>NNCF01126816.1:295198-513190 GCA_002313205.1 Laupala kohalensis | reverse complement strand
TATATATATATATAAATTGTCTGCCGCTGTCCCTAGACGATTCTCACCCGCGACGGGTTGAGCCTCCTCACACCCCCGCTCTCTGGGTCGATCCTCTCATCCTTTTAAATTTGTAAAGGGCTTCTACCTCTCTCCACACCCACAACATGGGTTTCTCTGGCAGCTGCACTTTAAAACCCCAAAATTTTGTCACTAGCGCTGACCTCGTCTCCTTCAACGTCTTTCTTGTAATTTTCCGTTGGTTCTCATTGTAAATATAACGACGCCATCCCTTATATCTTATTAAATTTCCTATCCCCTCCCACTTCTAGCCAAATATAAATGCGTCGTACTCGAGCACTCTTCTTTTCTCTGAACTTTTATACCTGTCGTACAAACAACGAAACACAAAACCCCGCGTCCTTTTCTAACGGCCGTTTTCCTTGCCGTTGCGTAGAAGAAATTCGGTTACGATTCCGCTCGCTTACGAAATAATTTTACTTATAAAATAGTCGAATATCGCATGTGAACATTTTTGTCCTATGTCACGTGGGTAAAATTTCTCACATGTCATTTTTTCAGTCTTAGGAAAAGCGAATTGTTGTTTGTTTTATCAGAATAATTAAAACAGTTTTATTGATTGAACGCAAGTTATGTACAGTCACCACATTGTACTATATCATCGTGATGTAAAAACCTCACTAAAGGTATATTTTTAAATATATATCAAAACTAGTTATTTATGAAGTAACTTCTATTCTCAACTCCTCTACAGCTACAGAGAAATTTTTATTATTACCATTAGCTATGTTCCTATTTATTTGTGTCATAGATTGGCTTAAAAGCTTGCAGAGGAAAAAGGCAAAAGCGTTTCGTCTATCGCACATTGTTCACTAGGAACGAACATTTTTGACAGATTTCAATAAGAATGGAGAGGATTCCGGGTATTAGATGCTGCAGCGCATGAAACAGAATTACGTTGTCCTAAGAGCCACCAATAAATCACGGATGCTAACGCAACGAACACAATTCTCTGAATGGGTAATTTTTACACATTTGTCAAAGAATGATTAACACTTGAACAAATGGTAACAAGACGACGATGAAGTGAATTTGATTGGAATTTGATTTGGCCTTGGAGAAGAGGTGTTGCGAATATGGGGGTTGCAGAAATATTTTTCGCCTAGGGCGTTCAAAACCCTAGAGTCTGCCCTGGATAGGAGTATACTCATTTTTTAAGATAATCTGGGACAAGCTTGTATAACGATTCGACATGGTTATGATAATGTTAAAAATTTTCACAAAATGAGATGGTTCTCAAGGTTATCTTCTAAGGGTACAACTAAGATTTTCGCTAACATAAGCTTCAGTCACAAAAATCACGCAGAGAAAATATTGCGGAACAAATTTTCTTACATTGCCTTAAAAATGAAGCGCGATGGATAAGAATTATGTATTCGGAGCCGGATTAATGTTCAAAGTAAGATGGTATGAATGTTCCAAGTCATGCGAGAACCACATTGTAAAATATGGCTAATAGTAATGCTTCTAAATCAGTGAAAACATTTGGCATCGATATATTCAAAATACGGTACCACATATTACTCTGAAAATGCATCAGATAGAAAAAATAAAATAATAAATAAAAAACCTTTCTAAAGACAAGCTTTTATTTAAGCAATGTACTACAACGAATAAGATAAGTTAGGGGTTTTATTAAAGTAATGTAATGTCAAATGCAAATACCTCCATACATATTTCACATTAGTGTATCTCAATAAAAATAAACGTACTTACTATTTTTATCGCTGAAAATGATTTAATATTTTATGATGAATTATTTGTTTTTAAAAAGCTTGTCGCGTGAAATGCTCATAAAAGTGGATACCAATTCATTTCATTGGACAGTGACGAGTTGATAAGTAAGTACTTGCCAAAGTATTTATTTTATTTACGATCAAACAACAGAGTGCTCATTGTTATATATAATTATCTCCAAAAACATAAAAATATTATTAAATTGTACGTTTACAAAGCTGCGATTAAAAGCTACCAATTGTACCAGTGCTTCTTCAAGAGAGAGAAATTAGTGAATTTAATAAAAGTTAAATTTGTCTTGTAATTTATCACGCCATTGCTGTAGTTTTTTCAAATAACCGATAACAATTACAACACTATTTTCCTGCATGCTTGTATTATGTCTTATAATTCATATAAGTTTAGTTTTATCTGTTCTCAACCTCGGCATGGTTGTGTATATGAATCCTGTAGCCCCAACCTTGCCCGGATTTTTCTCCGTGTTTCCTTCGTGTAGAGGCTGATTTTTATACGGGCTCTCTAGGTTCTTGTCTAGCGGCGGCTGCTATTGAAACAATAAATCTCGAATTTAGGGACTGAATATTTCGGAAAATAGAACAATATTTCCCGAATAACCTATACGTTATAATAATACATACTTGTGAAATAACTTTTTTGTTTTATTAAATACAAATATTTTGGTATTCTGTAAATATTATAACATGTACTGAACTATTTTTATTCTTATCTTCGGAGTGTGTTGAAACGTTAAATCCGCCCCTGCCTTAGCGCACATGATCAGAATTAATGGGATGGTCCCTCGCTTTCATTCGGAGAGTAAATTAGTTTGTCCTCCACGTGGTCATACTTAGTTGTAACAGTTTTTGACTATAAATTTATTATTATCATTATTTTTATTAAAAGGATACAATTTGGTGAAATGTGATTTCTGAATATTTCGCCATTTTTACTACATCTCACGATTTAAATCATTAATCGGACTGCACGATTTGAAAAACTTTTACCTGCCTCTGATTGCCGAAAGGCACGAATTGAGAAACTTCTTAAATTTTACTCTTCGAGCAAGGCACAATTTGAGAAACTTCTTTACCTGTCCACCTGAGACAACTTCTTAACCCCGCACGTAGTTACTTGACTCAATCCCTGCTTGAAAATCAAAACATTTCTTGAGAGCTTCCAGTTTTCACTGTATTCAAAACGTGGTATTTTGATGTATATGTCGCAGCCCGATACTAAAATCAGCCTCTTTATAAAGAACCGAAAGATAATTTATGAAACATTCATTCTATTAAATGGCAGAAGGTTTTCAGATTCTTTATAAAGTGCCTGACCTTCGCCGCTGGTTAATAAAATGGACTACTTATTTATTATTATTATTATTATTATTATTATTTACATTTTATAAAGAGGCTGACTATCGGTCGCCAGATAATCGAAAAAAAAGTTACTCAATAAGATTGATTAGATTCACCGGAATATATTTAGAATAAGGGTACCAGTTTTATTTTTAAGGCTTTAATTTTCAAGAAAATATGTTAAAATGTTATATGTCATACGTTAAAATGTCATGAGTTAAAATATATGTTGAAACTGCAATCCAGGATCATAAGAATTCATGGCACTATCTACAATTTGAAAAACATAATATATTTTCAATAGATATTTTCAGAAATGTTTACCAAAATTTTTATAATGATTTCACATAATCATAGAACTATTATATAAATTTAAAACAGTTTATTTTTATAATATAAATAACGATCCAGATCGATGTTCCAGCAAGTACCAATTTCACTGATACGAAATTTTTTTTGAACAATTTAAAATAATTGCACGTATTTAACTCATAGATGGTGCTCTTGTTTTTATTGTCTTTACCTTTCGAACGTAAGTTCCAATCGATTTTCTTTCTCCTTGGCGCGTTTGATATGATTCTCGATGCCATTATAGTTCTTATCACTCTAATAAATAAACAAGTAAATAAATAAATGCTAATTAATGGAATGATTATAATAAATATGTGAAATAATAATAATACTAACAATAATAAAAATGTATTCATTAAATGTGAACATTCAAAAGGTATGTGTCTAATCGAATTTTAGAAACCGTATATAATAATTCTCAAATACAAATCATCCGTTGTGGATGACATAAGTAATGCACGAAATACAGAAAAAAATCTTTTGGAAGTTTAGTTAAGGTATTGTTTCTGATGTGTTTAAAATCCTCGGATGGCATAGTGTATACCGCATTTGTTGGTTTTCTTGCTCTCTGGAGATTAACTTCGATGGCCTGTCGTCAATTTCTACTCTTGATAGCTTTGGGCACATGCGTGCGCTTTATAACTCTCTCAAGATGCGGCTCATATTTGTGGGTGCCTTCTGCATGAGGAAAATTGTCTATCTTAGCTGTATTAGAGTTTCTAGTACATATTGAGCCACGTTTCTCGCAAGAAACGACGCGACGGTGGAATTTATACTGGAAGTTTTTGTGCACTAAATTTAAATTTTCCATTTGGCTGAACATCGTGCAAAGAAAATGTTCACCCATGTTGAACACTCGCATTAAATTATCACAACTAAAACCTATCAATATTGAAATTTCTTTACTATACATGAATATTTTAGCCTCTCAATGAGACAAGTAACCACGAAGACAACTGACAGCTCTCGAGAGGGTGGCTCGGCCGGATTTGGAATTTCCAGAGTAGACCCTCAGGTGAACAAGGAAGTTTCTCAATTCGCGGTCAAAATAGTTTTTCAATTGGAGTCTGCCCGATTAATCATCTCGGTTTTCGTTTGAAAACGTAAACTCTTAAATCTAGAAACGAGTTTCTGTGTTTTTAGATACATGAATCTTTATGGGTGTAAAGCAGTAGACATGTTTTCAGGAGTTCGTCGTTAGCGACAACGAACTACTACTACAGCTATATTTCATGAACTAATTGAAATAACATAACTCTTCCTTTAAACGGAACACATNTTACGAATACAAAATTCTTAGGTCTCCATATTCAAGACAACCTCAAATGGAATTGTCACGTTGACAATCTTAATTCCCAATTAAGCAAATTGTGTTACGCATTCCGAATCTTAGTTAACGCAGTTAGCCCACGTATTTCCCGTTGCGTATATTTTGCAAAAGTTTACTCCCATTTACGTTACGGCATTACCTTCTGGGGTAATTCCGGTCAGAGCATTCAAACTTTCAGAATTCAGAAGAGGGTAGTTCGAATAATTTGTAAATCACATCCCGGAAACACTTGTAAACCTTTATTCAAGGAATTAAATATCTTCACACTTCCCTACATTTATATCTATGAAACGGTCGTGTTTGTTAAGACCGAATTACTGAAGTGAATTTGAATTACCCTTGCTTCATACGAAACAGTCTCGTTCACGAACACAATACTCGCAATAGTAATAATATCCATCGCCCTAGAGTGTCAACCACTCTTTGCCAAAAAGGACCATATCATTCGGGAATAGTTCTACATAATTCCCTCCCCAAAAATATGAAATATTATAAAATTGAATCTGTTCAAATCCGCGGTTAAAAACTACCTCCTGGACCAGTGCTTCCACAATGTAAAAGAATTTATTGATTTTAGTAAAAGTTAAATCCGTCTTGTACTTTATCACGCCATTGCTGTAGTACTTTTTAAATAACTTATAACAATTTCAAAAACTATTTTATTGCATTATTGTGTCGTGTCTTATGATTCATACTAATTTAGTTTTGTGTGTACTCAACTTTGGCACGGTTGTGTACATTAATTCTGTAGCCCCATCCTGGTCCGCGTTTTTCTCCGGTTTTCCTTCGGGTAGATGCGGATTTCTTATACAGGTTCTCTAGGCTTTTGTCTATGGGCGCGTTAATAATTCATACATGTAAAATAATATTTTTGTGTTAAATTACAAACGTGTTGATATTCTATTAATATTATAACTCGCTGCTAACTTTTTATCTTATCTAGGAATTTTTGCTGAAATTTTTGAATCCGCGTCTGCCTTAGGACCCTTGATCGGAATTGATTAGATGGTCCCTTGCTTGCTTCCGGAGAGTAAATTAGTTTATTGTCCTCCACGTGGTCACACGCAGTTGTACTGCTTTTTTGACAATAAATTTAAAGATTATTATTATTCCCAACATTACCTGAAGCATACATGTTGTCGTTCTGGAAATGCTTCAAAGTAACATTTGAACACTCTCATAGATGACTGTTTTGTACAAAAGATTAGAAAAGAAACGTAAGGAACCCACTAATTATCCATTGGCATTCTTTTGGACATAATTAATACAAAACTGTGAAAAGTACGAAAAGATTTCTGGAAATAAGATTCCCAGTTAACACATCCAGCAGAATGTCAATTACTGATATAATTATTTGCAAACTACACACAATTACACAAGTACAAGTGCGTTAATAAATCAAAATAATGGAACAAAAATGTTATCTTGTAAAACATCTATACGTTATCTGATATGCCTTAGCACTAATGACGTTACCTTCAGTTTAATAACTTCCTGACATATTGCAAAAAATTCACAACTCTACTAGTTTCTCAATGGTTAAAAATCAATCGATACAAATGGTTCTAGTGAATTTTATTAATCCAACAACAATTAGCAAATAAGCTAAAAAGTAAGTAACAAATACATGTTATTCCATACGAGATATACAAAATCGTGAGATCAAGAGACACACGGACATTTAACTTTAAGATGAAATTGTACAATGACGTAACAATTCACAAGCAACTCCATGAGCACTGAAGGTAAAGTTAAAATGCTGACACATAAGATCTCCAAACGTGAATTTCTCAAGAAAAATGAAGCAATCGACATTTTTCGTAATATTCTCTTATTTATAAAGATTTTATGGAACAGATTATCGACAATAGTAATTACGTAGGTAACAAAACTACGTACAGTGTCACACACTAGCACAAATCTCGTTCCTATAGGACCAAGATTAATCAATATTTTTAAAATCCTTCCAGCAGATTGATTACTAACAATAATAATAATAATTAAAATACACCTTAGAATTATTTAAAGGGACGGATGAGAGATGATAAAGTTGAGAAGTGACATATCAACGTTTCGAATTTGGCACTTCTTACACTACTTCCAAATAGTTATCAAGACTCTCTTGAGTGGTCGGCTACGCTCAAGTTTTCGTCATAGAAGGCATTTGTTACTTCGGAAGTACACGAGAACCCGAAGACAGACGGAGCCAAGTTGATTTTCACTTTTAAATGTGATTTAATGTGTTGATGTTGGCACCTACTGGTGTTACCTGGGTGTTGGATGTGAGCGCATGTGAGGTTATTCATGCGTGTTGTTATTGGCGTGGATGTTTTGGATTTACTATACGTTCACGTCTGTTAAACTGTTTTGAAACATGAGGAATGTGCAACAACTTACAGAAGAGAAAATGAAATTAGTTCTAGAAAAGTTGACGAAATTGTTAGTTAATATTTAATTTTTTTCTATTATGCTATATTTGCAACATAACCTTAAGGAGTGATTTTATGTTTCAGTATCGGTAGTAACACCAAGTCTCTTATCGATAGACCAGACGGAAGGTATTGCTTTCGTGAATTTCGTCATAGAGTATACTACGTTTCCGAAAAGTTGTTATCCGTCGCTTCCCATTTTGCTGCTGAAAATCTGGTGGCATTGGGCACTTGTTTTGGGAAGTTTACTAAGTCTGGTAAATTCATACTTCTCATTACCTGCCTTTCTTACATCGCTCCATATGTCCAGGTAAGGCAATGTCCTGTAAATAGATGTGAGTGAAATATTTATTGGATATAACAATTCATTGCAATACCTTGTATATTTACAATTTTTCAGTACAAAGTATGGGTAAAACCATCTGCTGAAACACAATTCCTGTATGGTCATCATGTACTGAAATCTGGCTTAGGTAGAATTACAGAAAGTACTCCTCAATACCAGGGAGTTGTGGTATATAGTATGAATGATGTACCTTTGGTTAGTATTTTAAGTACTCTCTTTGTTCTATTACTATTAGATTTCAAGCATTAATACATTTTTGTGTTTTCAGGGTTTGGGAATTACTGCTAAATCAACTGTAGCGTGCAAGCATGCAGATCCTTTATCAACTGTGTGTTTCCATGTTTGTGACATTGGAGAGTATATTAGAAATGAAGAACATCTTACTTGATTTTGTTTAAAGTAAGCTTGTGTGATTTTTACGATCTGCCTACTCGAATAATTTTTAATTGCTTGTATTCCTATTTATGCATAAAAGATACATCAAACCACTTACTTTTGGAAATGTTCCTTTATTAGACTTGTTAATACTCCCTTTTATTTTCCATTTGCTGATGGATTTTTGATGTCCATGTTGTAATTAGTGTGAAAAGTTGATTTGGACCAACTTAACATTCTGGTCCTATCCTAACCTTTTTCTTCGTATATCCTTCCGCGAGTGCTGCTATCTCCACCATTGCCTCCATCTTCACACTTCAACAGATTTTCTTAAAATGGAATCGCCGGGACTAACAAATCTAACATTGCCGACTGTGACTGAACAATTGGTTATAATTATCATACCCTAACATACTAACATAAACGGTGGAGAGAAGAAAATTATGCAGAACAATATTTCCTTATAACTACCGTAAATATGAAGAGCGAAGAATACGGCTTATATTTTCAGAACCGCAATAATATTTGTAGTATTATGACAGTAATTATTTTTTCGAACCCTCGCGGGACCAACTCCTTAAGTTTGGCCATTGATTTCTTATTGAATGTTATATTCACTTTCTTAATATCGTTATGGTTATTTGTTTACAGTATTCAAACAAAAATGATAATTGTCTGCTTGTTGCTTTGTATTAATAAAAATTTCTTTCAGATGAAAGAATATTGGAAATACATACTTCAACTGTGTAAACATATTACTTTTAGATTGGAGATGCAATTGAACAGTGTTTTACTTCTTACAAAAGAGGACTACCAAACATGTCTTCAAATGGCAGTTATTAGAAAAATTACTAGGGCCTTTAAGTTGGTGAGCCCTAAAGTCCCAAGAAAAAAAAACTTTCTTTAGAGACACAACAACAGAGTATTTAATTCTAACCTTAATCAATTTGATTGTTTTTTTGGCATTGTTTCTTGCCTATGTATCCATATGAAATTTTTCAATGCGGGTGCCCTGGCCAAGCATTATTAATGTATTTGTTAGTGCACTATTCTCAATGGCGAGGTTTTATATTGTACAATACACTGTTTGAGTGTTTTGGGAATAAATATGCTATATCTCTACTAAATTCATGAAAATAGCAGTGAAAGCACACTGAAGGGATTCCTTTAATGAGATGTTTGCCAGCAGTATTTTATTAAATTGTAAATATTACTTTTCCCATCATTCTAATGTAATAATAAATTTAATAAAATAGAAGTCAGTCTTGTATGGGTGGCAAACATTCAATGCTATTGCTGCTATAATTCAGTGGTGCCACTGTTGCTTCTGTGTCTCACTGTTGCAATATTTTGTGTAAATGTCTGCGAATTGAGCCACTCAAGAATAAGGTGAAATATAACTCTGAAACTTAACACACGCAAGATAACATTATATATGGATACTTTAGAGCATGAAATGTGTGTCATATTTGATAACCAGCTGATGACGATTCACTAAAAATTCATTTGTAGAATTATCACATTTTTAATCTTTATCTCAAAATATTTTGTCTATAAGTTTTGGACTCAGTCTGGTTGAAGAAAGTAATTTAATTAATGACAGTGCAGTGTTTGGTTCTCTACTTTTTAGATTTATTTAAGGTGAAGTGACTCAATAGTTAAAGCTGAAGTATATATTTATTAACTTGATAACGGACAAGACAACAATTTGTCTTTCCACTTCATTGTTTTCTGTGGGTGTGCACTGTCCATCACCATTCCTTTGTTCGCACCGTGTTGGTTTGTTTTGGTCTAAACATTCCCACAAACGTGTGTTACTTTTCTCAGGCGATCTTGTGTGAAAAATTTCCAAATGTATCCAATTACAAGTCTTGAAGATGTATATTGACAACTTCATGTCGGCAAGTCTGGAATCTTGAATTGCTGAGAATGACTGCTTTAATACCTCTTTTTCTTCACGTGCTGCAGCATTATAATTTGAATGCTTTGCTCTACTAACAGGTTGTCATATTGCTAGAGACATCCAAGCTCTTTAGAATTATACCTATGATTACTCAAAATGAAGTTGCTAATAAGAGACTCTTCTGTTTAACCCCAAATTAGACTTCAAAATTCCTCACTCAATTCATTATTTACTTTGATTCTAGCTTTGGAGTTAGTGAAAATGAATGCAATTAGTTTTCTAAGATTAACTGGTACTTCATTCACAGAACATACTTTAGCAATTATGTTTCAAAGGACGTAATTGAAAGTTTTTCACAGTTGACAAACGTTGTGCATTTCATATAAGACTTCTTCTCCAATGACCCTGTCCAGAATGGGGCTCATTAAAGTACCCTCAATTGCACCACTCAGGAATTCTCTCTTGGACTCCCATAGCCGCAATCTGGAGAATCCTGCCTCTGCCAGATTGTCCTCAGTCTTGATAGTGTGAGGTCCAGAGTTGAGCCTGAGGACAATTGCATCTCCTCTCTCCAATTCATGTTCCATTTTTGGGAAACTGAAAGCTCACCAATCGGTAACTAATACCACCTCAGTCTTCTCAATGGCCATCTGGAGAAGTTTACTGTCTAGCAAACTTTTACCCCTAAAGGTTTTATTCACTTTCATCTCCAGCTAGTTGATGACATGTTGCTGTAACAGACAACAAATGTCATTTGCATAGCAAATAAGTTGTGTATCTCTTGGATGTTGATGCAAAACAGGTTGTGATACACTTTGTAAGAATGGACCCAACTTAGACCCCTGGGACACTGCATGGAACATCTTTTATCGCATATGTGACTATTCTCTTTTGAAAATAGTTTTCGATGTTTCTTGGGAGGTATTCAGGGACCTTTTTGTTTACTAGTGTCTAGATGATATCTTTCCATTTTGTGGGGTTAAAAACATTTCAGATATTTATAGCCGCAAGTGCACAGATTCCTGTCTTTGTATCACCACTCACTGAATCTGCAGTGTGGACCACCTCTAGCATGGTGTATGTCATCGAATGTCCCTTCTGAAAACCATATTGACTGGGAGATAAATTTATTCCTACTGAAAAATGCTTCTAGAGTCTCGATAGATTTAGACCCTTGTCTCCCCATTGCATCCAAGACTCTTAACAGTCTGGTCCATTACCTTGTTACCCTTTCAAAGGAGTAGGAGCAGACTGCTTGAAGAATGTCCCGTGCGTAAGACAACTGTTAAAAGTAGATAAACCTTTAGGGAACTCCTTTGCTGCAATTTTTAAAATCTCATTCTGAATCCCAGCAAGATCTGGAGTATCCTGGAGTATACTTGTCATTGCTCCCTGAAGTTTGTCCGTTGTGAAAGATCTCCAAGTCGAAAGAACTATCGCTCTGTGTTATTGTTAGTCTTATCCAGCGATCTTGAGTGGGAGAGGTAGCTTATTTTTGCCTGCACCCACTGTGGGTCATCTATTCCAGGTTCCCATGAACTTTGTAACAATTTTATAGGCCACACTCCAATAGTAATTTTCGATGTATTCTGAGAGCAACTTTTAACATCTTGATTTGCTTATTTTATACATTTCAAAAGACATTTGAGCAGTTGGAGAGATATTTTGTCCTACTCTTTGAAAAATATGGTGGTTCTGGCTCTCATAGCTAGACTTCTCTAATGAAGGCTGCACCATTTCAGGTGTCCACCAACTAATCGTATGTTTCCTCAACAGTGGTTCCTATCCTAGAATACTTCGTACAAGTTTGGAAAAAGTGCAGAATAGAATACTTAAATGAAAATTCTTTTTCAAACAAATATAAATCTATTTACAAAAATTAGAGTTCATACAGCATCAATTCTCATCATCTTGCACTTAAAATATAGGAGGATTCTTACACTGCTACTTCTGATAGGTTGGCTGACATGAAAGCTCTCTCACTGCCAGATTTGGAACTACACCCCTACTATTAGCAAAAAGTTATAAAAGTTCTTAAAATATGTATTGAGAACATTGGTAAATTAAGATAGCTACAATGACATAATAAATTTCACATAGACTGTTCTGAACATAGGAGATACGGTACATTTTTTTTTTGGGTGGGACTTTAAGGGTTCGTCAACAGGAAGGTCATTAGAGCCCAAGATACAGTACAATGATATAAAATAAGCTGATATAAATTGCTTTACAATGATATAAAATAAGCTGCTTATAAATAACATGATGTTCATCCATATTATTAATCCATTAATGATTAATTAATCAATATTCATACATCATTTGTCTAGAAACATGGAGAGATGTTTACAATTGCCAAAACACATGACAAATTCAATGTATTTATCTCAGTATTCCTAAAAACATTTCAACTCTAGCTTTCCCATAAAACGCAAGTTAATTAACACAAATACAATAGATGGATCACCCTAGGGATAAGAATTTCTTCAAAAAACAAACGCCATTTGTATTATCTTTCAAAACTCTATAACCAACCACCCGAATTCCATGATTATTTTCGTAAATATAAGACTATTCTTCGAAAAATAGTGTATGCAGCTAAAGTTATGGAAAACGACAGGCAGGTACTAAAATCGAACAACCATATGAAAACCATGTGGAATATTGTTAAAAATTACACGTCTACTTCTGAAAATCGCGAAGAAAATATTTATCTACTAAACGATGGAAAAATCTTATCAAATCCTCAGGACACCTCAAATTTGTTTAATTCTTACTTCTCAGAAGTAGATAAAATAACGAACTCAATAAGTCCTCCAATTATATCCATGCACGTACCCAATTCTATGTTCACTTCCGAAACTAACGCCAGTGAAATGAGAATGATCAGCTCATTTAAAAAACAAATTTTCAGCAGGCATAGATTATATAGCCGAGTTTATTGTTAAATTTTCGTCTCACGCTATATTAAATACACTCATAAATATTTTTAATAGTTCTTTATCGGAAGGGGTGTTTCCTAAAATATTTAAGAAAGCTAAAGTAAAACCTTCATACAAGAAAGGAAACAAACTTAATATTGGAAATAAACGACCAATATCTCTATTAACCACTTTCTCAAAAATCCTAGAAAAATTGTTCTATAAGAGTCTTCTAGATTTTTTATCAAAAAATAACATACTCGCTGACGATCAACACGGTTTTAGGAAATCCTTTTCCACTACAAGCACCATATTTTCTTTCTTAAACGATGTTACCACATCTCTTGTCCTCAGGGTGTTTTTCTTGACTTATCCAAAGCATTCCATGTCACCGATCACGGTATTCACCTTTCCAAGTGGCATTCTTAAGGCATTCGTGGACTTCCACATCAAAGGCTAACTTCTTATTTAAAAGATAGATATCAACAGGTAGAAATATCCTATACTAAAAATAAAATACTTAAGCGTTGCCTTTCAGAAACAAAGCCACTTACCCCAAGGTTCAATTCTCGGTCCTATACCCTTTTTTATTGTATGTGAACGACATGTCATCATCCACATCAGATTGCAAAATGGTTCGTTTTGCTGATGACACTAATTTACTAAGTAAACACGCCAACACTCAAAAAGTTATGTCTAANACAAAATCTTTACCCCAGGTTTCTCTTTCTTTAAACGGAACACAATTAAAAACTGTTACGAATACAAAATTCTTAGGTCTCCATATTCAAGACAACCTCAAATGGAATTGTCACGTTGACAATCTTAATTCCCAATTAAGCAAATTGTGTTACGCATTCCGAATCTTAGTTAACGCAGTTAGTCCACGTATTTCCCGTTGCGTATATTTTGCAAAAGTTTACTCCCATTTACGTTACGGCATTACCTTCTGGGGTAATTCCGGTCAGAGCATTCAAACTTTCAGAATTCAGAAGAGGGTAGTTCGAATAATTTGTAAATCTCATCCCGGAAACACTTGTAAACCTTTATTCAAGGAATTAAATATCTTCACACTTCCCTACATTTATATCTATGAAACGGTCTTGTTTGTTAAGACCGAATTACTGAAGTGCCACCCTTGCTTCATACGAAACAGTCTCGTTCACGAACACAATACTCGCAATAGTAATAATATCCATCGCCCTAGAGTGTCAACCACTCTCTGCCAAAAAGGACCATATCATTCGGGAATAGTTCTACATAATTCCCTCCCCAAAAATATGAAAGATATTATAAAATTGAATCTGTTCAAATCCGCGGTTAAAAACTACCTCCTGGACCAGTGCTTCCACAATGCAAAAGAATTTATTGATTTTAGTAAAAGTTAAATCCATCTTGTACTTCATCACGCCATTGCTGTAGTACTTTTTAAATAACTGATAACAAATTCAAAAACTATTTTCTTGAATTATTGTGTCGTGTCTTATGATTCATATTAATTTAGTTTTGTGTGTACTCAACTTTGGCACAGTTGTGTACATTAATTCTGTAACCCCATCCTGGCCCCAGTTTTCCTCCAGGTAGAGGCAGATTTCTCATACAGGTTCTCGAGGCTTTGTCTAGGGGCATGTTTCTTGTAATAATAAATCATGAATTTGGTGTTATTTCAATTTTTAAAGCTATGCTCAGAATAATCTATAGTTCGATAATAATTTGTACATGTAAATTTTTTGCGTTAAATTACAAACATATTGATATTCTATTAGTATTATAACTCGCAGCTAACTTTTTATCTTATCTAGGAATTTTTGCTGAAATTTTTGAATCCGCCTCTGCCTTAGGACTCTTGATTGGAATTGATGGGATGGTCCCTTGCTTGCTTCCGGAGAGTAAATTAGTTTGTTGTCCTCCACGTGGTCATACACAGTTTGTACTGTTTTTTGACAATAAATTTATTATTTAAATGAGCTGAATTTCATTTTATTTATAAGTTTGTTTACATAGAACCAGACTGTGATTCATCAGCAAAACCAAATTTCTCCCACAAATGCCCACCATTACAATGATCTGGACTGCCACTGTCCCCCTGGCTGGGTATATCAATTTGTCACTTTCTAAAATGTTTGACTTTTTCCAGCTTAACTTAATAATTAGCATTATCAATTGTTTAATGGTGTAGATTTTTTACTGTTTCATTAAAAGTTAAAGATAGGAATTTGTTCATTCATGAGAGTTATGAATTGTTAGAAGAAAATGATCACATATTTGAAGATGATTTTCACAAATACTTTTTATCATTATTTTCTTAAGTGGATAATCCCAACTCTAAAGAAATTTTTCCTAAATCTGTTCTTAGAATTGACCTTTTAATGTGCTATACTTTTGAGACAGGTATTGTATTGAGAGAAGTTACACAGACTGTTCTTGCGTGGAGTTGGAATTTATAAAAGCAGTGCATTTGAGTGTTTGCATAAGTAGGTGGCACTTTGCTGGGTTCTACCCTGAGATAAGTATACTTACCCTTCTTTTTTGTACATATATTGTTTATGGTTTTTACAGTCCTTGTTAAGTTGAAATTAGATACACATTACGTAGAAGCTTGAGAACCACTACTACTAAAGTTGGGAACCCTGAAGTTGGAGAATTTGCGCATGAAATCATGATGAAGGAAAATTCAGAGTGATTCAAATTTGTGTCCCTGTTTGGAAAGCTTAGGATAAACCATCTACACAATAAAAATTAGTTAAATAATTACTGATACATGATGCATCAAGCTCAACCAGAGAAGAAAATTTGTATCTATGTGCATGAATGGGACTTAAATATAGTATTGTATTGTATATAGGTGTACGAAGATTATCGAAGCTCCATTCAACAAAAGCAATGGTACTTGCATAGTTATTTAAATTGCATTGAGAACACTGATGGAATGTGTAGTGCTAGTGTATAAGGAATTTGAATGAGGCATATCTAATGATGTAGAGGTGCTGTTAGAAATCACTCTTAATCTATTATTTAAGGTCCACCGTTTACAAAAGTTACAACCTTATGATAGTTTGTGGCACTAATCACTATGTATATTATGACTCTTGTACATTTCTTATTTAATAAATAAATCATTTCTGAAATGATTTGTGGTCCGAAATGTACAGCCTTCAAATTTAGAGATGATACATTCATGGATTGTCACTCCATGGTGTTCCAAACAGGTAATTTAATTTGAATCATCATGTATATACACATATTCTTTATCCACTTGCTTTTTAATTAAATAATACAAATAAATAAGCTAATTATAATGTTTATTATTTTGTAAAATAATTTGAATTATATGTTTTTACAAGTAATGCATTTATTTCTTATTTCTTCACACTTAAGGTGGACAGAAAATGTCGAGTGAAATGCACTCTTGAAACAAATATTCCTATGCAGTATGATGAAGTACATAGCAAAATATATATACACTCACTTTAAAATTCTGATAAATAGGAACTTCAACAATTGCACTGTTCAATCATCTCTACTAGACGTGCATATTTCCCAGGTCTTTTTATCTTGAGTTGAAATAAGATATAAATAATTACCTAAGTTTGATAACCATATTTGCTTGAGATTTATTGTAGTTTCTCTTCACCATCCTAATAGTCAACACATAAATACTATGTAGCAGGTACTCATTAGAAAGTAATATAAAATCACATATGTATAATGCAGTAGTTGTAGGATTGTCAATGACTAATATTCATTTGGCAGACAAAGACACGAGCACAACATCCTTGCAATCCCTATTTTTACACTTCAATAATAGTATAAAATTAATGATAACAAAATGAGATAAAAATCCAACACATTAAATTAGAATTAACTTCATTTTTATGTTTCTCGTATTCCAATAATAATAATAAAATGACTATTATTACTCTTAGTCCATCACAATTGGCTTTAATGATAAATTAAAATGTAATTGTGAATGCGGTACTAATGAAATGAATTTATGGAGCTGAATTAATGAGGTTGAAGGTGTGTTCTTGAAGCCAACAGAACAGCAAGTAGAGCAAATCTTTAAGCATTAAATTTAAAACTAAACATGAGGTGAAACTTCATGTTATACTAAAATCCAAATGAGTTTTGAATCATACGAATTTGAAAAGGTCATCCCAACAATAATGAAATGTACCACTCCACTAATGACATGCAAAGGTTAAAAGGGCATTTTGTATGACATTTGGCTAGAATGGATAATCGTCCAAAAATTCAACATACAAGAGATGGGTTGTTAGAAGACATCATAGCTTATGGTTTTTTGTGCTCATCCTGATGACCAATTCCTGATAAGGCATCAAAGGAAGCAGTTGGAGAAATTTAAGGAGAAAGAGGCCTTCAAATGCTGCAGATAAACATTGGTTAATGGAAGAAACTCTACAGTTACTCTGGGGATAGCAGGTTAATCATAGGTGTCCCCTGTGGGCTGGACAAAAACTAATGAACTACGAAATATAAAGTAAAATGCTTCAGGAACTTACAATGGAGCCACTACAATAAAAAGTAGTCAATTATCACAAAGATTTGCAAGAAATGCAAGAAAGTTGTAATAGCTAACAAGAAAATGATATATGCTATTGAAATAAAATGAATATAAGTGATAGTTATTATTACTATGTTAAAAATCAAGTAAGTCTCCATTCTTTTAGGAATTTATAATTGTTTCTAATCTCAAACTATGTCTTTTTATGAGATTTTAGTGAATACATGTCGAAGCGAAAACAATAGTACATAATATGAAGATTTTCAAATGTGAAGAAGCTAGTAATTAGTAAGAAAGACCTTGGAAATAGTGAAATTTTCTTTCTTCAGAATTGTGGTTTGTTGATGCAATATTATGGTTATGAATCCAAATAATATTTTTATTACAAAGAACTGAAATATAGCACATAGCTGGACATGGTTGAAAGACTTGGCCTTTAAATTAACTAATAAAAGACAATACATGCTCTCTATAGAACATAAATGAATGAAGAAAAATAGTTTCCTAAATGATACAGATAGTCATTGTTTCAAATTGTGATGATTGTACTGTAGATACATAATTATTAGGTCAATTTAATATTTGAGTATAAATAGTTGAAGTCTGATCAGTGAGCCAATTGTAATTGATCTTATTTTGTTTTGAGAAAAATAACTTAAACACAGAACAAATTTGGTGAGTGTAAAATAAAATATCTGCAAATTCAAATCATCTAATTTGCCTATAGTTATGACAGGATATTTCTTCATAGGCAAAAATATTAGCAGTAGATTTCTTGAGAAACATTTCAAATTTTTTAGCAGTAGAAATATACTAGGAATACAAGAAATATAAAAAGTGCAGAAATAATGCATTCAAAGAGAATTTCTACTTCTCATGCAAAATGAGCTTATGCTTCTCACTTAGTAAACAAGAAAATATTTAATTTGTCCAATAAGGAACACCTAATAAGAATGTTCTAAAATTGTAGTTTTTCTAATGTACCATCAATGTCACCATTCACTAATAAATAAAATATTCTAGTAAGTATATAAAATGAAAGTCTTGATCACCTAAGAATTGAATATACCATTCAATCTGGGTTATTTCTACTATTTGTAAAGTATTGTTGGGATGGTATAAATATATTGCGAGAACAAAAAGGGTTAATTTGAATGTCATGTAGAGCCTTGTGAAGTTAATGTAATTCTGTTATAGCTGGGACACAATCTTAACATTTTGTGGCTGCACTGAAAAACATGTATGGTAAACTATTGCTTCCGAAATATAAATGAACACTTATAACTGAGGTATGAAAATAGCTTCATGAGAAACGATCACCATCTGAAGAGTTCCACCAATCACAGGGCGACACTCCACAAAATTCATAGCTGTCTTGAATCTCTGAGTCCTTCGGCTACATAGTGTTCCCTCCTCGACTGTAGCCCATGTTGTGATGAATGTAAGGGTTTCCTGGGAAAGCAGGAACAGACATACCTCCGGTAGAGTGGGCAATTGCTGCAGCAACAGCTGATGGCATTGACTCGCCATGGTGTTGATACAAATGATATGCCTGTGGGTCCGCAGAGTGCTGAGTGGCTTGGTGCATCCCAGCAACACGGTGGTTTAACGTCATCCCTTGTTGCTGAGGTTGCTGGTGTTGCTGATGCTGCTGTTGTGGCTGCTGCCGATGCACAGGTAACCCTGCTGCAAACCCGCTTGCTGTTAGAGCCCCAAGCCCTGCCGCTGCTAGTCCAATGTGGGAGCGTCCTCCTCCAAAGGAATCCACTGTGCGTCGTTGGCTGCTGAGATATCCACCATCTTCCAGTTCTGATAACATTCCTTCGCTCATCCCTGTATGGTGTTGGTGTTGGTGTTGTTGTTGCTGCTGACGGTTTGCATGTTGCATCTCAGATACATTGAGATTCAATGGTGCTAAGGTGCCAACATGTCCACTGATCATATCCCCGGGGGCACCAGTGTTCCCACGACGGACATTGAGATTTATTGCCATTACCCTGCTACCCACTGCTGCCTCTAGTTCTGATGCAGCATGTGGGTTGGAGCGACACAGTCCATTCTCACCCAGTCGCGCAACACCAGCTAGGTCTGACAAATGAGGGGGTAGTATGCGGGGAATTTGCGAGGGGGATGGAGCATACTCATGCTGACGTGAAGCTGTTGCTGCCACAACAGGTGTAGCTGATGCTGATACCTTCAGGCCTCCACTGCTATCATACATAGAATGGCGCTCATAGTTGGTGCACGGTGGTGGTGGAGGGTGAGGAATGGCGGATGGAGGC
Source organism: Laupala kohalensis (assembly GCA_002313205.1). Lineage (NCBI taxonomy): Eukaryota > Metazoa > Arthropoda > Insecta > Orthoptera > Trigonidiidae > Laupala > Laupala kohalensis. Next base: position 493,576 of record NNCF01126816.1, on the reverse strand, counting down.
TTGAGATCAGGAGGTGGTTTTAGATCAGAGGATGGATGCAGTACATCGATAGGTGTATGTGTCAGTGGTTGAATGGGGCTGCCTGTTGGTGCAACTGGAACAGCTGTTGACTGCTGGTGAGTTATGGATTCCACTGGTTGTTGCTGTAAAGTAAAGTAACGTTTGTTTATCAAAACATAAACTACAAGAAACAAACAATCAAATCTATTCCTAAATAGACTGTAGGAAGTTTTACATTTATTCCTATCAAGATATAAGAATATTATATACTTATTATTTCCATCTGTTCAAACTGTTAAAAACCAGTATTTTCAGACTCCTTTTCAGAAGTTCCTCAATTTTCTTAGAATAAGTGGTGGGGGTGAATCATTTTTTTTAATTTTTGAAGTAGCAGAGGACATTTTCTCTCTTGGTTACTGTTTCATCCATACTTTGATTTACCATAAAGTGTTTTATTAATAAAGAAATTGTTATTGAAATTATTAACAAAAGTACTCACAGTACATTTCATTATCTATAAATAAATTGTCAGAAAAGTAGTTGAAAACTGCATACAATCACATAGAGGGCAAAAAATAATTTAGTCTCAGAATGTAAGCAAGGGACCATTCCAATCATACCCAACTATAACTAACCCAACAATAACTCGTGCAATGAATTCTATAAATTATTACCGTATTTTCACAAAATATCGGTAACCTTATAGCGTAGAACTTGTTGATATAAATTTTTTATTATAATGTTTCACAGTTGTATAATTACTTCATTCCACATTCCTCTTATAAAAAACAAAACAAAGAAATGGTGCATGATCTTGTAGAAAAGTAAAATAGAAATTGAAGTAATGCCATAAAAATTCCCTTGTGTGATGATGAATAATTGTAATTATTATTTATTACGATTTATTACGACTCTTAATCTTACAATAATGTAATACTACATTATTTGCCGATGATTTGGCATTACTAGCAAATGACATAAGATGAAGCAAAAACACAGTTATCAAACATTGCAAATAAAATTGGCCTCAAAATATCATTTGAAAAAACAAAAAATTATGCCCCCAAAACAAACATCATTAAAAGAAATAAACATACATGGTAATAGAGTAAAAATTGTAACCCAATTCAATACCTCTGAGAGATAATAACAAATAACCTAAATGAAAAACCCTCAGCCCAAATAAGAACAAACAAACTAGCTAAAGCACAAAAATTAATGTGGGACATCTACAGAAAAAAATTAAACATTACAATACAGTTATAAAACTGGAAGTCACTTATGCAGCAGAAAAACTCTTCCACCTGAACGGACAATCAAAAACTGATAAATTACAGAAGATCGAAAGAAGAATTGGAAGAACCTGCATCAACAAAAATATCAGAAAGACAGACAGTGGCGGATATTGCTCAACAAAGTCGTGTACAAAGAATTGGAACCCATTACTGATACCATGCGTACGAGGAGACTGGGATTCTTTGGACACATAATGAGAATGCAGGATTTGAGACTTCTAAAACAACTGGTACTGTACAGTCTCATGTCAAAAAATACCACAACAGGATGCAGGTGGGTTAGAGAAATCAAGAGAGGATTTGAAGGAAATTGACCTTACACCAGAAGACACCATAGATAAGAACAAATTAAAAAACAAAATCAAGAATATCCGCTTCACACTCACAAGAAACAAAGTCACAAACCGAATATTTTCAACACAAGAAAGAGCTCAAAGATCAGAGCATATGCAAAAGTATTGGGAGGACCGCAAGACCCAAACAGAGCCTTCAAAGAAGACTAGATAATTTTTTTTTTTTAATGGGGCTTTAGGGCTTGTCAACATCGAGGTCATTAGAGCCCAGACTAGATAATGGACTGACTAAAGTGATCCTATGTGGTCCAAACAGAGAAGAAGAATGTATTACTAGTGTTCTTACTCCTTTGTGCTTTAGTAGAAGTATCATCATTCTCAACAGACTACTGAGACTACTGAAAGAGCCCAAGTTAGATTTCATACTTCACTGAACTGAATGAGATTTTAAGCTTGGGTTTACAGTTACCCTCTCTAGACAAATGCTGCTTTGATACCTTCAAGTTTCTCAGCATACTTTGGCAAATAATTAAACCCTTTTATAGCACTGGATGTAGAACAAACTTTACTACCTCTTATTTTCTGTTTCATTTATTTAATAAGTCCAGGATAATATTTTCAATAAAACCTTGTTGCAATGTAATACTGAAATAACACTAAAATTTTTGATCACATATGCAGGAATGCCTGTTATATTATTGTACCAGTAGCACATAAATGGCGATGTACAACAGTGTAAACATAAAGAAATATAATACAAATATTATTTGTGACTATAATATAAAACAAATAATATAAAATATAGAATAAACACATAAAACATAGAATATAAACATAAAATGTATTTTATAAATACTATACATTTTAAGTCGAGACGTAAAATGTAAATAACATAAAACAAATAATTAAGTGAACAGACAATCAGATCCCAGGCAAAAATTAAAAAGTATCCTGAAAATTAATAGAAAAAGAAATATAATACAAATAATATAGTTTGCGACTATAATAAAAACAATTTCAAACAAACAAAACATTTCATGGACATAAATTTCTATTTCATTGAATAAATACAGAACAATCCTGTTTTTTTGGGTAACTTTATATAAAGAAAGGTGATTTAGGGAAGGGATGAGAAAGATATTCAATATTTCAATTGCAGGGACAATAGTGTTCCAGCAAAATCTACAGCACTCTTGACTAGTCAAAAATTTATATAAAATAAAATAATCTGGTCAACTCATTAGAGGTTACAGAACACAAATAATAAGTCACAACTAAAAAGAAGTTAATTACATCACAACAATACGAATGGAAAGATGTGCTTACCAGAAAGTCATTCTCACATTTCTCTACACTAATATTTTTATGTTTGAGTGATGCAATTTAGTATTATCGACATAGACAATTTGGAAATATCTTCAAATATGTAAAATAACTGCTTCTGATTAAAAAGGACTAATCACAAGTTCTAATAATAGTAGGAATATTTGTTGATGGTACATTAATGTACTGGTAGGACTTAATAGGATAATGAACTGTGTATGCACGAAAACCCATGAATATAAAAAAAACAAAAAAAACTCATTAATGATTACTTTTTTCTGATTTGTTCAGTTTTCTATGCTTCTAAACAAGATAGTTCCTATGACAAGAATGTTTTGTTCGGGATAAATCATTTTAATACCTTTTGAACCCACTGGATAAGATCTAAAACATAAACAATGTAGAACAAAAAATTTAAAAATATTGTTAACTGATGGGTTTTGCTATAAGATAGCCATTACATGATACAAAAACTGACAAATCACTTCTTCAGTACTGATTATGTTATTAAAACTGAACAATAAGGTAAAGCATTCTCACATGTTGCTGCTGGCCAGAGCCTGGGGGTGGAGGAGCAATGGCCCTTGGCGGTGGTGGAGGGGGAGCTTCACCTGCTTCCGCTGCTGCCGCCAGTTGCGCTTCATAAGCTCGAAGCTCTTCAGGATGCATTTTTCGCTTGTGTGCACGGCAATTGGAGCCATTGGCAAAGGTTCGAGGACAGAAAGTACAAGTGTATGGGCGTACACCTGTGTGCAGATTATGATGATTCTGGAGAAAATTAAAAGAACTTTCCATAATGGAGCCTCGGTGAAACAAACAATGCATCTAATTTCTTAAGTGAACTGGAAATGGGGATTTTTATTATTTAAAAATCCTTAAGCCCAAAAAGTAGATATGAGAGTTAGCATTTTTCCAAAAGAAAGAGAATTTATTTCATACTTAAGAAAATATTCTTAATAAATTAATAAATAAGAGGAAAACAATCAAAATTACGAGAACTAAAATTTAAAAATACTTTTTGGATATTAAGCTATGTCGTTATTTAGTTGATACTCAATGTTTTGTTGGAATTTTCAACCAACGAAATGTTGAGTATCAACAAAATAATGACATGGCTTACTATTTTTACCCAAATAGTTCCCCCCCCCCTCATTTTAGGAGGCAAAACTGAGAAGAAAAAATTTTTTTGAGTAAAATCACAAAAATTGAATTGAGAAATTTTTTTTTTTAGAAAATAACATTGAATAAAGGGAAGTGTTCTTTCAAAATTCCACGTGAAATGATTGGCTCTGATTAATATATTTATGGATTTTTAAATGAAACAAGTTTTCCCTATGTGTCCCATCAAGAAGTTGTGAGGCAGAGGATATTAGACGCGAATGAATACCACTTCCCAAACACAATCGCGTTCGAAGCATCAGACCATATCAATTTCTGGAAATCTTTCTGGAGAAGCTAAGAATTTAATCAACAATGCTTTGCACAGTTTCCAGTACAGGAATATTTCTTTGGAATTTTTCCTACCCCTGTATTATGCGACTCAACAATCAGTTTAATGAAGTTGACATAAGTTATTTCTCATTTAAATATTGATATATTAAATTCATGAATCAATTTACAAAACGATAGGCTCGCATATTTAAATGGATTTTTCCTAGAAAATAAAGATTTTTTCAAACATTTTGATATTTCAATTATTTATGTACATTATTACTATTAGACGATAGAAACGAACAATAAATTCCTATCGGCAATCGATCACCTAGACGACACGGAACAGTTCTGTTTACACTTCAGATCAGCGTCAAATCTCGCCATATTTGGAAAACAAGTGACGGTCGTCCATTACGATCGAGTTCATAATTTTTTACGATTCAGTAGTTTACTCTGCATTAAAGTTACTTTTGTTGACCTTTGTAGTATGTTACCTCTATGGCGTGTGTACGATAGACATATTTTCCCTCGTGAAACTTTAAAAGAGCAACTTTCCCTCCTTAAACCCCAAATATAGTCTCCCCCCATTTTTTGGTGATTTTTTCGAGAAAAAAAGGAGGACTATATTCGGGTAAATATGGTAATACTCCAAAAGTATTGTTAAATGTTAACCAAGTTAGCCGTGAAAGCCTGCATCACTATTTTTATAAGAATTAATTAAAAATAATCAATAATGATTCCTAATAAAAATTTAAAGTATTTAATAAGCATTATTTATGTATGTAATATTTTTGTGGTCTATGAACACACAAAAATGACTCCAAGATGCTTATTAAATACTTAAAATTTTTATTCCATCATTCATTTGTCTTCTGGATCACATTTTAAGAAGAGAAAGAAGTTATACTTTTATTATATTATTATTATTTTTTAAGCATTGTTATTGTAATTTACCTTGAGATCTTTGGACCGCTTGAATGCTTTCCCACAGGTAGCACATTGGTATGCTTTCACATCTTTATGTACAAGTAAGTGCATACGCAGTGTTCTTCTTGTAGATAGCTGATGTGGACATATAGGGCACTGATAAGGAGTTTCACGATGTGTATCCATGTGGATTTTCAACCGATATTTTGTCTTGAAGCTAATGAAAGAAATGATTAATAAAATTAAAGCAAATATGAAGCTCCAAATATTAGTGTTCGGTAGAATGGTGTATTATTTGGGATCCCTCAGATTTAGACAATATTTAGGATCTTCATATTTCTGAATGCATACATAAAGAAGCTTTTGTCATCTTTAATTATATGGTAGTTATGAGGATGAAGTTTTTGGTATAATTAATAAGAATATATTTGCTTATGGCATGGAAGCCATAAAACATTTGACTGAAGGAGAATCAAAGAATATAGACCAACCAAAATTGTAACCCCCTCAAAGACAACCAATAGGAACAACAATTTTTAAAAATAGGTTAAAAGGCAAAAAGAAAATTATGATATTCCTGCTGAGATAACATTATGGTAAATGAAGATCCCTACACATCAAAAGCATACTGAAATAGGTTAAATTTACTCTGAATAATGTGTAATAGGAAATGATTTTCTCATGGTAGTTATGACTGTTTTAAAGGTTGAGTTTATATTTTAAACCAGTTGGCATACAGGTCTGATTTACACTGATTTGCTTTGTATTTCTATACAATGTAAATTTGTATTACTGGTTAAATAAATAAATAAAATACATAGATAAAATAAAAGTTACTACAAATTGCCCACCTTTTTTTACATTGAGTACATTTGAATGGAGTTTCATCACTATGGATTGTAAGGTGCTCCTGCAATATTCCTTTTGAGGTAAAACTATGGCCACATTGATCACAAACAAATGGTCTCTCACCAAAGTGTACAGCTTTTAAATGAGCAGATACATTTGAACGACTACTAAACCTATAAACAGAGACAACAATATTTATGTATTTTTCATTCTTGTTAATGATAAAGAACAATGGAATGCACAAAAAAAGTTTTGGATACATTAATGAATAAATTACTAAAATCTAGAAGAGACAAAAGATTTCCACTCTGATTCTGCTAAGTATTTTTATTGCAGTATATTACAATTTCTCTTTTCAGTTCAAAAATGATCTATCTTGCATTATTTTGTTTATAAAAATGTTTGTATATATAAATATAAGTTGAAATGAATGGTACAATTCTTGCAGCATGAAATTGTTGACAAAATAAAATAAAATTGCAGATGGAGAGATAATTTTAAATTTAAAAAATAAAGTAAAGGAACAATGTAAATTACTTTGGGAATTCACAGTGGAGTCACTACTATAAATTATAGTAATAATTCATGTTTAGAAATAATCCGAAACTAGTTCCTGTTTAAAAAGTAAGTGGAGTGTGTGGCCAACAAATTACTACTACAATTTAGAGGAAAGGAAGTTAGAATGGGTATTGCAAAAAGACACAAAAAACAAACCGTGAGGCATATAAGGTATCCCTACTTTTAACTAATGATTGTCATTTCTACTATATAATTGTGATAACAGCATAATTTCTATAAACAGAAGGTTACATCAAGATTGGATTGGCAATGTTCATTTATTTAGAAACGAATAAAGTCATATTTTTTATAGGGCAGGATAAACTCTTTATGTTTTATCAGAAAAAATAAATTACTAAGGATAACTGACAGTTTCCCAATAAATGCAGCTGTAAGTATTATTTTTATTAACATTTAAGTAGAATATACTTAATTAATCTTCATGTACTTTGTATGTTATATATATACTATGTTTAATATATAAACATTTCTTTATTCAACATTTCATTATGTTCAATTGACAAAATTCAACAAATCAATAGGAAAAGAGTACTACAGGAAAAGCAACACATATGCTTTTGCTAACTTGGGTTCACGAAGGAGCACTTACTTCTTGGCACAGACAGAACATGGGTACACAAGTCTCTCCTCACGGGGAAGATGAACCCGCTCATGGTGACGCAAAAGTGCCTCACAATGGAAGCGTCGTGCGCACTTACAACACACATATGGCTGTTCTTCCTTTGGCACATGACTCAGAACATGAAGATCAAATAAAGACTTCCGATGAAAGGCCTTATCACATTTATCACACCTGCAAGATCCCAAGGATGATACCAAAGACTCATTAAAATACACACAATGGAGTATTAAAAATTTCCTTAAAATTTAAATAATTCAAAGAATATTACACATAAATTCAAGAACAAAAAATAATTACGAAGGTTGAAAGAATGTAATTAATATAAATTTTAAACTACAGAAAAAGAAAAAAAACTCACTTGTACTTGTAGGCATTTGTATGTTTAAGGCGGTGCTTGATAATGGAGGCTCTACTGGCAAGAACTTTAGCACACAGGCATACAACCTGAGCAGGTACATTGTGTGTTTGTCGACAGTGAACAGACAGGGAATTCCAATTTCGAAACACTTCCTTACATACATGGCACTCCCACCTAATGATGCAAAATCATATTAAAAATTTTATCCTTGTTTTTTACCAATTCCAATACTCAAGTTGAAAAGAAAAAAAGAACAACTGCAGTATGTTTACTCAGCAAAGGTTTAAGAGTTGAAAGAAAATATTACACCTTTTGTATTACCTTTCTTATAATCATATATAATTATTTTTACTGTATCATGAAGTTATAAAAATTGAATTCATGAAAATTTTTAATTGAGAGATTTTGATGCTAATACGCATTTTGGGACCTCCTGATACAAAACGTGAGTCAATAGTTTTGTTTTGTCATTATTCATCAGGTATTTTTTTACAATAGTTGGACTGGTTACATTCATTATTATTCTTAAAAGAGATTTTCGGTATATTTTAGAATAGTTCTTTTTTTTATGGGGTTATAGAGCTCGCCTTTAGGATAGTGCTGTCCAGCTAGTGGCCCAACTGTTTTAGGGTATATTGAATACCACTAGTTCTTTTTGCTACAGTGGTACTCAAAATGAAAGTTTATTTGTAATATTTATAACAAATTTTCATTTCTTGATAACATTCAGTCTAATGAAAATTGTTGCCGTTTTGAGGTATGAGTATAAAGTATATTCCAATGTCATTGAAACAAATTAGAAAATAATTATAATTTTTCCAAATAAAGGCACTCATGAATTTGTTAAACATTCTGTTATTACTTCCTGGACTACTACTCACAAGAAGAAGGAATGTGATAACTTTCAGTCAAGTGAAAATCATCAAGCTGGGAGTGGAACCAGGGACCTCCAACAGTGTTGAGATACTTTGCTAGGTTACCTATGCATTCTCCACAACTTATATAACACAAACCAGAGGCCTTTATCCAGAAGACCAGAACCACCCTTTATAGTGAACATGTACCCAGGTGGCACTCATCATGGTTACAATTAGTCTTGATTTCATGTGTTCCTAAATATTTGGGATTGTTAAATAAGAAGCAGTTAGCGTCCAGGAAGTCTCGGTTTCTATTGCCCCACTCAGTTTAATGTCAACCCAGCCAATGTTATATCATCTCTTTCCTACAAGTAACACAAAGAAAGATTTGTGTGACAAATAATAACAATAACAAAATGTTATAATAATAATAACAAAATGTTATAATAATAATAATAAAATATTATTTGTCATACAGAAAAGCAATAATATACCAACTTATTCAGATTACAAAAGTTACTACATGATTGAATTAAACTGATGAAAGTACATTTCATATTCTTAGCAAATCTGCTCAAGGGTTGAAAAAGGTTATTTGCTTATTTTTCTCAGTTATAAAAGTGAAAAATTGGCACCTCATAGAAAGGAAATAGGTTTATTTCTTGATAAAGAAGCAGCTAGTTTCATATATTTTGTTCATACATGAAATTCAAGCATAATATCTTTTAATTCAAGTATTCTGATTGGAACAAACAGTGTGTTTAAAATGTATTAGATTTTTACTGTACAGATCACCTCCCAATATTTTGTAATTATTTAAATTTTTATAAAAGAATTTAAGAAAAATCAATTATCTCTTTCTTCTCACCTGAAGATGGAAGGCTGGTCACTGTGATCAGGCAACTCAGTAGTCTGGGGTTTTTCTACCTCATCAGGGGAATCATAGTCAGCAAAGCCATCATCATCAAAAGGGTTGGGATCATTCTTCACACTATCCAACCTAGTTGCTCCATCCGTGATTGCACAGAAAAAAAATTATTTTATCCTCTAAAAACCTATTTTTTTTAGTCAAAATTATTTAATAGATAAAAAAAGAAGGAATAAATAAACTGAAGTAGAACGAATGAAACAAATGAAAGTAACAATTAAAAAATTAAAGAGATTTGAAATGTATAGTCAGAGTGATATTCTCTAGGAATTACACTTTGTGAAGTCTTCATAAATGTAATAAATTAAATTAAAATAAAATAATGGTTTTACATGCATCTTTCCTAATAGTTTCCTTTTAGCCAGAAGCATACCTCTCTATCACATTTTTCTCTATTGACACTTCAAAGTTCAATAATATTTATATTTCTTTTTGTTTGTCCAATTTATAATTTATCACAGTCACTACATTCAATTTTATAAATCTGTTTCAGGGTCTCCTCATAATAATAAGAAATCATTATAACTTGACTCGATAATTTAACTTAGATAGGATTTTGCTCTACCAATGAAATTGTATTAATTATAGATGGAACTGAGATTTGAACTCAGGACCTTCAGCTTAATGCACTTACCAATACATCACCCCATTCACCTCTGGGCCCCGTCTATCATTGACATTCAACTTGCGAGACCAACAAGTTGCACCCACAAGATCTCTAATCTCTGAGGTGATCTCATAGAGATTAGAATCCTCATATGAGGTGACTCTCTTAGGAAGTACTTGATTGTGGATCAGTATTTTCCAATTCTGGAGTTCACAAACATACAGAAATCTCTTACATTACGGTGAACCTCACCACCAGATAACAGATTAATTATGTTATGTTGAATGAAAATGGGAGACGGGACCAAGATAGATGGGGCCCAGAGGTGAATGGGGTGGCGCAATTGGTAAGTGCATCAGCATGTTAAGCTGAAGGTCCTAGTTCAAATCTTGGTCCCATCTCTCAGTTTCATTCAACATAACATAATTAATCTGTTACCTAGTGGAGAGGTTCACTGTGATTTCTGTATGTTGATGAAATCTTATCCACTCTTTGAATATTCTTTGAAATGTCTCATCAAAAAATGAATGTTAAGTAATTTCCTTGAATTTCACTTGATCTTTCTTAATTTTGAAAGTTGTAATATTTCTAATAGAGTTGTGTTTCCTACACTCTGACTTTTCTGTCAATAAACTATCGTAAATTTTTATGCAAAGTTAACTGCAGATGAACATTTTAGTGATGAACCAACATCAAGTAATGCAGTAGAAAAGAAAGCTGTGCATGAGAGGTCAGACTCTCCATTCTCCCCTAGATTTGATTGTGATGGAGCTTCCATGAATGTATCTTTGGGGTCACTATACATTATTCTGACAACAAATATTTCATCAATGAGTATAAATCTAAATTCTGTTCTCATGGGAAGTAAGATGCACCTTATATCCCTAAATGGAAAGAGACGAAAAAATTGAAAAGGACTGACTTGTGTTGATTCAGCGGTTTTCAAGGTTTCTGAGATGAAAAATTCAACTACCAATGCTGTTATATTCAAGTTCAGAGTGCATGACACTTCTAGAGGTAGAATGGGAAAAGCATGATATGTAAATATGTTTGAAAATGACAGATATTAGTGTCTAATCCTTAGGATTTTGGAGTTGCTGCAATGAATTATTATTCTCCCATTGTTATCAAGTCCAAGTTCAGACTACATGGAGCATATACCTCTAGCAATAAAGTTGAACAGGGCCAAATGTAAAAGTAATGTAAAACGACCTGTATGATGGTCTAATTCATAGTTTTCAGGGTCACTGAGATGAATAGTATCACTTCTGATGTCGGAGGTAACTTACCGTGAGGAGAGGGAATGTTAAGAACATTTTAAGAATCCTATGGGTGGAGAAGGAAGTGGTTATCATATAAAAATGAGTCAAATCCATTAATTTTGAATTAGTTTTGATCAACAAATGTAGACAGTAAAGTGTCTAAAGTTAAACAAACGTTTAATCAAAACAAATAATTTTAAACGCAACTACTAGAAAATGAGAAAACAAAATTCTCCTTTGCTGTACAACCAATTAATGTTCCCAGGAAATACCTGGTTCATTCAGTGAGTAATTTGTAAAGTCATAACTTTCTTTAGTTTTCTATGGAGATATGTCAGGTAAAATATAAATAAAACCTTTTTTTCATTTGAATACTATGGCTAACTGATATTATATACAAAATTGTAAAATATTGTCTATTGTCATAAGAATAATAAAAGTTCAATAGTATTACAAAATTCACGCAAATAAGTAATAAAAGGGCGATCCAATTTAAAGCATTTTCCGAGGTTATCTTCTAAAATTTAACCCAATTTGACATCCTACCAGCTGTCGTCGTCGTAACATCCGCCCCGGAGCCGTTGGAGACCGATGTAACGACTGTGGTGTCCGTAGCTCCAGTCGACGTCTCTGGAGACGACGGTGACGCCGAAGGGTCTATGGACGCATGGTCGACTCCTGGTTCGCCGTCTGCAGAAGTCTCGCCCTCCCCCGCTGACTTGTGCTTGTGGACACGCGGTGTTTGCGCCTTACGTTTCGCTGCCCCCACGAGTCCCTTGTCAGTTTCAGGTATGCTTCCGCAGCCACGACCTGAAATGCATCATCACTTAGTTCTTTCGATAATACGTGGTAAGATTATTTTACACTAACTGAATGCTAAAGTAACAAAGTGTGGGAAGGTTCTTTAGACACTTAAGACTGTATGGTCAGATTGACTTACGCTTCCTCGCTGATTTCTCGGACGGCATCGTCTCCGTCGATCCTTCAGACAACTCATCATCGTCTTCTTCCCCCACTTCACTCTCCATAGTTTGTTCCATCTTCACCTGAAGCCAATAGTTATGTTGAGTTTTCATACCTGCGATATGTATGAATCATACCTGCGATATGACGAATCGGGGTCAATATCTTGCATAGTAATCAATAATATGTGGATTTCAAAACATTTCAAATCCATTCCCAAAATCGTGTCACTACCGTGACAATTAGTTTTTGTAATGGTAATGCCATGTTATTACAACAATGAGCTTACTACAGTAAAATCCCTCAACAGTTTTTTCTCTCTTTCAGCATACAACTGATTTTTTCAAACAATAATACATATCTAAATATATAAAAGCGAAATACCACTGACTGACTGACCGACTAATCACGAAATCCCGGAAACTACGAAGTCTACAAACTTCAAATTTGGTAGGTAGGTTCCTTTTTGGGTGTAGACATCCGCTAAGACAGGATTTTACGAAAATTCACCCCTAACGGGATGAAATGAGGGTTAGAATGTTTAAAGTATGTATCCCACCATAACTCTAAAGTGCCAGGAGCAATTTCAACTAAAACTTGAAACATAGACGACTAACCAGCGGACAACACGCACTGTGGGGGTGAGACATCCCAGGCACCCCTAGGGAAGGATTGAGGAGAGGGTGACATGTAGAAATAATGGACAAATCTGATATTAGATTGGAAACTATACTTTTCGGTGCAGCTGGGATGGATAAACACGTCCCCGATGCTTAGTAAGTTAACAATCAGTCCACGTATGGGATAATACTCTCATGGGGTCGGGGTGGAAACGAGGGACAGGTAAAATTAATAAAAAGCGACCAATATTTGTGTTGAATAAATCATTTTTAAGACGCAGAAGACGAGAGTCACACTCCCAATACCGCTGAAGTTCACAATCACCCCCTATGAGGGAATTTATTCCCATTGGAATAGGAATAAAATGTAAAAATAAACGAAAGTGATAGACATTGGTGTTGATATAACTTTTGGGACCGCTGATATTAGTAGTGACAGAAGGGGATTCCATGAAAAAAAAATCGTACGTGACAGGTACTACTGACGGATCCATAATTTTCGGCGTCGAGGAGTTAATAGTGAAATTTCAATATCGTGCAAGTAAGACACTAGTACCCCTTGGGGTGTGGGTTGGAGATAGAAATGGGGTCACGGATAAAATTTTTTTTCGAAGTATTAAAAAAATTGCATCGGATCCGTAGTTTTGGGATTGATGAGATTTTTAAACAATGAATGCCATTAAGTCCAAGTTGAGGTCACATAGGGGTATAATCAGAGCTAGGGGAGGGAAGGGCGAGACGTGAAAATAATATAAAAAGACCTATATTACGGTCGAGTCCATGATTTTTTAATGTTTTGAGATGACTAATTTTATTTCCAATAAAAGTGTGTACCCTTCAGACCACGAGACGTGCACAACCTCTCTAGAGTCAGGGGTTAGGAAGAGCGTGAACAAAAAATTATCAAAAATGTCCGCTAAGGATGGATTTTACGAAAATTCACCCTTAAGGGAGTGAAATGGGAAATTGGTGTTTTCGAAAACCTTTTTCTCAATTACATAAGTGAAAATAAGGGAATGAGGATATACATCAATTCTATCAAACCAACATTAATGGATAACATTCTCACTGGATATAAACTGGAATGTGAGAAAGAATAAAGTTGCAGACACAGTACAAAATGCACGTGAGCAAATCCGCGGGGACTCAGCAAGCACAATATACGTAATATGTATAGGTATGTATGTACATACATTTTGTTTTCAAATTTTATGTAAGTAATGTTTAATTTCTTCATGTACGAGTATGCATGTATATACAGTACAATAAAATCAGTTGCAATGACATCTCATTTGCTTGTTTATTCATGATCACCTGACGAAATCTTAGGCTCTTTTTGACGGACATCGATTTTTCACGGCAACCTAGGATTAACCGGTCAAACGGGTAACCGACCAGTAAGCGTCTCGGTCCCGAGAAGAACTATTAAGAGGGAGGACTACTGCAATTAAAACTCAAAAGTTGGCTAATTTATTGGACGCTATTTTGTGCACAGCAAAAGTTAATGCAAATGAGAATGAGAATGCTTTATAAAATTCTCTAACCTGATTTCACTATTACTAACGCAATAAATTTTTACTTATGTGTTTTAAACACGTTCAAGTTGAAGAATTCCTATTAGTTTCATAATAGTTATTCATATAATATTGACTAATATTCATTTCCAGACCCAAAGAAACGCACCAAAAGAATCGAAGATAGAGACGCACAGAGCACTAATATAAACTATCAATTTCTTGATTAGTTTCAAGACCATCATTCTGTCAACAGATTTTGAACGGGATTTTTCATTCGCAAACACCACACCTATCACGCTATTTCATGTTTGTGTCGTGATTGGTATAACGCAATTCGCCTTATCTCACCTTTCTTTCTCTTCTCTCACCATTTCCATTTATTCCATTTTTCTTCTTAACGTAGCTTACCTTGTGTAACGGTTCAGGAGATGGCAGTGATGAATCCGAATCTTCTTCTGCCTCTCGCAATTGTGCTTGCAATCGACTGTTGGCGCGGTAACTTGCGCGCCGTCCCGGGCCGCCGCGCATCCTTCTCGCGGGAGCAGCTGGCCCCGCCGCTGCCGCCAACGCAGCCCTGCGCCGTCCACGACCGCGAGAACCTCCCCGACACCGCCCTCGACCGCGAGCCCGCCTTCCGGGTCCACCACGAGAAGTTCCGCGACGCTCTGGACCCGCTGTTGACGTCACCGCTGTGGACACACTTACAAGGAACGGGTCCACTTCGATGGACATCTGCTCCGCTTCTTCTTTGAGGCGGGGAACGGCGATGCATAGCGGCTGCAAACAAGGATATTCGGTAATCACGTTGCGGTCATGATATATGATGTGGTATGGAGACATACTAATATTAACTGTACAAAAAACAACATTATTCGTCATGATCAAATGTAAATGCAGAAACACATCTGAATAAATATTTATAGAAGTATAATTATTTTATTCATGCTACTTTACTTGTTTCAACAATATATGTGTGTGTCTATATGTAAAAAAACAATTAAAATTGAGTGAATAAATGCCTATATTAACATTTAAGAACTTAACGTACAGCGAGAAAAGAATAGAATTCCGTAAATCTACTAGTAAAACCAATGATACGTTCACATAAAGGAATTTCCTCGAAGAATGAAGGAATAAAATAAGACATATCGCATGTTTTATCACATTCCCATGCCCGATAAACAATATAAAGTAATATCCACATTTATTAAACAACGGAGAACACTCGATTAAAGTCGAATGCCTTTAACTTGTCTGTTAATGTCATTTTTTAAATTTTTATCTTTTTTTAAAATACTTTTCTGTATACAAAATAGCTATGGCCATCTATTATCGTCAAACGGCCATTGGTGGCCACTTGAAATGAATGGTCGTTTGGTGTTTCTACACTCAATGGCCATTTCTACAAGAGTTGAATCGGCGATTGTCTCCTTAAATTTTTTGTCATCAATAACTCATAATTCCTTTGTACTCGTAATATTGTTATTGCAGTGGTTCCCGAAGTATTCAGAGATGAGATGAGTGCAGATGATCGAAATGTTTGAATAAAATGTATTGTTTTCGCCCAATGACATCAAATGCTTTTTAAGATTTTTGAATTTGTTTAAACGATTTATTCGCATAAAAACCTAAATTTTCGGAATGGGGTTATTCGATTGAAGGGGTTACTTGCACAGGGATCATTTTAGTGGTGGGGAAATACTTCAGCAGTATAGCTTAGTCATACCACACCTCCCTGAGCATTTAGAACATCTGAAAAACTCGCCCTTCAATAAGGATGAGGTATTTTGTATTGAGAAAGGTTTACGAAAATGGTGGTGTTTTCTTCTCGGTTTCTCGAGAGAAATTGAGTACACACCCGAGCCTTCCCTAACATTAAAAATCATTATTCAGGTCAATTGTCGCGAAATTTTCACCTCATTTAACATTATGGGTAACCTAGCGTACAGGGGGAGGCACTGAAATAGTTAGGAGAGTCTCTAGTAAACATATGGTTCTATATTGAAGCAAAAGTTCACAGCAAAAGTAAGGTTCTAAGCGAGCCATCAGAGCGTACTTCCCGACGCAATGCTATAAGGTAGGGGCGCCGCCGGAACTATATAATGATCGCTGTAGCTGCGGGCATGAAAAGTTTGGGAACAACTGTGTTATTAGCATTTTACGTTTTACAATAATTATTTTCATATTTTCAACGGTGCAATGAATCCTATCTGAATTCAAGATTCAGATCGTGTAAATTTGGGTGAGGCGTTAGGACATAAAACGCAATTCTGTATAGTACTGATTATGTGTTTGACGGTAAATTGAGACAAAGTTAGCAAGTAAAAGTAAGGTTTAAAAGGGGAGTATTGGTATCCGCCATATTGATTTAACTTGACAGGTACAGGATAGGAACGCTCGTTTTTTATCATTCCGTATTCTTAAAAAATGTGAACTTATTTACTATTGCTATTATTATTGTTCAATTTAAATCATACCGTGCACAGCTTCAATGAATGAAATGCCAAGAATTTGGGCACACAATCGAGAAATACTCAAACCCGTGAAATGTGCAAGGCAGTCAGAAACCAAAAATTATTAATACGAGACAATCGAGTCAAATGTATCAATTTCACTTTATTTTGGTATAGTTATGTAATGTTTTATTCATTTTTCTGCAAATATCTTTTTTTCGTCTCCAATGTGATTCTTTTTAAACTGATACTACATTAGTTTATAAATCAATTTTACCTCATATTATTTTATAAATTATTTGTTGGTTCAGCCTTAAGCTGCTACCCTGATTGGGGTTTTAGCTGGGTTTCCCTCAATCGCTTAAGGTTCAGTACCAGGATGGCCCTTAGCTTGTTTTCCCAGCAGTAGACATAGTAAATTCCCCTCCCATTCAAACTAATTTTGTAATGATATTGTAAATATTTTGAAAGTGGATAGGCGGAAGAGCAGACCTCGGTCTGAGTCTCGCCACTAATAAAGTCATTTATTGGTTTATTTATGAAGAGAACAATTTTAGAGAATGTGAAGATCACAAACAGCTACAATAAAACTTTTGGCCCGCACCCCGAGAAAACAGAAACTATGAAAATCAAAAAGCCCATTAAATACCTACAAATCCGATGACACGTCACATTTTGGCGAAATGCGACAATTGTCAACAAAAAATGTCGGGATAAATAATTAGACGTGTCTCAGCAATTAATTAAGGTATAGAACGCTTGGATATATCGTTGGCTTTTTACCATTAAAGCTCTCTTTTAAAATCATAAAAAGTAAAATGCGCTGCTTTTTGTAATAATCATTGTTAGAAAGCTAAAGCGTTTCTTTTGGTTTCTGCAATAACTAATTAACAGATTTGAACATATCATTTTATGAAGAACGAGGTGCTTGGTGCATAACACTCAGTGGACATGGTCTTCTTGGTACAACGCGTTGGGAGGATTATTTTGGAAATGAAGAGGTCTTCATGGAATTCCAAGACTTCATAGAACAAGCACTGACAATACGGACAATTATTAGAGCTAGATAGTACATGACAATACATTCACACGGCTATGCATGGATACATCGTACAGATGACAACTGATTGTGGAAAGCCGGACACCAAGAAAAAGAATGGTACATGGCATTTAGTGGCTCGAGTAAAGCAAGAAACGAAGAAGATGGGGAGAGAGAAGAAGGTTATTATGAAGAGACGTGAAAGGCAATTGGGAATAGAAGGAAGGCGGAATTAAATGAAATAGGACAGAGATAATATGATTAGTTTTATAAATATTAATTTTATAAAGGGAAAACAAGCCCCAGGCCTTACTGCCGAGAAACTGGGGAAAAAATAAAATCAAAATGAAAAATATCATTTTACAGGTTTTTTAAAAGACAATTCTTTTGTCTAGGATCAATACTAGTCATCAGATAATAAAACATGAAAAATCGCAAATTTCGCACTTTGAGGGCTTATTGCAAAAAATTGACCACCACTACGATCCCTCAAAAAACGTGGGGGATCGTAGATTTTCATACTTTACACGATAAAACTACTCCCTATCTTCTTAAAATTTCCCGGACTTTTTTGACCCATCGCCTGGCCGAATTTAATGCTAAGAATACACGCTTAGAATTGCTGTTTTGTGTATCCAACCGTTTTTTAATGTATGATAGTGGTCGCAAAAATAATTCATACTAATTTAATTCAGTATATATTGACCGAAACAGTTATTCTCCTAAGGGACCACATGACATAGCTTTGTATAGCTTCTATCGGCGAAGCGTGTAGCCGACCCCTTCTATAGTAAGGTTTCTATTGTTGACACCCCCATTTTGTTATAAAATGAAATAAACTATTATATAACTTTGTGATAATTATGTGCTAATTTCGTCCGCTAATGAATAATTATGTGCTCATTTGAAAACCAGAAAAAATCGAAAACCGAAATGGGGGTGCTGGAGGAAGATACACCTAGCACCCCCACCTACTAAAACTTAAAACTATGGGAAAAAACTCCTACGCTATAATTTTGTGCTCATTATGTGCACTAAAAATAATTCTGTACCCTTTCAGAAAACAAAAAAAAAATGGGTGAAAAGTGTGGGGGTGCTAGCGGAACGTTTACTTAGCACCCCCACCAACAGTAAAATCAGACATATGATGATATCTTCACTATAATTTTGTGCTAATTATGCGCTCATTGTGTGCGCTAAATAATAATTTTGTGCTCGTTTTGATAACAAAAAAAATCTATCACAAAAGTGGGTGTGCTAACGGAACGTTCACCTAGAACCCTCACCTATGAAGAAATAAGACTATGGTAAAAACTTCTACGCTATAATTTTGTGCCAATTATGTGCTCATTGTGTGCGCTATAAAATAATTATTTTCTTCAGAAAACTAAGAATTCGGGTCGGCACATTTACACCCGGGCACATTTTAACTTACACCCATTTGAACGTATGTACCCGGCGGTGCGGAGGATCATTCTGAGGCGATACATTAGGTAGTCCGCAGTGCTGGACGAAGGATACTGGAACGCTTAGTAACGTTCGTCGCCGTCTCCGTGTGGTTTAATATTATTAGATATACGTATGATTTCACTTGACAATGCAACCCCATATTTATATTCTCTTCACGGTAGTACAAGTTAACCGATATACATAAATATAAATATAAACGGTATGTTGTTAATTATACGATAAGAATATATTTTAAAATATTTTGATTTTTCTTTAGTTACAAACCCTTATTATTCCTAGATTCAAACAAATGTGAATCTGACAATAATTATTCTATTTTTGTTCTGTGTTTGGGTATTCCAAATACCATTTTCTGCATTATAAAATGGTGCCTAGAAGAATCAACCAAGAAGATATTCGTCCACCAGCACTTGAAAATATAAATTCCATAACAATGCACACCTTTTAGAAATTTTGAAATATTTGTTGTTGGTTTTTATATATATTCTGCTATACAAGAGCAACAGCCCGTCAAGAAGTTCATGGCTCTATTACTTATTTTTTGAGTTGATGAATGAGCAAGTCAATCTGTCAGTTACAACGACGTAGTATGTACAGAAATTACAAAAATCTAAATTCAAAGGAATCCTCAAATTCTTGTCTTTTAAATTATTTTCACAAATAATACGAATTAGGTCCTTCCAGAATAAAAACAAAATGACATAATAAATCCATCTTCTTCCCTTTGATAGTGAAACCAAAATTCAATTTTTCAAATGGTAGAGATACTTAATAAACAATATGATTTTTTTGTGGAAATGGGAGTTAGTATATTCTATTTTTCTATACTATTGTCTCTATAATCCACAGACAAGTCATCTGTCGCTGAACACGCATAGAAAGAGGGTCACGACATCCATTTTCATGATACCGTTAAAATTGCTTCCACATTACATTACTATACCAGATTACACCATGAAGCAATTGAAATATATAAGTACCGAAATAATTTCAATAGAAAAGAAGATAATCTTAAGATTAATAGTGCTCCGAAACTTATATCCAAAACCCGTAAATAAAAAGTTCTCGAATCTTATCACCTTCCATCCAATCAGAGAGCAGCATGCTCCCGCTTCCCTTCCTTTCCCATTGTATAAATAGACCTGAGTCTCCACTCGCCACATCAGTAGCCGTTAGCCCCAACGGTGGCAGAGGTGGTAGTGTTGTCGCTCATCGAGACATCCCAGGTTCGATTCGATGGGGCCAGAAAATTTGTAGCTTTTTACATTAATGTCCCAGTTCATATCGCTGTGACTACTGAAAAGCAAACCTTCCTTCCTTCCTCTTTCCAGGTCCTTCTAGTATCAATAACTCTTAACTACTTTTAATCCCTCCACGTGGGCCAAGTTGTTGGTAAACCCAGCTAAGCGGCCCACCTACTAACAATGACCTACCACCCAACTCCTACCTCCATCGCTCCATGTAGATAAGCTTCAATAGCACGCTACATTTCCTATTTACAAATACAACAAACAGTAGCTGTTAGGACGCCGCCTGCGCCCACGTAAACATCGACACTGAAGATGGCCGCCGCAGTTGCGACCGAAACGTCTGAGAAGAACTGTTTCATCTGGACCACGGCTCAATAGCCCAGAAGGTTTTACATATAAGTATATATTGATTCCTAGAAATATACTCAGAAGCAAGACGGGAATCAAACTAATGATCCTCCTCCCCCTCTTTCGTTCTGCCGGCCACAACACTTACACATTGCACACCTAACGTCACGCCACCCTGTTTTAATTTTTTAACCATTTTCCTACAAAGTCCGGTCAAACAATCAATGTTTGAGTCACTACCTTTCTCCAATTATACGCTGAAAGAAAAATAACTGTTCCACGGGACCGGTCGGTTAATCCGAGGCTGGTTAAGAGGGATTCTACTGTATATCAACAACAGAGCGAGGAACATAAATATGGTTTAGCAATCTGTTCGTATAATTAGCAGAACAATCAAAATACTTTTATTAATATTTTCACATTTACGAGTTTGAAGAAAATCGGAAGTGGAGCACTGTGTGAGAATGAAGATGGTACGAGATTTTGAGAAATACACTTCTATTGCCAATGCATTCAAAGCCAAATCTCGAGTTCGGTTTAGATCCATCAATTTTTTCGTGATATCGGAGGAAGAAAATTATTAACTTACACATACAAAACACGTACAACATTGAACATCGATTTTTTTGTTTTCAAAACGAGCACGAAATTATTTTCAGCGCACACAATGAGCACATATTATGAGCACAACTACACAGACCTTCTATAATATACAACCGAGAAATATGGCTCCTAGAGTTTGACGTCATAAAAACTGAATTATAGTAGTATAAAGAAACTACCTTTCAATTCGTCTTTTACTTTGTCTCGTAGATTTTAATCATTAATACTGTGAAATAACAAATTATTAAAATCACAATTTTTTTTTTACATACTTACAAAAGAACTTACATACTTAAAATTCATGATATTGCTGAGAAATATACCGTTGAATATTTTGAAATAATATACAGACCCAATTATGAACAATAAAATTTATTAATTAAATTTGAAATTGATTCTGAACTCTTGCACAAATATATCCTGAAAAATATTTTAATTGAGTAAAAATCCTTGAAAACCGTAAACAACAGCTAAGAAGTGTTGAAAATTAAGATGTTAATTTAAAAATATTATATGGATAACCCAAGCTCTATAAACAATAGTACTGGCATTTTAATATTATGATTTACTTTCTATTCAACAATTCAAAAATACATTGTTGAAGATCTGGGAGGTAGAGGTTTGACTTAGTAGCTTGCAAGTGTGTTAATAAAGCTCATCATTGTATCAGAATATTTTATTTTATTAGAAATGTTTGTTTCTAATGCCATTATTGTAAATGGTACTACAAGGTATAAAGTTTAAAATGTATTGTACATATGTTTAAAACAATGCAAAATGATGAATAATATATCAATTACATTTCATAATTTTAAAATCATTAATCAAATTATAATAAGTTACATACATGAATGGATTATCATTACTTTTATTCGAGTTTGTGAGGTGACTTCATTTTAATAGTAGTAAATACGTTCAGTTCAAAAACAAATACATTGTACAGGCATAGTTGGTGTTACAATTAGTTTCTTCTCTACTAAAATCTTGTTGTGAAGCATCATTTGAATAATACATTTTTGGGATCTGTGACAGATTTTCCTGTAGTCTCATCTCAAATAAATATTTGAAAGTATTTATTAATAATTATCTGTATAAGCATGGAATGTAAATATTAATAATGTACAAGAATTGAATGTAAAAGAATTTATTTTGAATAATACCAATAACAAAACAGTAGTTTGTATTATAAATTGAAATAACTTCAAAACATAATTCATTTTTGGATTAATACATGAACTTAAATTGATTAATCGATGGTCAATAATTGTGAATTAAAATCAATCAATAACAGTTTTATCAAAACTTTTTCAATAAATGCCTTTCCCTATTCAAATGTAATGAATTGAAAATTAGGTTGAAATTTATGAATTCATATTAACTAAAAAATTTATCAATAGCCACTAATAGTTCACATTAATGATATGATTGAGAAGGTCAAATGTTGGACAGAAAGAAACTGAAAATTCANCCCACAAAAAAAAAAAAAAAAAAAAGTATTATAATAGGTACTGTTACACACAAAAGAGTAGTGAAAATCAACAACTCGCAGGGACTTGTACAACAAAATGAAGTTTTCACAGCCTTCTTTACCTGAATCAACTGTTTTACAGTAGAAGTGAGTTTGTGTCAACTCCATATCCCCTTTCCTGAGATCCCATACGAATATGGAAGAAGGCTATTTGAAATGTTTACAGGAACGGAAGCAGGCAGAAGTAAAAAATATTTTTAGTTTAAGGAAATCATCAGTTAAAGAGTTAATAACGGTTGAAAAAGTAATTATGTGTTTTGTAATTCAAAACATTTCTGAAGAAATAAATTTGTTGACACCTATACACAGTGATGATATCCAACCGGTTCACACTGGTTCTTGCAAACTGGTTCTTAAAATTGAAAGGAAGTTAGCAACTGGATGTTAAATTATCCAAAAATATTTTTTAATATTATTCTCCAAAAATAAAGTTGAATTATCAATTTACTTTATTGTTTTCTATAAAAATTTTGAACATTATTTGTATTTATTGTTATATCTATCATCTCTCTTTGAAGAGATAGGGTTCAAAATGCTTTTCATAGAATAATTCGACACTACAATGGAAGATACATTTGAACGCATTCACATTGTGCTGGGAATGTGTAATATGCACAATTAAATTTGGGTGAATAAGAATTATTCTACACAAAATTATTCACAACAGTTTTGTTTTAATTAATTAAATCAATTTTTTTCAGTACAAAACACAAAAGTAATTTGTTTCCATGCTAAGAGAAGAAAAATAAACAGACTAGGTTCTTAAGTATCACAAGCCTTTAGAGAAACGGTTTTTGGAAATTTGGGATATCACTACTTACTATACTATTTTACTGACATAATACTTAATCTTTAAATACTTTAAATTGAAATCATTCCTGTAAACACAAAAGTTTTTAAATAGTTTATCAGACTTTCTCCTTTCAAAATTGTAACATTCAATTGATAGGTATCAAATAATTTAAGACAGTTCCATGTGTGGCCTCCAAAATAAAGAACTAAAATTGAAAATACATTAAATCACTTATGAGAGATTATAAAATGAAGAATATGAGAGTTTTGGGTAAATAATTTTGCTTACCAAACTACAAAGTAAAGCACTTTCTGTGACAATATTGCCTTGTTTTGATAACCTAAACTCCTTATCTCTTGATTGTTACCTGATGCATCTTAAAATCCCATTCCTCAGCCAGTGATTTGAAATCCAATTCCTTAGTACTTTCACTGTACTTATGTTCCCTAACTTACGTTTTGTTCTGCTGTCTTTGAAAGCTTGTTTAAATGAAACCGAAAGCTCTTTAGATTTCCTCAAAGAGAAAATTAATTTTTCTTCTCAATAATAAAAAGTATAATTGTGGGAGAGTCTTTGAATGTTATTAAATGGTGTACTTCTACTACTACTATTACTACTACTAAAAAAACACACATTATGAGAGGTTTCTGTAATAAATACATTCATAAAAACAGTCCCTTACTCTTTTAAGAATGAAATAATTTTATTTATACATCAAACATTTGAAGTAAACATAAATATCAAATAAGGTCAACAAACAAAACCCAAAAACATTTTCCAGAAGCTTTGGCTTTTCATTAGGATTAAAATAAAAAATATGAATAGTGGAAAAGTTTTGAAAGCATTAAAAATAATTATATTTCACTCATAAATTTGAGTCCTTTTCAAGTAAATAATAAAAGTCTTGATTCATATACTAAACATGGATTTTTAAACAAAATTATCAAATAATTTAAATACAGAATTAAGTTATCTATCCACTCAATTCTACAAAATGAAATTTAATTATTCCGTACTAAAATTCCCATGTAATAATTTTGTTGCACTCAATAGCAAATTGAAAAGTCAAGTATTCGACTTAAGTTCTTGTTAATATAATAGTAATTTATGAACCTCAAAGTCCAATAAACTGGTTCAATATAAAACTATGCATTATTAATCAATAAAATAATAGACAGTAAAATTCTTGTTTGAAAAAGAAGAGTTTAAAAAAATATATTATTAAGTAGTGTCTGAATAAAATTAAAATAAGACAATATAAAATATAATAAATTAATGAATATAATTTTGTATATCTTTGCAATAAATTATACAAAATAACAAGTAAATGAGTCAATAAATAAAATCTCAAAAAAATTAAAAGGTTGGGTTAGTAAAAAGAAAATAATGTAAAAAAATTAAATTAAAATAACAAATTTTTAATTTTTTCATGTTAAATATTTAAAACATAATACTTGTTTATAAAATACTTAATAGTAGTCATAATAATAATAATAATAATAATAATAATAATATAAATAGTAATATAATAATACTTATTTTTATTATTTGATTTCCACACAATATATTTTCCAAAAAATAAAAAGAAGAGCAAGAATTTCAATTCAAAAATAAAATATATTTAATCATTAAGAGATGATATCGAAAATAACAATTTTCGACTAATAAGCATTACGATTAAACTGATTACAACGTCTAAAAGGTGGCCTTCATAAAGTTTTCTTCATACGCTCGCTCTCTCGCATCTGTCATAAGATGTGTCAAATCTAAATAGCTATTGCATGCCATCTGACATTATAAGAGTAAAGAATACAGCAACATACCAGATCGTCTTGCCGGATAGGTGAAGGCAAGTATTCCTCACGAATCAACGAAACTTTTTCCTCGTTATTCTCGCTGCAGTTCTGGAGTTCCAAAAGTGCCGCAAACATCTTCTGTGCTCGCTGACACTGATCGGCGAATCGGTCAAATACTGTAACGCGCTGCGAGCACTTCTCACATACCGTTTGCGGTATCTCATCTTGAGTTCGGACCTGTAATCATGAACACTGTGACAACTCCGAGATATCATTCTGATCTATTTTGATTTTCACCTGATTTTGGCGTCAGCCGGTCTGTCCGGCCCACGCGACGTACGCTCTACAGCAGCTCTACAGTATGTGGGATACACAATGGCACGAAAGGCAATCAAAATAAACTTATCGCTTTCAACATCATCAATGAAAAATTATAGTTAACATCCCAATTTTCAAATATGAGACACAAAACTTAGATCATGAACGATTTTTAAAATAAAGTTCTTAAATAACATTTTTCTGAAACGTAGTTATGAAAATGGTGGATGATCAGAGATGAGTTTTTGACACATACTATAGTCCTTACCTTGATCGTGAGATATTTAAATATTTTCTCTTGGAGAAGTTGGTCTTCTTTCCCAGTTACAGACACCTCATTTCCATCAGTACTAGCACAAAGACGACACCATTCCTTCCATTCCATAATATTTATTAAACACCGCTTATTTTAAAAAACACAAAAATGACATTTTACGGTCAACACAAAACGATGCTAAGTTCGGAGGGTACATTCGTTCATACCAACCGTACAGACAAAATAGAATATTACAAAATTACTTTATTTGAACAGGCGGAACTTTCAAATATTTATAATTAGTCTGTACTACTTTATATTATTGTCTGTAATTCAAAACGTAAATTTTATATTTCTTAGGAAATGTTATTTAATACAATATAGCGAAACAAAGTTTGCAACACTGATCTCTGCGCCTTGACGTCCAGCCTTTGTCTTTGTCTCCCCAGGTATGCCCTCTAGGTGTCACGATTCGAACCACATTTTATCCTCGAACACTAGCGCTATCACACGTATTATCAGCTACTACTCGGCTCAGGAGGCATGCGAAATGGACCACCAAACGTTACCAGCATCCCTACATTTTATCTTTAGGAAGGAAAAACTATGCAACATATCAAAGACAGAACACATTCTGCCATCTTAAGTTTTAGGTGAAATATATCAGTTAAGCAACTATAGGATTAAAAATATTCTGAAAGAAAACTATGATGCGCATGTCCCAAAAATAGAATAGGCGCGCGGTTCAATATCACGGGAGCGCACGCGCGTCTCATTCGCCAACTGGAGAGGGGCTGGAGCCACGAGCGCGCCAACAACAACATAACGCGCGCTGCCGCGACAGCAAGAGGAAGCGCGGAGCAAACCGGTAAGTTTCTTCGACCAAGGGTGTATCCCGCGCGCCGTGCGAACACCGTCGGTCGATTCTCCGCGTACACGCGTTCGCGCTTCGCGGCAGCGGGGGCGCGGACGCTCGAGATCGCCTTCCGCCTCCGCCGCGTATCGACCGATGGTGGAGCGAAGCGCGCGGGGAGCGTGCGGAAGGCTCTGGCCGCTGGGTGACGCGCGCGGCGCCGCTCGCTGACGCCGCCGCGTCGCTGGGGCTGCATTGCGGGGTAGTCGCGGGCGAGACGCTCACAAGCGCGCACGTCTTTTCAGATCATCTGAAGGACCGAACGTCTTACTGACCGAGAGGAATAATAGCTTTGAAGATCGCCATGTGGAGGCTCGTCGGAGCACTCCTTCTCGGGATCTTATTCCTCGTCGAAGGATCACCTTCATCCACCGATACTACCACTGTTGGCACCACCCACGCTCTTAATACGAGCACAAAATCTGGTGTGGTTAGTTCAACAGCGTCAATCGTGGTATCCACTGTCGCGACGATCTCTTCGTCCACTGCCACGCCTCCGACATCTCCTCCCGTGATCACACGAGAAGCTACTGGTGCAGGCACTACCAGAGGCAGCACGACGTCGTCAACGTCGAGTGCCAGCACATCAGCCGCTGCTCCAACCTCTGATGCATCGACCAGCGACGAAACCACAGGCAACACCGACGCGTGGACCACATGGCAACCTACAACCTCCCCTGGTCGTGGGGTCGGGGCTGTGGCACACGAGACAGCTTCGTCTTCCGGAGCCGCGTTCACCGCATCCGCAGCGAGTTCTCCATCGCCGTCGGCTCCCGCTGTCGCCGGGCCGCCCCCACCACCGCCACCACTCTCAGAACAACACGCGCGTCTCAGCGCTCACGGCTTCCCGTCGCGTCTGCTCGAGAAATTGGCTGCCCTTTCGTGCGATATTCCTCCACTTCCAGGCGAATCGCGATTGTGGCGAGGCAACGAGACACATGAGCTCACATTGCCCATCTTGGTGAGTGCAAACTTTGAAGAAAGGATACTTACGTATCTTAATAATACGATATCTACCTCTTATGTTTGTCTACGAATATAATAATATACTCACAGGTATAAATTTTAATTGCTATATTTAATTGCACTACTGTCGTAATTAATTTCGAAATGTTTTATAATGTATAGTGATACAACATGTCCGAATTCCTTTTGTTTATTGTTCTTTTAAGCGTTCTACACAAAGTATGCCAGATATTTTGAATAGTTTTCTCTTGGAATGAAGATGTTTATTATGTTAAATTCTTAAGGATAAAGCGTGAAATATGTTAATTTAAAGAATGATTACATCCTTGGTGATAGAAGCGCCTCATTTTTATTTCACAGTTTAATACATTGATGTTTGAATCAGTTTAAGTCTTCTGTTAATGTAATTTCCATATAAAGAATTATATTTTGTATTTTAAGTTCATACGATTTCAATGACCATTTGAACTGATAATCAAGGACTTAACACAATTCTTTGTTAAAGAGTTGAGGGGTAAACATTACATATATCTTACAAATATCTCCATATTGTCATATATGCAGGGGTGCCCACAATAGGGGGGAGGTCGTGACGCAAACTGCGTCATTGAAAACATTTTTTTTTTGGGGGGGGAGGTTCAAAAAATGAAGTGGTTTGGGAAGTTTAGAACATTTAATAGTTAAATAATAAATATACTTTTACACATATCATATATTAAAATAAAAATCATAACAATGTATTAATTTTTAAACTTTACGGACACTTTTACAAGATAATTAATTTCAATCATTTTCGAAACTGATGAATCAATTGTAAAAAGTCATACCGAGCGGAGACCTGGGCCGCTGAATAAGCAGACACGAGCGTGGGATATGGGTCAGGGGGTCACCTCTTGTGTAGCAAAAGACCGGGAGACTAATCGTCTCGCGCAAACGAAGAAGTGACAAAAGATATCTGCCTCTCTATCTTACAATGGTAAGATTACTGAGCAGACGACCGATCTTGAAAACTACGTTGCACTTAAGATTCATTGCTTTGCCTCCAGTTTGTAAGTTTATTGTGCGAGATCAAGGTCGGAGCACAATTTTGTACTTTTTCGTCTCTTTTTCTCCATGTATCGCCGTTCGGCAGCTGTGTGTTTTTGTTACCATTTACTCGATTTGCGAGGAGTTAACCAATTCTCACTATGTTGGCAATAATTTTTGCGCATCTTGCGAGTAATAAACTCTTAGATATGATAAGTGGATAGAACTTTGCCAAAAATATTTGAAGTTAATGAAATAATCAAAATATCTTTAGTGATACGCGACGGCAGTGGATCTTCTGAGCAGTAGTAAGAGAAAGCGCATTTTTATTCAATCATAGAAAAGGAAAAACAAATATGGTTAACTGATTAGGTATGTTGCATTTTTGAAAAATAGTAAATATCGATAATAATACAAATAAGTAGGCCTACGTAAAAGATGATTTACCTTGAACCTTTCAATCATTTGTGAGGTTTGAGGAAACTATTTATACGTTGTGAACTGAATTTATTCACTATCATTTCAGTTATGTTAATACATCAATATTTCCAATTGAAAGAGAAAGATGTACTCTGGATAATATATATAACGTAAACTATGTACATTCAACAATGTACAGAAAATGGAAACAAAAATTCTTATTTAAGGTTTGAAGTAAATCATCTGTTTTTATAAGTTTAGTATTCAACACAAACGTATCAAATTTTATACGAATAATTTAATGCATATTATCGGATTTAATCCAAAAGGCAAAAGACCTTACAACTTCGTCTTCTTAGTCTCCAAATAACGCGTTGCCAGATATTACTACTTCATCCGGCGTCTCGATTCCGTGATGCGTTATGCATCGAGTCGGCACCTTCTCCCTCACTCTCATGGCCCCCTCCGGACCTGGAGTCGCGTGTGCCGCCATTCGTCATCTCCTCTCTTCCGACGGGACGCTGGTGCTGTATCCTCGCCGCACATTCCGCCGCGTGCACTCCCGCCGCCACCGCCCCGCACCCATCGATTGCTCGCGCGCGCGTCGCACCGAAGCTGCGTCTCCATGGCGACGAGGTCGCGTGTGGACGCAGCCTCCGCGTCGCGCTGCCGCTGCCACCACCCGCCCCTCCCCGCGGTCGATGCAACTGGCGCCACGATGCTCCACACCCAGCCAACAACGGCGCGGCGCCACAATCACCGAACTCTCGCGGAGAAGAAACTGGCTCAATGCAGAAGATCCTTCCAGCCTCTGTATTCCAAATCAACACCATCTCATGGTTTCTTATTTTAGCGACGTCAAAATATTCGGTGGGTCGATTGGAGGGGAAGGAGAAAGGGTTGTCACACAGAGTGTACCTGTACATCAAATTAATTAACAACACAACTACATATTTGTCATTAGGTAGTTTCTAACATTTTTCTTAGTTTTTCTATTTTGTTTTGTTTGTTTCCTAGTTTGCAGCAAGGTGCAACTAAAATATTATACATGCTGAATTCCTTTGGAGGCAAAACACAAAGGAAAGGCAATCATATATAATAATATATTTTCAAGATCTTGAAATGTATTTGATAGTTGGTTGGTTTCACAACTAAAGATAAATATTAACACATCACTACATCATTCATTCTTTTGTGCATATTTTTATTCTTCAAGTAACAAGACAGTTTGCAGGAGTAATGTTTACTAAAACCAGGATTTTTGTATCAAAGGATTTTTTTTGTCCCACCTCTTTAGACATAATCGGTCTTAGGCACAAACATCACAAGCAAATCGGGGAGAGGGATTCGGTACTTCGTTACCAGTCGTCACACATTTGGGTTCATTCTGAAAGTTATTATGGCTCTAAATATAAATTTGAAGTCCCAATCCAATAAGATGTTGGACATAAGAAGCATGTCGTGTTATTACGGAGAAGTAGTTGTATCTACACTATCATCTTACCATGAAACGCGAGGAAATAAAATTTTCGATTTGACATAACTGGAGATTTCCAGATTTCCTCACATTTTAAAAATGAGTATCACGCATTTTAAAATTCAATTTCACAATATTTTATCAAAAAAATTAATATCCACGGTGTTAATATGTTGTTTGATTGTCTTTGGCGTAAAAATAGTATTTGCCTTTTTATCAATTAACTTAATATGTAGAAAAATAATTTCAAGGCATAAATTTCGAAGTACAGCCCTGAACGTAGCGGAGTGACAAAATTCTTATTTGCTTGGGGTGGCAAAAAAGGTTTTGGCCCTATCTTTAGAAGTGGAATGAATCTTCCGAGGAATTTGCACGCAATATCGCAAGAAGGGGATAACATTCTGTATTGTCATGGGATTCAAAGAAAAACATATTTTTACAAATGCAATAATGCTTACATATTACATTAAAATGATACGATTACTTGAATGATCAATTATAAGGCGTTATTATGTTGCTCATGGTTTTATCGGCTGCATAGCAATAGCTTTTTAGCGGAAGTAAAACCATGATCATCATAATAACGCCTCATTCTTTGATAATGTTGCCAACATCCCACAACTACCAAGTGACACGAATACTTACGTAAATAATTATTTGTAGTAGTTTCCCACGCCAACAGCGGACAATACACCCCTGATACTCCCTACATATCTAAAAGATGATCTGACATACAACCATACTGAAAAACATATTTTTAAATTTTGTTTTACTTATTTTATTTATCTCCTTTCACATTTCCTGTGTCCATGAATGTCAAATGGGTTCTCTTTCTCTCTCTCTCTCTCACTCTCTCTCTGTATGTCACTATCGCCATTATCATCATAAACATTAATACGCAAATATCCGAGAATTCTCGAGATCCTTTTCTGCGTAACTGGATGGAGCAAATTACACAAACCAAGTATCGTAATTTAGAGCATTAAAACGTGTCGATTTCCTATATCATATCATCTTTCATCTTTTCCTTTCTGAGATAACAACACCTAAAAATTACAACCAGAAAAGTCGTTAACTGACTCATTTATTTGACTACTTGAGTCTTGACAAATGAAAACGTCTGGTAAGTAATACACAATATTCGTAGGGAATTTTGAGTTATGTAGTCTATTATATATTGTATAATATCATATACTATTCATTACTGTTCTGATGTTATGTTTACATTGTTAATGCTAAATACGAAACCGACTGAAACGTGTTTACAACTAGCAGATGGGGAAAGTAGAATATGCATCACTATTCAGGTCAATAAAGTGGTCTTGCTACATCAAAGTAAACAGTCATGTTGTCATACAGAAAATTAGTTAGATTAAATTTTCTCTCGGGTAGACATATGTATAAATTAACGCGCAAATGTCCCGGAAATTTTTAGTTCCTTATCTGCGTAACTGGACAGAGAAAATTACACAAACCAAGTATCGTACTTAAGAGCAATTAAAGATGTGTCGGCAATTTACTTTTATTTCATCCTTTCGGAGTTAAGAGTATTGAAATTTTTTTGTCAACGTTTGTCACATTACGATTGTTAACCAGGATTCTAATCTCATCAAATGGATATAATTAGGTTTATCCTCATCTATTCAATTTTGTGGAAATTAATTTTTAGATCTGCAAGTAATATACAAACTTCCATGAAATTCGAACATCATAAATATTCAAATAAAAACATTCAAATTTAACATCACATGAAGTGATCACTTCGTATGAAAATTAGAAAGTTTCCAGAGCGTTTGAAAAGTCCGTGCAAAACCACATATTGGTATCTCTAGTGAAAAGTGACTCATGATAATAGGTGTTCATAAATGTGGGCTCGACCAGTTGAAAACCAGTTGAATTTTGTGAAAGTGACGAAAGCGTGTGTTCGTCCAAGTGACAGAAAAATGGATGTCGAAACTTTCGATCACAAAAGATAGAGCATTCTGAACGACCTGCTGTGGCCATCACTCTAGAGAACATTGATAAAAGCCATGATATAGTTTCGTACTATTGAGATGTATGGGAGAGTGAAATTGCTATTGCTATGAGGATCTCGATACCATCTTTTGTATGAACATTTGAACATAAGAAATATATGCGACACACACGATAGGTTCCGCGTTTACTCACAGGCGATGAGTAACTGAATCGTGTGACGTGCAATTTGAAGCTTTATAGAAGTTCATGTGTTGTTTCATCTCAGTGAACGAAACGTGGGCACACATGATCTAGAAAGAAGGTCGTGAACCAAACAAAGGTTTGCGAGAGGAGACAGTGCTCTGGAAAAGGCGTAAATTCAACCGAGACGGTGACAGCACCCTTTGGGGACTTGAGAGGTGTTATACTAGCCGACTATCTAGAAATAAAACAATATTCTTTCGTGGTTACTAGAATGTACGGAAACCGAACTACAAAAGACACGTCCTACAAGAAAGTCTTCTTTCATAACGACAACAACTCACACTTATCTGAATTGTTCCAAGTCGTATCACAACCCTTCATTGACTTCTCGTACTTTTTCCTGTTCCGAAATATGAAAAAACGGTGGAAAGGATTCTCTCAAATTAAAGAGGTTGTTCGATAAACAAATACTCATACTGCCAACATAGACAATCCTATGTTTTGGAAGAGATTGAAAAACTGGAGCATAATTTTTTTTTATTCTATCCGAGCACGGGTAAAGCACTCGCAGGACACTTAAGTTGAATTCTGAAAATCTCTCAGAATTCATCCCGGAATTGTTCAACAAAATATCCCGACATTGACTCGATGTTGACAACCAGTGATAGCGGATCCGGATCCGCTGTCCCGGAGGATCGGAATATGAAGAATAATCGTAAATAGAAATAATTTACTGTAAACAGAAGCAACATATCGATAAGTTTCAAATAAAATTGCATGAACTGTGGATATTTTTTGGATATCAGAATTTATAAACTTGAGTATCACAATTCAAAACTCGTGACGGATTTTTTTCGAGGTCGGTAAGAAGGATACTACTTCGTCTCATAATAAAGAACGAAGAACCAGATGAGACATTTACTTCATAACATAAAAGAAACATTTTCTTAAACCCACACTGTCACGCACGAACGCAAGGTTTGCCTACCTTATAAGAGATGGTAGACTGTGAATGAATGAATGATTTTTTGGGGTTACAGCTTGGTAAGGTGAATTTTGTTAGTTTTAATTTATTATTATACAATATATTGTTATTTTCACCTAAGTAAAAGAAATATGTGTCCTACATATTTTAGTCCAAACACAACCTTCTTTGACCGACATTAATGGATGAGAGGCAATAAATAATAAAAAAAGAATATTAGAGAAGCATAGTCTAAGTAATACGAAGAAATTATAAAAAATCGATTAGAGATACGTGAAATATGAAATTTATTTTCAAAAGAAATACACCATTGAAACTAATGACTGTGTAAGAGGTAATGATAGGATAAGGTAAAT
This sequence comes from Laupala kohalensis, assembly GCA_002313205.1. Classification (NCBI taxonomy): domain Eukaryota; kingdom Metazoa; phylum Arthropoda; class Insecta; order Orthoptera; family Trigonidiidae; genus Laupala; species Laupala kohalensis. Next base: position 458,985 of record NNCF01126816.1, on the reverse strand, counting down.
ATACAACTTATGCTAGCAAATGTAGAGAAAATGCTTTTAACATTGTACTTACAACTCAAACATAAATAAGCTTTCTAATGGAATCCTTCTTGGCATTGAGTGCAACTTGAGGTTGTTTCGTCGGAGGCGGTGTCTCAGACTGAGTGAGAGGGGAGAATAACAGCTTCCTGGAATTAAGTGTATTGAGCCTAGAAAGCATTTAGAGAGAAAGTCATCTGATGCTGTGTTACTTTCAGGATGAATATTATTTTTTTCTGCTAACTGCAAAGGCGAAATGTTTTTAGTATGAGTCGAATTCCTCGATTCAGGTAATGCGAGACAAATCATATATATTTTGGCATAAACTCGTTTTATAATATTCTCTTAATAACTTTTAATGTTGATAAATGTGTTAAAAACAAGAACGTCAAACATATAATTTACAACTAACTGTCACATTAATTTGCGAAATACCAGATAATTTAAATTTGTAAAATGTGTCACAAATTATTCTATTTATCAAGATCTCAGTTCATAATACTAAAGAAAGATAATTGAAATTATACTCCATATTTCTTTTCTATTCCGAATCACCATTTTTAACTTAGTTCAACTTCCCACATCGATTTTTCCAATAAAAAAGTATTAATTCATTTTACTCCCAACAAGATTATGTAGCAAATTATGAATCAGAATTGACAAGTTTACTAGACATGTCTAATGAGTTCAAACCATAAAATTTTTATTTTGAACTTTGTAACCCATTTTTAAAACTTCGACAGGCGTCAGAAGGCGTGTGGTACTAGGTGATATTTCTTTCTCTTGAGATGGACGCTCAAGTCAGCTGCGTCAAAGAAATAAAAGAAAACAAAAATGTCAAAACGAAAAATTTAAGAATAAAATAAAACAAAATAAAGGCTAATAAGTAGTCAAGAAATGAACAAAAAGGTCAAAACTTCAAATTAAAAATATTTTCCCTCCGAGTTTTCAATGTTCTTACGACAAAATACTAAGAGCAGCCAGAGGTTTCACGTTTCCTTTTTCTATGCACTCAAAATCTTGATTTTACCATTTGTCCTGGCTGGAGTTATGTTTTGGTTTCCTGAGAGGCGAGCGTATATATAATCATACACTTTTTCAATTGAAACATGGAAATATCGGGTGTAACTTATACTGTACATTTTATTTTAAAAATAACCCGTTAGGTGTAGAAGTCGGAAGGACCATCTCATATTTATCTAGTGTCTTCCACAAACCTTATTTTTCTGGTCTTGGAATCAAAAGTTGTGAATGGCATATTTCCCTAAGGCATATAGTGGGATAGAAAGAGAGAAATCTTTGAGGGGGTAAATATTCTTTTCTACCGTTCCCGTCCATGGAATATTTCGTATTCGTGCTTTGCGAAATGTAAAGCGTTCGGTGTTCGCCATTCGTAGAGAATTCTGGAGCTGACAACTTCCCTCGGGCGGTGTGGCGGTCTCCCGCGAAAAAGCATCTGCAAGCTGTATGGAAGGTCTCCCACGAGCCGCATTGCCAACGATGCCGATGTGATGGCAGCACAGCCAGACGGCGACTTGCGACGTTATGAGAGCATACGTGCTTCTCCCTACTCACACCCCTCTTCACGTCTGCTCTTCAACTCCACTTCTGTGGATTGCATGCACGCGCAAAACTTTTGTTACCAAGCAGCGACTTCGGGAATGTCCAACAACTGCGTGCGGAGCATTCACTTCCGATCAATCATGTTTCTCTTCGGATTCAAATTCTTCCGTATTGATGACTTATTTCATAAACTAATTCTTTTTTGACATTCTTACGAAATAAAATATGGTTAATAATGGCAAATAAATGGATTTACTTGTTTTGTAATTTCTTCTCCGCCTTGAGCCAATGGGATAGATTTGTAGAATAATATCTTTTAAGAGAGGTTAAAGAAATCTCCGATGATTTCTAACAAGTCAATGTACAAGGATATCAACAGAGACTTCTTATTGTATAAGAGATTGTAAAATTGCAGCCAAAGATTGGCAAAGAACTTATGACAAGGAATATTTAATGTAATTTAGAGAGAAAAGGAAGAAATAGGTTGATGGTATCAAGAGGACAGTGAACGTAAAAGAGGAATTGTGAACGCATACTATAATCCGACTAAGTAAATAGTGATGGAGGCTATATATAACTAGTTTAAAGAAAGTTCATCCATAATACTGAAACGATACAATTCTTGACAATAAGAAAGGTATTTCATCCAAATGATCCCAGGACAGAAGGGTATTGAGTAGTTCATTGCAAGATCTTTGAGAAGTTCATTGAAAGGTGAACTGAAAAATATTTGAGATTGTATAAATAGAAGTTTCAAAACTAAAAAGAAAGAGATACTGAATCGATAAAACCAAATATTATAGCAATTTCAATAGTCTACATTGCGTTTTTTTTCTTTTTTGTATTAAGAGGATTCTGGAGCGTAAGAAAGATTCTGGAGCGTATAGACTTGGATTTCCCTGAAAGAAAAGCTACCCAAAAATTACCAGATTATGTTTTGATGTTTCTACTAAAACTAGTGATCTGCAGTCCATAGCTGGAAATATACAGGAAAAAAGAGAGAATGTTTCAATTCCCACATTATACCTCTTGAGTCATTTTTATGAGAAAACAGTTAATTCTACGACAATTTTACACTGGATTAAGTTATGGAACATCACAAGTGAAAGAATTTGACAGCAACAGCTAGTTTTAAGATCTAACGGTTGGAGGAATATTGACGATTAACTGGACGGACCTACGAAGCGCAATCATTCCCGTTATCCCTCCACAACCTGCCATCAACAACAACGGCAACATGTATTTTCCTACAACTTACATCGAAACTTTTTGTACAAGCTAAATGCAATTTCTGAAGGTGCAGTCGCTGGATTGTCGAATTTTGTGTGTGAATTGGGTGACAGGACTAGTAAAGGACGTAAAAGGATCAAATATATTGCACGTTTTGCGCACAGTTTTTTCACAACTTTTGTACCGTGTGAGAAAGTCGGAGCGGCGAGGTTGAACTCTTGATTGTTACTTAATAATAATTCATTTTGTGTAGGAGAAACAACTACTCATTTCAACATCAGAATGAGCAAATACAGAACTTCTTGTGATAAATCCTTTTCTTCTCTACCTGTCCTCTGCCACGCAAAATTACATAATAACAAAAATTAATGAATGTTTTAAAGTATGATTTTGGAAACTCTTCCCAAACATTCCCAACCCATAGATGTAAAACACGCCAATTAGGTTTCATATGGTCCCTAGGAACTTCTACCCATCCCGGGTTAAATAAACAACAGAAAATTCTTCAACATTCAAATTCTAATTTCTCTCCTACTTCTCTTTCCTTTCATCTAACTGTCGGTTGACGTAAACCGTTCTGTTCATTTCAACAGAATACTACATTTATGTAAGTCTTCATTTTTTCCCGACAGATACAGATGATTAAACAAACCTAAAAACTTTTTGTTTTCGAAAGAACGTCTATTAATATTACACTTTACTTCCAACGTTTCTTTGTGTTTCAGCAGTGTCTTTTAATATCCTCCCATTTTATGGACATTTTCTCTGAAAAAAATATTGTATTTCTACCCTCCTGACTAAAAAGACATTAAAATATCAACATGACCGAAAAACATCTATAAAAAAATCTTTCTAGCTGAGTAACTTAGGCATTGCTCGTGAGAATTTTTTAAATTATGTAAAAATGTTATTTCTTAAATCTCCGTTTATATCGGATGAAAATACTATTCATTAATACTGCGTGTTTGATTGTGTTATGTTTATGAGTTACATTCATTCTCGTGATTAGTTAGTAAAATTCATATAGTTTGATATAGGATAGTAATTTCCCGAGTTTAACTTCGGACTCTTCAAAACATTCGTGACAGGTTTCAACCAATAGAGGATGTCTAACAAGTAACCACAGCTTCACAGAGCCAAGGGGCCACCCCTGAATTATTGTTATATTACCATTTCGTCCTTCTCATTAAGAATTATTTTGTTGCTCTTCGGAAAATGTGGGTACAAATTTCGATACACTAACTTAATTAATTAATCGTTCTAGGGTGCTCTGTGCTCTCACTGAGCAGTTGAGTACATGGATTACAGGACCCCTTTAAGGTTAAAAAACATTGTATACAATATTTCCTTTAAAACAGCGTTATACTAGCACCCCAGTAACCAACCGAAACACGGTGTAACGATATCGCGAACTCCTATCCCCCCAGGGTACGTTTCATAATTTATTGAGGAGCTCTAATTGATAACTTAAGTTCCAGCTTACAGAATTAATTCATAAATCGTATAATACTGATTAATAAATTACTTAGACTTCATGGAATTCGTAATATATTTAAAAGATATACAAATGCAGTTAGCAAGAGTAGACCTAATTTCCTTCCTTATTAGTATGATAAACACATCACTAAGATTGATTATCGCCAGAGATGAAAGTTGAATTCTACTTCCTCAAAGCATCCAGAATTCTTGTTTGGCTTAAGTTTTCAATTTATTACACTTTGCACAGCACTTTAAAAATCTAAAGAACAATTCCTCACAAATTTAGATTGATTCATCGCGCATTTTCTTGATTCCATTATTTAAGACGTTTCATTTAATTCACTTATATTAGTTTAGAATAATGATATTATTATTCGGATAGAGTGTTTCCTTCAGTTGACTCATAACTTCATGTACTACAAGATATTACAACACTGAAGGTATTAGCTTCTATATTGTGATCACTCAGGCTCCAGAAACAATATTCCAGTTTATTTCTACCGCATGTACACTAGGAAAACTTTTTCAAAAAAATTTAAAATTATTTTGTTCATCTTGTAATTTTATAAGTAATTTCTTGTCTGAAACGCAATGAAAACCAAATTTCACAAGTATGTGAAATTAATAGTTACTTCGATATCAATTCCTCAAGCGAATCAACCCTTATGAATGTTTATTTGCTATTATTCCCTCCATTAGCATGAAAAAAGCAAAATATAGGTCCTTGTGTACCTTTGGAACTAGGTATACCCTTTTCGTTTTCTAACGCTAACAAATTTAGAGAATTTTGTCAAAAGAAAATCATAACTAATACAAAATTTAAGAGAAGAGCCCATACTTTTCAGAAGAAGGTCCGTGCACGCTAAATAGCCCTTGAACAGCCAGAACACACATTCTGAAAAACAAATAAAGATGAACAGACGACTTATGTTGACTATTCTCATATTAGGGTCTCCCAGAAATTACAATAAAGTCATAATATTATTACATACATTATCACATAATAAATCCATGCATTAAAATAAAATTTTTATTTGACTATTAAAGTACTTTTCATACTGTAAGAAATAATACAATTGTACACGAGATTAGAGAAAAAACATGGCAATGAAATCGTGGCTCCCAAAACGGACTGACTCTTTTCTGTCGATGCTCGTATTTTTAAAGTGAAAAAGATTTTTTAACATCTTCTCAATTAGTATAGGTAATGTTTTGTGAAAACATTCGTAAACAGTAAAAATCCTTTCGTCTCTCACCAATTCCTCGAGACAATAGATATATTTCCTGCGAAGTAATGCTATGATGCAAACATTTTAATTCTTTCAATGATGGTCTCCGTAATTTAGTCGCTTCATGCGAGTGCGCTGTTTGCGAAAATCCAACGCTCAGTGTCAGATTTACATTTTCATCTTTATACATACAAACGTTCTGTAACTACATGGTTCATTTTAGTTCATAAAACAAGGATAGATGTGAAAAATGAGGATGAGATTGAATCTCTAAAAGTCTAGTTTTTTTTGTTTACACAGTGATGAATATTCCCGAAACATGAGCGTAAACATTTGTGTAGCGAATGCGATATGAAATTGTTGTTCCTATTATTAATGGGACATTGATTTTGTAATGAATCACAATATGTGTTAAATTTTATAAAGTAATATTTAATACAAAATTATTATCAAAATGAAAAGCTAAGATTTCGAAAATGAAAATGTAAGAGATTTTTATTGTTGTTAAGAGAAAATTTTCAGACCCGTTTAAAAAAGCTTCCGATTGATTTATATCAATAATAAATGTTATACACCTTTTTACCCACTATTTATGTAGTATGCGAGATGGAGTTGAAAGAATGTAGATGACCTGATTAATAATAAAATAACCAACTCTTTTTTACACAATTTATTTTTGATGTCGTGATAAAATAGCACTGGTACAATAATAACCAAATTCAACGCCATAAATAAAATTATTATATATCCATCGATTTCGTGTGGCATTGTGCCGTTTCTTTGAACAACGAGAAATAAAGAAGTAAAGTTTTGAATATTGGCTTATCTAAGAAAATTGTTGTCTCCATGATAATATCTTGACTTTGACATAATTCACTTTGAAGAATATTAAATATTATTTAATTGGATATTTAAAAAACTTAAAAATGAATTAGTTTCCCAAAAGTACATTGTGATCATTTTTACTTACCGGACACTTTAACTTTAGAATCACAAAAGAAAATAATTTTCATGAACTTGATTCTATGCATTCAATAATAAACTTTTCCACAAAAAATTCACAGTATTAATTACAAGAATTCCTCATAATGTGATTGGCATACAAATAAACCTCACAAAAGAACTGTCAGTTCTAAGAGTAATTAAAGCAATTGTTTCATTCAATCTACGATTTCTATAGGTTAGCCTTCCCCCTTGGGAAGTATACAGCTGCACGCACCTGCACGGTTGAACCTCGCCGACCATGACGTAGAACAGAGCCCGCACTTTATACTTGGAACCTGGAGGCCGACTCGCCGCCAGGTTCCAAGTATAACGTTGGACTCTGACTCGCCGCCACTGACGCGAAATTTTGCACAGCAGGCTCATCCACCTCGTTCACCTCTGGTCAGTTCTCCTCAGTTGATATAGGAATGTCCCACAATGTTCATCACTCAGTGAGCAACTTTGTCAACATTAATATTGTGACTTTATTTATTTTTAATTTATTTTCTTGAAATCTATACAACCCCGTTCCTTAAAGATATTACCAGAAATTCTTGGCCATTGTCTTCCTTTCGATTTCAATTCCATCTTTTTCTCTTCTTTTGTTTATGTGAAATCACTCCTATTAGTATTTTATTGCATCTCGTATTGCTCCTAATAATGTTACATATCTTCCGAAATCTTGATATCTATCCTTTGACGCAATCCATCTTTGTATATCTTAAAAAAATTGTCAGTCCGTGATGCTTCATCCTTTTTATATATTTACATCGTTTATGTCCATAAATATCACAATCAATTAAAATGTGATCCGGAGATTCGATTCCCTTACCACAGACACACTCATCTTCTCACTTGCCCATTCTTTTCAAATACTGATTGAAATTACCATGGCCAGAAATAAATTCTATGATGTACTTATTTGGTGTAAACTATATCTCATTATAATAGGCAAACTCAATACATTTAATATATTGGTATAAAATCTTACCTTCCTTCCCTCCGTTCCATCTTATTGACGCAGTGTTCTTGTTAATTTAGATTTCCATCTTCTGTCGTTCCTACCGAATTTAAAAAACTACCCACCCCTTTTTGAATTCTATAGCGTAGGATTCTTATTTGAGCCACGATATCTATGGGTACAATGCCTAAAATTGTTTGTAATGCCTTGGTCGAAAGGGTCCTGTAACATGTGCACCAATTTATTAATATCAGGTGTTGTTCTCTTTCCAATTTCTTTTCCTTGTATTTCTTTTCCAACCGCACCCCCCATACGCTAGCGCAGTACGTCATTATGCTGTCAATAGCTCCCTTATATAATTTTCTATCCTCATTGTGTTCTAAAGTATATTTTGTTATGTTAACCTGAATCAATTTATAAAATTTCTTCTTCACCTTCTTCTCAATATACTCCAAATGGTTTCGAAACAGCTACTTCTCGTCTATAATGACACCTAAGTACTTTAGTTCCCTCTTCACTTTAACTTTCCAATTTCCTATTCTTATTATTGGATCCCTCCTTCTCTCCTGTTCCATGCCAAAAACAATTATACTCGTTTTGTCTTCAGATATTTTTAGATGGTATTCTCCACTATTTTTAATGCATATTTCTAACGCTCTTTTACATTTAGTTTCTAGTTTGGCTCGACTTGATCCTTCCACAAACATTACCATGTCATCTGCGTACGCCATTACGTCTATTTTTTCTATTGTCAATTTATTTAGCACTTTATTTAGGACTACATTCCAATATATTGGACCTATGTGTGAGCCTTGGGGACAACCTTGTGTTAGGGTTCTGAATACAAGTTCTCCTCTTATATCTCTATATCCTATACTAAAAATAAAATACTTGAGCGTTGTCTTTCAGAAACAAAGCCACTTACTTGCGGAGTACCCCAAGGATCAATTCTCGGCCCTATACTCTTTTTATTGTATGTGAACGACATGTCATCATCCACATCAGATTGCAAAATGGTTCTTTTTGCTGATGACACTAATTTACTATGTAAACACGCCAATGCTCAAAAAGTTTTGTCTAACCTTTCGACTTGGTTCCATGCAAATCGTCTCATTGTAAACACTGACAAAACAGTGTCTATGTCATTTCACAATAGTATCACAAAATCTTTACCCCAGGTTTCTCTTTCTTTAAACGGAACACAATTAAAAACTGTTACAAATACAAAATTCTTAGGTCTCCATATTCAAGACAACCTCAAATGGAATTGTCACATTGACAATCTTAATTCCCAATTAAGCAAATTGTGTTACGCATTCCGAATCTTAGTTAACGCAGTTAGTCCACGTATTTCCCGTTGCGTATATTTTGCAAACGTTTACTCCCATTTACGTTACGGCATTACCTTCTGGGGTAATTCCGGTCAGAGTATTCAAACTTTCAGAATTCAGAAGAGGATAGTTCGGATAATTTGTAAATCTCACCCCCGAAACTCTTGTAAACCTTTATTCAAGGAATTAAATATCTTAACACTTCCCTGCATTTATATTTATGAAACGGTCGTGTTTGTTAAGACCGAATTACTGAAGTGCCACCCTTGCTTTATACGAAACAGTCTCGTTCACGAACACTATACACGCAATAGTAGTAATATTCATCGCCCTAGAGTGTCAACCACTCTTTGCCAAAAGGGACCATACCATTCGGGAATCGTTCTATATAATTCCCTGCCCAAGAATATAAAAGATATTATGAAATTGAATATCTTCAAATCCGCGGTTAAAAACTACCTCCTGCACCAGTGCTTCTACACTGTAAAAGAATTTATTGATTTTAACAAAAGTTAAATTCGTCTTGTGCTTTATCACGCCATTGCTGTAGTACTTTTTAAACAACTTATAACAATTTCAAAAACTATTTTCTTGCATGATTGTGTTGTCTTATGGCTCATATTAATTTAGTTTTATGTGTACTCAACATTGGCACGTTTGTGTACATAAATTCTGTAGCCCCATCCTGGCCCGGGTTTTTCTCCGGTTTTCCTTCGGGTAGAGGCGGATTTATCATACAGGTTCTCTAGGCTTTGTCTAGGGGCGGGTCTATTGTAACAATAAATCGTGAATTTAGTGTTATTTCAATTTTTAAGCACTATACTCAGAATAATCTATAGTTCGATAATAACTTACATGTAATTTTTTGCTTAAAATTACAAACATATTGACATTCTATTAGTATTATAACTCGCAGCTAACTTTTTATCTTATCTAGGAATTTTTGCTGAATTTTTTGAATCCGCCTCTGCCTTAGGGCCCTTGATCGGAATTGATGGGATGGTCCCTTGCTTGCTTCCGGAGAGTAAATTAGTTTTTTTTCCCTCCACGTGGTCATACGCAGTTTGTACTGTTTTTTGACAATAAATTTATTTATATTTATTTATTTATTTATCTTCAAGAAAACCGTCCCATCTGCAAAATAGGATTGTATTATTCTTATGCACTCCTTTTCTAAGTCAAGTCAAACTGAAAATTGAGCTTGATAATGGTGTATGTATATCACTTGATAATGGTGCCAATGGATACGAAACGTCGTGAGTTTTATAATTTTTTTAAAAAGTTTTGTATTGTTCTGTTTTTTTACGTAGTGATATTTTTCCACTGAATTCAAAAAAATAAACTATTGTCTGCTAAATAAAGGTCGTTATTTATTTACTTATATTTCACTATGCAGACGAAGATGGACTGTTCATACATGTTCCTCTGTTTATTTATGCCGATTTAAAATATTTTAGTGATTTAATTCTACCTACACTAGTACTACCTGAAAGTTTCTATTTCAAATATGATACATATTACGACAATAGTAAAATCTTTAGCATTGCTTAAGAATGTTCTTTAGCACTGAACCAACATAAGGAAAATCCGCCTTATTATACAGGTAAGGACACTTAACCAAGTAAACAGTGAGCTAAGTTCATTAGTTTTCATGTTGTTTAAAATCTTATACATTTTTCAGTTATATGTAAATTATACCCATATTTGTTTATAAAGACAGAAGAGCAGTTCCACTCATGAAAAAGTCAGCACGTAGTTTCATGCCGACTTCCCCAGTTGAATAAAGATCTGTTTCTGAATTCGATAGGAGGCAAGAATTGCAAAGGCGACCTTACGTCAAGAAGGAAAAAAAAGAAAGTGTGAACAGAGGTGAAGAATGCTTACGACGCTGAGATTTTATGGCTTCCGTATCCTTTTGCACTGGAGAAGATGTAAGAGAAGTTGCAAGCAATTTCTTATTTTTAATTTCCATTCCAGAAAAGGATTGTAAAATAAATTACTTTTATTACTAGACTTAATAAGACGTTATTATATTTACTCTTTCATAAATAATAATAATAATAATAATAATATGATTTCAAGTGATCGTATGCAAAAAATATTTTATTTCATTCTGACCCACAATAGTATTACATAAATGTTATCGTACGTCTAATAAATATACTTTTTCTGAAATTAAATAAATATATTGTTTCTTCTTCAAACTTTTTTGGGTTCCATTATCTTTTTCTTATGCTCACAAGAATAAGAGTGTGTGAAAAATAAGGAACAACCATTGGCAAAATAATGTTTCACATTTTATCTGCACTATTTGAATTACCGATGGAGGTTTGAAACATGGCTCAAAGAGGTTGATTCATGTTACAGTAATAAATGTAGGGTGAGGACATAATTAACAGTCTTTCATTATATACCCTTCATACAGTGACTAAATCAATACAAAAATATACATAATAAAATGAGGGATTTTGTTGTTAAGTTTCGTTACTTTAGGCGAAGGGGTCTTTCATTCCCGTAACCTGATGAGCCAAGAAGAACCACTCCATGTAGTTATGAAATTACAGTTCATTTTTTCGAATATTTTATTTTATTCAAAATAAAAACGTTATCATCTTTATTCGATAATACCACAGACTCATCAAACTCAATACATGTATTTTTAAATAAATAATGATAAATATTATTGAAGTCTGAAATAAGTTTAATATAAATTTAATTATCATTAATTTGTATTGGGACATAAGTGTTCCGAGGATAGAAAATCCCTTGGTCAATATATACTCCAAAGAAAACCTCGAGGTCGGAGGGAGAAGGTATGAGTAGTATTGAATTGAATTGAAATGGACTTTATTAGATATTTACAATATGGTTACAATAGAGCGTATTTTTGGCGGGGCCGAAGGTCCGTTCGTCTATGATTTGGCCTGTATTTGCCGTGGGCTGTGCTTACAATTTTCTGGTATTCATACTTAAGGATTTGAGGAGTAATGGAGACGAAATGGATTGAGAGTGGATGTTGAACGAGGTGACCATGCGGCCAGGTAAGGAGATCTTGAGTTAAACCCCAGCTGACGCCATTTTCATCTGAATAATGTTATTGCTGATTGCATTCTTTTATCTCATTGAGTTTTGAATTATTTATGATCAATTTTATTTCAACCATGCCCGTTGGAAAAGGGAGAAAACGATACCTAAAAATCTTACAAATATGTAGTTAAAATTTCGTTTAAAATAGTCGGGAATTTTATTTAGTTTCCAATGGAAATGGAAATCTACCTAATGTCTATACCAATATGATGGGAATATGTGAAACAGCCGTGTTTTCATAATTATTATGAGTGATTGAGTGAGTTATGAGTGAAATCATTTCGTCTCCATTACTCTCATTCCTTCTCCCTCCGGCCATAACCATTTCATTCCAATTTCAGGGTACCACCACGGAAAATTAGGAGAATCAAAGTTTTCTAAACGCAAATGTTTAGGAAGTTGTTGCTGTAGAAACAGTCTCTAACGTGCTTTGAAGATTATAGAACTATTTTATCGATTGGTTCTGACACACTGACGATACCTAGAATTGTTATAAAACTGTGCTAAGTCGTCTTTCATAAAGTTTTGAAAGAAAATCGAAAACTACAATAAAATTCATTGAATAAGTTTATTTAAATTACGGTTGAATTAAAAATCAACAGTATCTTTGAATATAGTAACTATCGTTCTTCTTGATAGCCCCCTTACCTGATTCGAAAATTTATAGAGGTGTTTTAATATATTTATATAGGTTTCAATATGTACGTGCAACACCAACAAAAATTCCACTTTTCTAGCCCATAATGTTCAAATTATAATGTATATTATATTTATGTATTATATACGTGCGTATTAAATTAGCTCACCGGACAAAATATTAGTCACCCGCTAAAAAGAGCAAAGGTAATTCAGGCCAGGGGGAAAATTGATGAAAAAATAGTTTCTTTTATTTTTGTAATGTTTGTAATCTTAGAGATAAAATCATATTGTTAAACATTTTTTTAAATTTTTGTTTCATAAATATTAAGAAAACACTTTTCGCTCAAAATTAATTTTAAGACTTTTTAGTGGAATTTAATATTTGTTATCTAATGGTTCTAATGGTAAATTTCAAATGTATGCTTGAAGAACCTTCTTAATAATTCAATTTCTACTCATATGTTAAAAATAACTAAAATTCAAAGAATACTTTCCCTTGTGACAAAAGCAAACGTTTTAAGTTATTATGTTGATATTCCAATATTTACACTAAAAAACAAAAATCGCAATAAGAAAGCTAAGCAAATTTTTCTTATATAGTGTTACCTAAGCGAGAGGTTGTGTAAGAGATGGTAATAGCAAAATATTAGTCACCTGGGAGTGACTAATATTTTGTCCGGTGAGCTTAATAACACACATATGTCGCTATATCTTTCTGTTTTAAAAAGTGATACGATACAGTGGAGTAAACTATCACTTAATTATTTAGAGAATTTTTTAAATTAAAAATTAAAATGTTCATTAGTCAGTTCCTTTACTTTTTAAATAAATTTCCGGTGAAAAAAATATTATATTCACTTAATTACTATTGCAGGTAGAGCGAATGAATTGCTAGTAATTCGGTACATTTAAAATATTTATGCCAAAACCAGTTATTACATACCAGTTTTACACAGAAATACCTAACCTTTCCTAACTATTTTTATGACATCTTGATGGCATTTGACGAAAATTTATGGATAGCATGTACAATTAACACACACAAAATAGTTTGTTAAAACCTACACTCGAAACAATATAGATTGGAATATCAATACACAATATTGTAGTACATATCCCGTACTACGTAAACGTTTTAATGTACAAAGTTTTAATTTGAATTTTTTGTTACCAGCTTTAAAAGTAGTTGTAGTTGACAAAAACTATTTGCGTGACGTCACTAGTTTGATTATGGCAAATCGTTCAAGAAATGAAAGCAAAATCAGTTCATACACATCCTTATAATCACATTTTGACCAGTTTCAAAATTTTATCTTTACCCTATCTTGAAGAAGACGAATGTTCAGATACAGTGTATAATAACATCAATTTGTTTATTTTTATATTCGAATGTAATGTGCTTTGTAGCTTTGGGAAGAATAAAATGTATTTGTAATTAATTTTCTGTTGCGGTAATGGTGAATGCGAACTTCATTCTTTACATAGCCTCTAAGATCAACATAATCAACCTCAGCGCTCAAGAATAGTATAATGTGTCATCTGTTTATGGTGGAAAATTAAATCCTAATTAAATCCTAACCTATTAAGAGAAATGCACATTTTCCTGTGGTTTTGGGTAAATTCTTGAGTAATACGAAATATCATTTTACTTTTAAATGAATTCGTTTGTAAAAAAAGAATTTCTGCATCCCTTTAAATTTATATAATAAGCACTAGATTTGCACACAGGATTTGATGGTCTTTTATGAAACAATAAATGCCACGAAAAGTTTTAATGCTTCTACTTTGTATTTCATGCAAATTAAAACCTCCGTCGTAGTTGCAGACTCAAATTAGGTCGTATATACGTTACCAAGTATTCCTAGCGGAAGCGTGGAGCTAAACAGTTTTCCCTGAGCGGCGTGCAAACAGCCGTGTTTTCCCTCTGGAGACGCCATAAATAAAGTCACGGTCGAGAACAACAGCGAGTGGAGTCGACGCTGCGTGACACTCTGCCACGGTCCCATCGAGTCCAGAGGAGTCTGCTCAGCGGAACGTCACTGCCCCATCAGGAGCAAAAATTTTGATTTTTAATATTCAGTACTGATAAGGGAGGGAACTAAGAAATGTGATTCGAATGTCATTATCGATAACGTTTTCAACTTATTTTTAGAAACAGTTTAGTATGTAACTTCCGACTTGTAGAATATCACACATAATTTGGTTGAGTGGTGAATCAAAAATTACGACATATGTGACTATAGTATTGCGAAAAATACATCTGTGCGATATTACTCAACAACAAGTGACGTAATAAGGGGGGTTAGGAAGTGACGTTCCTGACTTCTTGCTGGTAATATGGTATATGTTCGCGTCTGAAGTATGTGCATTGCCGAAATTGCAACATTCTTGCGAGATAAAATGCCAGACAATGAACATAATGTGCGCGCGTTTTGCTAAGGAAACATCGAGAAAAAACATTTGAATTATTAAAAGTCAACATTCTCGCTATACATCAACAACTACCCTGGATGCTCTACAATGTGCCAACATTTTAATGAAATTTTTTGTTATTCTAGAAGAGAAAGGTGTATAGAGTACTTTATTCTTAACAATAAATTTAATATAATGTACTATATTAGTATCCCTTGCCTTGCTAGCGTTAAAATATTGTTTTTCATACTATTATTTCTAAATCGCCAGTGATGGAAGAGTTTTCTAAATTTCTAGAAGGTTAAACCCATCTTAGAGAGCAAATGTGACGGATTTTGAAGCTTGTTTCTCTGCGTCTGACATCAAAATTAAATTTTAAAAATCTATGTCAAATTTTGAAAAATTCCATGAAGGTCCAAACAGACCAAACTGGAAAACATGCGTGCCAAATTTCAAAGATCTGGGTCTTCAAATTTCTGGTCGAAAAAAATCAGAAAACATTTATCTCCATTAACAATTTTACATATCAAATTACAAAAAAAAAGTTCATGATGATGCACTTTGGTTAAACCTGGGTGCCAAGTTTCTAAGTTCTGGGCCGTTTTGGAAGGTTTATTTGCTCCAAGACTGTTCGTATGAAACGTTTAAAAATAATTTTGAACAAATTGAAATTAAGAAAATGTAAATCTCTGCTTTATATACATAATGTCCCAGACCACTCGTCCAGACCTTTTCAAACACACAAAACAAGTTTTCTAAAAATCTTAAACTTTGTTCTTACTTTCTTACATTTTCTTTATCCAATGGCGATGAGTAATCTTACAAAAATAAATAGGGACTGAAGGGGTGGGATGTAACTTCAAAATTGTAAATGGAACCCTGCTTTTGTATTTTTTATTTAGTATAGAAAAAGGTGTATGATACATATTTTTGTTTTATTGTGCTCTATTCGAATCAACTAAATCAACTGCTTACAGTATTGAATGAGATCATGACTCTTACAAACAGTGTAATGGTGAATTTTCGTAAAAACGTTTATATAATCATCGAATATTCATAAACAAACAATTTTTGTCTTTAAAAAAATATTACGAGCAATTTTTCTTACTTCACAATTTTTCTCACTTCAATGATATTTTCTATGAAAAATGGTTTCAATTTTTAATTTCAAAATTGTTCAAGCATTAAAAATTGTAAATTACTATTCTGTTCTGGTTAAACACTCAAAATAGTGTCCGGGCCTTCTAGCGTTATCACACTATTTACGGATATTGTTATCTTTTTTATATACTAGTATCAAATTATTATGATTAAACCGAGAAATTTAATGTGTGACGTACTTCTAAAACTTTGAAAAACAACCGAATAATTAAGATGTTGTGCGTTATATAGCCACGTTTTACGAGTAGCATTTCGAGAAAATAGGCTACCTTGATATGAAATTTTATTTAATTTGTAAATAAAATATTGGTTTAACGATGTTTCAAACGTTAACATAGCCGATATTTGAAGTTGTAAAACTCTGCTTCTTACGAAAAAATACCGAAATTTGTTTCCTTTATATATAATAGTGCATGTAACAAATATTCTAACAATTCTTTTTGTATATTAGTATGTGATGAACGATTACGTGTGTGCAGGCGGGAGAGCCGTCGTGTGGAAGCGACGCCACCACAGCGGGAGAGGATTCTTGCCCACCCTTCAGCGTGAGTTGGGAGGGCGCAGCTGAGCTGCAAGCAGGCGACGTCCTCATCGTGCGCATTGACGACACACGCCTCCGCGCCGCCGCTGGACCCAATGACATCCCCACTGAAAGGTCAGTTAACATAGTTCTTCGATTCTACTCCACTATCAGAAATTGTGTTGTATGAACGAATTCTTCATGTCGTAAGATTTGCTAACAACATTTTTACTTACATTAATAAACAAAATTACACTTCAAAGTTTGCACATTTATTTAACTCTTTTTGTACATTCACAATTTATTTTAACATTTTCAAGACCGTAACCTAAAGTAAAGGACCATTTAACCAATATTCTGATTTTTGGGTTGACGGTTGGGTTGATCTTTCCTTCAATTGTTCCGCATACGTAAATTATTTTTTACGAACTTATAGGCCCACATAGAGCTCTTTTACAAACGTGCAACGTACCGGGCAAGTCGAGTGGCATTTACAGAAAGAAAGATTCATACGTTCAAACCAGATAAGTTGCATGTATCTTTACATGTACTTTCACGTATGGCATACGTCAATGTATCTTTAATACACAGTGTTCTGACCTCAGGAGGAGACCCAAATATGTGTCGAAACGTTGTACAGAAAGTTAAAATAAATCTTACATTTGTAAAAAATGTCGTCAAGAAGTAAAATTTACAAATATATGAGAGAAGATTAAGTGTATATAATTTAGAAGTATTATTTCAAATGAAATTCAAAATCACAAATTAAATAGGGATGGTGTCTATTGAAAGAACAAATTGCCTAAGGGTGGCATCTATTGAAATAATTATTCGCGAATTTAGTGTTATTTAATAGTTACAATTTATCAACAAATTTTTGAATGATTTGTAGCTTGATAATAATACGTACTTATGAAATGATTTTTCTTGTGTTTTATTATATACAATATTTGTTGGTATTATGTCAATACTATAGCACGCGTCGATCTTTTTTTGTCGTTAGGAGTGTGTTGAAATGTTAAATCCGCCTCTGCCTTAGGACCCTTGATCGGAATTGACGGGATGGTACCTTGCTTGATTCCGGAGAGTAAATTAGTTTATTATCCTCCACGTGGTCATACACAGTTTGTAACTGTTTTTTTGTATAAAATTTATTTATTTATTTAAATAATAAATTCTAATTAATAGATAAGTAACCATATACAACATAAAGTGTTTTTATTTCTTGGTTTAAAAAAATGGTAATTGTGTTTCCTTTGATTGCTACCACGTTTTGATTAATGTTCAAGTTAACTCAAGAAAATTGGACAATATGTGACTGAATAATTTAAATTTAATGATCATTAATTAACACTGAACACGTCTGGAATAGTATTCTTGTTAATATGTTAAAAACTTTTTCAGTTTATTATGTAATTTTATACACATTGAATTCAAGTACTTATTCATGACCCAATATTACACATTTTTTGCAAGAGTAAAGAGTATTAGTACATCAAGTTCATGCGAGTTTTCTTCTTGAAAACCAATTTTCTTGCACTAAATCTATTAGATGCAAAGGAAGTTAAAAACATGTCAATTAAACTTTGAGCTTTGGTCATATAACCATAAAAACTGCTTCTTGCACTTAAGATTTAAAAAATAATGCGATAGCAGTTACTGGTTTGTAATGACGATTAAGCGGTTTTTGAAGTTTCCTCTTTAAATATCACATTGGAGGAAGGGGAATGTCAACTGCAGCTGATGTAAATATACTTGTCAAAAGCAATTACTACATAAGAGGCAGAATTTAATTGCCAGGAAATAAGTTCTTCAAAAGACTTAGATTCTCTGAATTCAAGCAGATTTTGCTTCAACCGGATGTTTATATTTCACAAAAACAAGTTAAATTCGCTACATTTCTTGATATATTAGAAGATGATGCAAATAACAAGTGTCTCACATTGCAATTTACAGCGCTTGATAGCAAGATCGCATATGGTAGCCAGTATGAGCGTAATTAAATCTCAATCAAAAAAATATCATTAATGCAGATTTAGTAGATTCAGTACGCTGACCTCCAGTTTGATATTCGATTGTTTACATGTGATTAAAAGTCACAGAAACTACCATCACTGATTCACACTTCATTATTTGTACCCTTATTTTTTTATACTTACTTGCACAGACTTTCAAATGTCAGAAGTCGAATTGTTTTCTTTAAAAAATATATATTTTACACAACTATGTCATTTGGCAAATTATTGTTCGGTGGTATCTCATCCGTTACGCTTAGAGTGTTTCATTTGTCAGATTTGGAAGGTCAGGCGCACAGCTGTATTTGTGTTTGTGCTTCGATTCAGACGCAGTATTTATAGGGGCTTCAGGCAAGCCATGCCAGTGAGCTAGCCCTCTTATCGCGCTCCATTTATCGGACTTTGCTACATATACTACTCGATGTGGCTTAGCCACGGCGTTTCTTTGATCCTATTGTCACACTAGAGAGCACCACACTATTCATTCTCCCAATTCCGCAATATAGTGTCTCTTCATAGATGCACATTTTCATGTTGACGAGCCCTAAAGCCCCCCCCCCCCTCCGGAAGAAAATAAAAAAATAGATGCACATTTTCTCTAGAATAAAAACTCGGATTCGCAATAAATCTTTTCATTTAATAATAATTATGTCACTGTGATCCAAATAATTCCTTTTTTAATTCCCAATTATAATCGTCGAATAATAATATTATTGCTGCTCAGTTTTGTTTTCAAAATCCATATAGTTATTTTTCCTCGTCAAGATAATTAGTTTCTAAAAATTGTGATGGGTATGATTCGTATCTAAATTTACTTATCATACTGTGACTTTCTTCGTTATTAAAACTGTAATATCATTCTTATACTACTACTAAACTTTATTATCAATTTTTTGTGAATTAAAACATAATTCAATTTATAATTCATATACCCACTTCCTGCAATTGCCATAATCTATCGAGAAATATTATTTCCAAGACTGTTTATATAATCAAAACATGTGTGGTTAACGTATCTATATTTTTCCAATGCAGTTATATATTTTTTGAAACACACAGTTAAATAGTGTTCCTTTCGTTTCCTAACTTACATATCCCTATTTGTAAGTATAATGTGGGTGTGTCTACGACCACACGTAGGGAAACAACTTCTTCGGCAATATAAATGAGAAATCATTCATTCTAACATAGATAAATAAATTAATAATTCTCATGGTCAGTTCTTAATAACTTCCAAGAAGAATTGTTATTAAAATTATGTACACTTATCGTTTAAAATATTTATTAATATAATTTACTTGAAAAAAAAAATACCGCCAGAAAATAAATTATATTTGTGTACCTGTTGTTTTTCGACATACGAGTACATTATCATTCATTTTTGTGGATGCTTGCGTTTCATGTGTTGCTGAGACCACTCAATGCCTCCACGTAGATTTCCGCTGACCAGAAAACTCGTGGTATTTTATGAATCAATTAATGTAATCATAACTCACTGCTTTGGTGACCGGCTTGATACTTTTAAAGTACGAATTAATAAGGCACTACAAAAGTTTCGAGAGTAAAATACGGAAAAAGACAATTACACTTTTACAGTGTTCATCAACACCAAGTGACTGACTAGTTGTTTAATTAAGTCTGCACAAGAGGATGCAATAGATTACCAGTCTCTCGTTCCCGTATTTACCGGATATTTTGCGGAACGTGATGCTGAGATTTTCCAGACGAAATGCAATCGTACTCCCGGGAATTTGCGTTCTGTCGCGTCTACAGAAGTTTCACTAAAAAAAAGAAGTTTCACTTACTTTACCAGTCACTATAGGGTTTTAATCCTACTTTTCAAGGGATGTCATATCCTCTCAAGCAGTATTCTCACTTTTATTAAAATTTATTGTTTCATAACCCTTTTCGATTAAAGGAAAATGACTCGCTTCATTAAAAATTCAAAACAAATTATTATGTGCATTCAAGATCATTTAATTAAAAATGAGTGACTGATTAAAGTATTGCACTTAAATAAGAGCTTAGAGCAGCAGGAAAGGGATTGGGTCACAACCGGCACATTCACATTTCAAATATTTACGCCTAAAAGATTTAAGTGTCATATAAAATTTAGTGAACAAATAAACCAACGAGTGATTCCCTGTCTGGGCACGAGAGTGTTGCACTCACGCATAGTGCTCCCTCGTGTGATCACACGCTGACGGATTTCATTTCTCCACGCCTCCCTCTTCCACCACCGGTCACCCTCACACCAGAGAACAGCGAGCATGTGTTGTGCTTACGATCCTCTCTTACGCGTGTGCAACACACAGCATTTGCTTCGCTTATCTGAATTCCGTGGTCGCTCGAAAATGGTACTCACATCGCACAACGCTCCCTAACGTTCTGCTAATCTGCTTACACCATATACAATGCTCATTGGTTATGGTACTACATGGGAATATGATATTTGAACAATGTAGATGATTTTTACTCCTCTCTTTTCACAATACAAAATCATGGTGATTATTATAATGAAGAAAAGATCTGTCGACAGGTTGTATCTGATATACCGATTTTAAGGATTTATGATACCGAAACATGGAGTTTCGGAACAATCCGTCAAATTATTCCTTATTCTGACACAAGAACAATTAAATTATGGGGATAATTTTATTCTTATTTCGTATTCAATATATCCTCTTTATATAGGTACTCATTTATCACGAATTTATAAGTTCAATTAGCTTAATTAAGCCGACGCGTCTTAGGAGTACGAACCAAATATACAGTCACCAATAAGCTTAGTGACATCACTTCACTCGTGTGATGCGATGGTATAACTGTTGTTCGTTGTCGCTTTCTGCGTGAGCAACACCACACTGACAACGCACCGAACCGGTCGAATTCGCCTTGCCCCATTTGCCCGCGAAACAAATGTGTATTGCGGGTGGCCATTGTATTCCCGGCAGTACCATTTTCTTAACGGATGTCTGCTCCTACCAGCACGTTTCCCCTACGTGTTTATTACCCACGCAATATTTTTTCAGTTAGTAAATTACTTGTGTACTAATTTTCTTTTAAATTGATTCTAGTATTTGGGATTTATGGTGGAACGTATATACGTCTTTTTTAACATAAAGAAGAAATATAGCATTTTATTTCATTATTAATCGTTCAAACATTTTTGAAAATTAGCAAATCGCTATGGTAGGTTTCTAGTAATAAATTTTTTTCACTAATAAAACCTTATTATTTCATCAAAAACATTATATCACAAAAATGTAATGAAACTATAAAGAAAATTCCTATAAACTCTGCAATATTTCCGGGTTCATCCAATTGAATCCCTCAACTTCGGGCGTTGATTGGGTCACCATTCTCGCGTGATGCGGAAGCAAACATATGAACAGATGTACAAACTAATTTATACACTTATATAATCGGAAGAGGAAGATTGAATATTAAATATCTGGATGTTTTAAAAATCACTTTTAAAATAAAAACAAAATTACTTCAAATTTTTTAAAACGTATGCGCATACGATTTTTAACAAGTTTAACGAGAAATTCTCTTTTAAGATTTTGAATAAGCGCTATTCACAATTTATTTATTTCTGTTCATTTTCACTCCTAGCTAATATATAAAATAAGATCCGAGTTTTCACCATGAAATCACTTTTAATTAATGTTTCCTTCACTAAGAACATAACGGGAAGAGAATTTTTAAATAAGTTGCTAAAATTTGATTTTCGCTGCTTCCTCATAAGTACTGCATTCGGAATCCTTGGTCACACACCCGAATTAGAATGTTGAATCAAGGGACTTTCTTTGACATAGAATAGATGTAGTGTTCATATACTTCATTCCAACATCCCATCAGAGATAGGATATTGTAAAAAGGTTGGAGTATAGGAAGGTTGACCATTTATGAAAAAGCAACAAAGGAAGCAAAGCTAATGTCAAGACCCCCAATCCTCCTCACCTCTCTGTAATGAATCAAGGCTCAAACAGATTTCGTCATTTCTCCCCACACTCCATCGTAACAATTCTAGGGGCGTGGGAAGGTTTTTGGGGAAATGTGGTAGCTACCATGTGTTTTCCTTACATGCACCTATCACAATAGAAGAAGCGCCCTCTCTAAAAACCATCCTTCGCAGACGTTTTCTGTAAAATTATTATGATAACATCGCGAGTCATTAAATTACATGTCAGTACATCTCATTTGAAAGTATTTTTGAGAAAAAGGTATAACAGCTTCCTTTTTTCGATTTTTCCACATTTCAAAACTATTTAGTGGAGATCCTAGGTATTTTTAAAGAGACCGCGTGCACTCTACTTGGTACGATGCAATGAGTGGTGGGGGATCGTAGGTCAGAAGAAGCATGATCATACGTCAGAAGGTCTGAAAATGAAAAATTCATGTAGCGCTAACATGAAACTTTCATTTATTGGGAAATGAGACCAATGCAATTCATCATTATGAATTCTTGACTTTCGACCTAAGAATATTGATCAAAATAGTTGCAACCTTTGAAATAAATGTGGATTTCTCCCATCGTTTTTTCCGGTAGTAGGGAGTTCCGGTTGAAGGGAGAAAGTGTGCGTGAAAGCTGCTTTGACCATTCTAAAGCTAAAACATTATCAAAATGGTTGAGTTATTAAGGCTGATTTCGACAAATACACAAACCAATAAGAATACCAAACGTACTACAAACTTCAAAACGTCAATATCTCAAGATCACCGTTTCGTATGCCAAGCCAAGAAGATAAAAGTAGTAACGGTGTCAGGTCAGTTTTTACTGCTTGTTGAAGAGTCACGAGCATATAATACAAAACCACACAATTTTTTCATTTGATTTCTTAGTGTTCTCATTGAACTTTCGGAGTATGGGACGTACAATCTGGCTATCTCCTTGATTCATAGACTTTTGAAATATTTTAACTTCGTGCCACCCTATTTTGGGAGAGAAATATGACGTTTGCTAAATCACTCGAGTTATTTGGTCATACGCTAAAGGGCTCTTCACTTCTTTAATGAAAGGAAAATTATTTAACTTAATTTGGATAACGTTAGACTCCTAGGGATTCATGGTGGCACGAGTAAGTTTGTCTTCACTATGGGCGAGTTTATTTCTTGTAGAAACTTCTGCTGAACAAGTACGTCGTTTGTATTTAGCTATCAAGAGATACAAAATAGTGTATAAATGGACGAGGTTGGAGTGATCCCCACTAATAAAGAGTGAATTCATCATCAACACGTACTTGTCATAATATTTCAAACTATGCATATACACAGGCATATATAGTCTTATTATTATTTTTGGTATCTAGAGTGGACCAAATTAGACATTCATGAACTTGCTCCGAGGTAGCGCTGCTCATTCCTTTCTAGAAATCATAGACATCGGACAAAAATTTGTCAAAAAACGTCGTTAATCCTATTTGTACCGTTACTAGTTCGAGTATACTGATATTGTCTAATCCTGTTTAACACCGTTACTAGTTCGAGTATACTGATATTGAGATGCTGTGAAAATAGAAAACTCTTATGTGGAATATCGAAATGCAGTGAAAATTGCTCTGAAAGAGCACATCGTATACAAGAGAAGCCCAAAGAGTCCAGTTTTTCCATTGTTGTCTGAATGTTCCCTGATTCTACCTGTTTGAATCCAGGGTTCTTATGTCTTCTTATGTTTGTTTTGTTCGTTTCGTCAGGTTACAGTTATTGAATTGGTGTCCGTAGTTATCTCGAGGTGATGGGTGCATCATCTTTGATCTTATTTCGTCTCTTAAGTTTCCGGTTTGCTGCACATATTCTTCTTATATTTTTCTGACTTTTATTAGTTCGTTGAGGTGTGTAAAAATAGATCATTATATTACACCTTACCGTTGCAGATATAGAAATATTCTTGTACAAAAAGGACTGAAGAAAGTGCGAAAAGAGAGATTGACACGTACGGAACATTTTGGTGAGCGTGAAGTTAGGTTTCGTTGAATTGTAATAATGATGATGATGATGATGATGATAATAATAATAATAATAATAACAACAATAGACACACTTAATACACGCATACTACCAAATTATTTGAATATTCAGTCCTTTGAAGAGCTCCACTGTTTGGTCTATTGCACACTCACCGGAGTCAGATACAATGATGCGAAGATATCGGACATAGAAAGTCAGAGTAGAAGATGGAGGCCGGAAAGACAGCCTGCTTGGAAGAAGAGACTTCTGAGGAAGGTTGAGGTGAAGAGATCGGAGATCGCCCGCGCTCAGGAGTTCAAAAAAGGGGGACCCATTAGAAAGCTAGAAAATAAAGTCAACTCCATTTTAATGAAATATCATGTCCATACTCTGCGGAAACGATCTAATCAAGATATGATGGAGTTTAGAGATACACCGACACAAAAATTGGCAGCATTGAGTGCAAGAGTGCAAAGATACTCAAAATGCGATAGACGAAAACAACATAACTGTAGAGTTAACCACAACGAGAAACAGTTTTACAGGGAACTAAAAACTAAATCAAGAATAACTGAACAAAGAAGCATGCAAGACGTCCCTGAGATGGATCAGGTCATGAGATTTTGGTTGTCAATATGGTCTAGTATCTCCGAGTACAATCACAAAGCAGAATGGACTAATAGGGAAGAAGAAAAGTAACAACACCTATGAAGGAGCCCTGTATTAATGACGAAATCTTGGGAAAAGGCTTGAACAAATCGCACAACTGGAGAAACCCAGGTAGTGATAATATATATAATTTTTGTCACAAGATGTAAGCGTGGCCATATTTTATTTCAGTCAATAAATTTCTAATTAACCCTGAAGAAATGCCGTCTTTTCTAACTGAAGGAAAGAGTTACCTGGTTCCCAAGAAACAAATGCCGAGAAATGCTTCTCAGTACCGCACTATAACGTGCCTTCAGACATTTTTACAGAATTGCAACGGGATGTGTAACACAAATTCTCAATGATCATGTAGAAGATCAACACATTTTGGCAGAAGAACAAAAAGGGTCACGTAAGATCACCAAATAATGTAAAGAACAGCTAATAATAGGCTCGGTAGTCCTCAAACAGATTCAAAACAATAGTAGAAAAATGTCGTGCTGTTACGTTGACTTTCAGAAGACCTTTGATTCGGTCCCGCATGCGTTGCTAGTAAGTACTGAAGATCTATAAATTTTCATCCAACCCTGGTAAAATACTTACATACTTTAATGTAGTGCTGGATGACGGTTATCTATATACCAGCGAAGGAACAGTTTACACGTACACCTGAGATTAAAATGAAACGAGGAATTTTTCTGCGTGACTCACTAAGCCCTCTGTGATTTCTGCTTAGCATTGAATCCCCTCTCTAATTTGCTGAATAGAACAGAAATTGGATATCATTTAAAACTTAATGAAAGCGATCAAATAATAATTTCGCATATGCTCAAACATGCGCAGCTTGGAAAGTTCAGCGGATGTGCTGAGCAGTTTTCAGGTGATATCAACTTGAATTTGACCTCAATAATTGTAAAATTGTAAACATCGGAAAAGGTAAATGTGAACTGAGTGGATTTCATACTGAAAGAGGAGAGTGTATCGAAAGTTTGGATCAAAATGAATTTTATAAGTACCTAGGATATCGACAAGCTTGCGGAATTAACCATTCAGAAATGAAGGACACACTTGTCAAAGAATACCTTGCAAGAGTGAGAAAAGTATGTCGTACAGATCTTAATAGTCCTTCCTTCTAATGCAATTAACACCTTTCTGTCCTTACACATCGTTTGGCGTTATCCTGTGGTCTAACAGCGAACTGGGCAATAACATAAGACAAACTCAGATGGATTTGACATTTCACACTCCTAATATAAAAGTAGTTCTGTACGTAGAAATCTCTTAGATTGCGGTGAACCTCACCGCAAGGTAATAGATTAAACATGTTACGTCGAATGAAAATGGGAGACGAGACCGGGGATCGAACCCGGGACATTGAGCTTTGCGCGCTCATGCGCCTACCGACTGCGCCATCCCGCTCACCACCCGTGCCCGTCTACCATTCTCATTCAACTTGTGAAACCCAAAGACCTCTGAGGTGGCCTCGTAGAGACTAAACTCCTCATCTGAGGCGGAAATGAACCAGAAATGGAAAATACTACCCAAATAAAGTACTTCCTAAGGGAGTCGCCTCAGATGAGGAGTTTAGTCTCTACGAGGCCACCTCAGAGGTCTTTGGGTTTCACAAGTTGAATGAGAATGGTAGACGGGCACGGGTGGCGAACGGGATGGCGCAGTCGGTAGGCGCATGAGCGCGCAAAGCTCAAGGTCCCGGGTTCGATCCCCGGTCCCGTCTCCCATTTTCATTCGACGTAACATGTTTAATCTGTTACCTAGCGGTGAGGTTCACCGCAATCTAAGAGATTTCTATGTTTGTGAACCAGAAATGGAAAATACTACCCAAATAAAGTACTTCCTAAGGGAGTCGCCTCAGATGAGGAGTTTAGTCTCTACGAGGCCACCTCAGAGGTCTTTGGGTTTCACAAGTTGAATGAGAATGGTAGACGGGCACGGGTGGCGAGCGGGATGGCGCAGTCGGTAGGCGCATGAGCGCGCAAATCTCAAGGTCCCGGGTTCGATCCCCGGTCTCGTCTCCCATTTTCATTCGACGTAACATGTTTAGTTCTAAACGTGTTATAATATTAACATAATACCAACAAATTATAATTTAATAAAACACAAAATTTTTTTTTCAGAAGTACGTATTATTATAAACTGTAGATTATTCAGAAAGTATTGTTTATAAATCGTAACTAGTAGGAGACCTCTACATTTGAGATTTATTGTTCAATCACTTTGATGTATGATGAAAATTTGATATATTTAAACTATCTTATTATTTCTCCTTCCTTTAACCGTGTATGCAAATTATTAGTCGCATTTCGCGCATATTCATTATGCGCATAAATATGAAATATTAGCGTATTATATTATGCGAATTATGCGTGTGTTCAGGAAAATAATAGAATTTTAAAACAACAAAGTAATCTCATCTTTATCTTAAACTTTGTCAATGACTATTCCGAGACCTGGAACACAATCGATAGTGATTCAAACATAACGATTTTTCTGTTTCCACGAAATTCAAACATAGATATCCATGGAATATAGTAATAAACATTACTCGTCAAAATGGCTAAGGTAAGTTCATGAAATATACAGTTAAAACGTTTCGTACGGTTGACACATTTTGTAGCTTCCATTGTAAGTAAAGAAGCCTTGTCGTTTAGGAATGATCAGTCTTGCGTAGTCATTCGATCAAAGCAATATGAAGAACTATTAAGATAGAAGCAACTTAAATCCTAAAAAACATGGAGATTTGAGTGAGCAAATACGATGGTGAATATTGCAATAATATTCATTTACTACCTTGAGATATTTGTATAATTTACAGTATACATATTTCTGAGAATACACATTTCTAAATGTTTTGTTGTTATCTCTATTTAACGTTGCAGAATTAAAGAATCCATCAATGGGTATGCAATTTGTTTCATATAATACGTATTTCGTAATATCGAACCCTAAAACCCCATTTTAAAAAATCCAAACAAACAGAAAGGCCTTCATTCATAATTGAATATTATAGTTCATGTACCATTTTTAGTCAATGTGAATGAAAACATTGTTAATACCTCCGAAGATAATTCAGAAGAGAGATTTAAAAATTACTCAATTCGATCAATATTTATCTTTGGTAAAGATCTTTTTAGAAAAGAAACAGGCAATAATTTTCACGTTGTAATCCATTTCTCATTAGTCTGGAATAAGAATCAGCATTTCAAGAAAAAAATTATACAGACTTCTTCCTTATAATATTTTTTAACAGGCTGATATGCTCATGAAGAAAATCAATTCATCAAGAGACCCGATTGGGTGTCATCGCTAATTTCACATTCCATAACAACGTGATTGCCAGGTATATATACAGTAAGTAACTCGGTTCTGAAGCTTAAAATTGAGTTTTTTTCACAATTCAATTTTTCCTTAGATTAAGTGTCATTTTATATTTCCGAGGCGTCATACAGACAAAGATATTTACTTTAAAGAATTCTTTGTTACTTTAAAAACTGGTTTGTTTTTGTTTTTCTGGAGAAATGGTTCGTTAACGTTCATGAATTTTATCCGCGACGATATAAGAAATCCTCGTATTGCCCGAGTGTTGCAAACGAGGTATTTCTTAGGCAAATTTGTTAGGAGGTTTCGATGGAAAAATGAATTTAAAAAAATTGTAACGATGAGTTTTATAGTCATGTATCTTTCTCTATTATAAGGAACCTCAAGGTTTTGTACGTTTTGTTGTGAAACCATTTCACAGATCATCGTACAGACCGTATGCTTCGTTTTCTCTCCCAGACTTTTAGTTTGACAACAAGAGGGCATCACTTAAGTGTCTGTATAGCTTCTGGTTCACCTTGTATGTTAGTTACATTGCACTGTAATTACTTACTCGAGCTATGTAAAGCGCACTGCACTTTTTTGACGAGCTTTTTTGAGGGAGCAATAAACGGAGGACTTGCTCGGTACTTGTCTTATGATAGCAATACGAACCATTTCATTACGATTATCGTATTAACATGTATCATACAATAATTCTGTCGTTTATGATTAAAATTGAGAGTTAAGAGTACCATTGCTATGTATAAATAAATAAAGAAACAATGTACTATACAGAAACCGCTTGCCATTTCTGTAGGAAAACATTAGGCATCAAAATATTTAGGCTACGAAACCCTGAATATAGGAGACAAAAGCTTATGTTGAGAAGACAAAGTCAGGATAAATCAATTATTTTGTCACTATAGTTTTTATATAAAAGCTGCGTTGTGAGAATTATGGCATTAATATACGATATTAATAAAATATATGTGATATTTAAAACACTGACACACACACAATTGATCTGTCCCAACGACTATATCTAAGTATCCTTTTGTATTTTGATGCGGTAAATCCATAACTGCTCCATCACTCTTCGTTTTTAAATCCCGAAAAAACACCCTTAAATGAAGAAAATATAGAAAATCTCGCTTTGGGAGAGGTCAGCGTTCGGTACACTTGTAGAAGCCGACAGATAATGACTGCAGGACCACATTTATATGAAGCATTATACTCTATAGAGATCACGTTTCTAACGAATGTAGAGGGCTGTCACTTGATGATGACGCCTGCGGGCTTTACGTTCTTACCCTGACCAGCCTTCGACACAGGGATTCTGAATCCATGCATTGTAATGGTCTTGTTGCCTGAGCCTGCCTGGGTAGATCTGTTACCCACCGTCACAAAGTGGAGGTGCTCTGGTTGCAGGCATATACAATAATATGGGCTTCAGAAAGAATACAGAGGGAAACGAAGATTGTTCGAGAGTTGGGTTGCAGGCAACGAATGTATGAATTTCTATATACCTCCGGAAAAATAATTTTTCCGGATTTTAGAGCTATTTGCGCGGTATAAAATACTGGAGGGTTATAGAGTGCTTCCGACTTCAGATTCGGATTCAGAATATCAAAATACATACAGATACAGTCCAGCAGTTACTTCCATTTTACTTTTACCATTGTTCCAAACAAACCTTCGTAGAATAGGATTTTTCGCCTTTCATGGTGTTTTCTCGGAGATTTAAACAACTGGAGGGTTAAGGATTCTGTCCCGAATGCGGTAGTCTTTGAACCAGACCAGTTTGGTATTTTTTGTGTACCTGTGTAATTGACCATATTATTTCGTTTTCCGAACATAATTCTTCTGAACATTGTCAATGCTCCATGAAAATGGAATTAGAATAGATCTTTTTGAATACAATACTCTTTTTTCGTAAGTAATTGGGATACGATTTATTGATCGAAAAAGGAGATTAAAATTTCATGTGATCCATGAGTAATTGTTAACATAAATTCACCCTTTATCCATATCAATCAGTATCATAATCATGTATTATATTACGTTTTGTGTCAGCCTTGGCATATCGGGCTCACTTACTTAAACATTTTATCATAACACTCTTCATCGTCAACTTCAAATATGGAATTAAAATAGGCAAAATAAAATTACATAACAAAATTACAAACTATGCCCATACAAAATATGCATAGTTATGAGTAACATTTAGTAAGTAGCAAAATTCTATGATCCGCTATGGCATTAGATGAGATTACAATATCAGTTTAATTCGCTCATACTGTTAAATGGAATTGACCTTCTTCCTTTAAGCTGCAGGTTTCGTAGTCTACGAAGGGTATTTCACAATGCTTCGTGTAACAACCGTCCAGCTTCTGCGACTGCTTTGTCTACGAGAAACGCTTTGTGTTCACTATCTGAAACAATGTAAGCGGAACCGAGTATCTGCTAGAGATCTAAATTGAGCGTATGAGAACAAAACTTTACAATGCATGTGAATACATACACTTGCATGTGCCCTATACCTTAGAGTGTAGGTGAGAAAATTATTATAATTGATGCATTGAGTTATTATTAAATACTTGATATTTGGATTTCATGGGGTAATTCATAACGAGGTTACACAATATAAAATAGGCAAAACGTATTTAATAAAGAATTTTAAAACCTTGTAATTTGTTGAAATAATTGATCAATTCCGCCAATACCCTTGGGCCTTTGTTCGGAATTGATGGGATGGGCCCGTGCTTGTTTACGGAGAATGATTTCGTTTATTATCCCTCACGTGGTCATATACAGTTTGCAACTGATTTTTTGACAATAAAGTTTATTTATTTATTTATTTCATTTGATCGGACTTCAATGCCAGTCAAAGACCAAATGATGCAGATGATATATTTTGAGAAAACTTTCAATTTCTTCTATTTCGGTGGTAGATGAACGCATAATCTTGAATTATTGTGAAACACGGTTTATGGGAATTAGGTTCAAATATTCGTAATCACTGCGTTGTGATGTTGCGTTCCGTGAAGTGATTTTGTGTAAGAAAGACGCATATTCATTTTCCTCCCACTGAGGCTGTAACTACGCGGAGAGCCATCTTGAAGCAGGGGCCGTGAAAGCAAACATCACAGGTGCACCTACTCCCACTTAGAGGGACTGTTGCTTTGAGACACTGTTACCTTCCAGCGGAGCATCTCGCCATGACTCTATCTGGTGAGCTGCTGCCGTGAAAGTGTTTTGTGTGCGCAGTGGCGCTTCTTTGTGCTTCCATCGCTCTCTACACACGGCTAAACAAACTCCGCACTGCAACGTAACGAGCCAAGTGATGTCTAGCCGTCGTCGTCGTTAAGAGCGGCCTACTCTGCGTTACAGCAACTATCACACGGAACTGCATTACAAGTACTGATATCACTCTCAATGAAGGAACAATATTAATGAAAAGATCACAAAATCGGTTTCTAACGTTTTCCTGTGTAAAACAATTAAATATTTTCGTCTCTTTTTTAATTTTTTTTTGTGTCAGGAAACGTCATGTGAAGAAAATGAACTATCAAAATCGATGGGACTAATCAAGAAGAAAAATCAGAGAACATCGTGACCGGGATTTTTGTCCGGTTTTACTTTGGAGATTTTGATTGGAATTATTGGTTCGAAGAGTGAAGTAGATTATTAAAATCCAATTAGTCATATGTATTCTATTTTTTAGTAATAAAATTTAACTTTTAATTTCTGATGAAAAAACAAAACTGAATATGCTTATATCACTTTTATTTTGATGTGTTTTGGCAATAGGGATTTATTTCTGTTGATGTAGTTAATGCAATACACGACTTTTCCACATAAGAGATTTGCGACCTCTGAGACAGTCCTGTTAGATTATGTTGACTGAAAGGAAGAATATTATTTTTCTTAACCACGCGAGAATCTCAGCTTCACAGAAAACAATTGTCAATTGCACTTTGAAAGTTTTAATTACGCATAATGCAGAATCATTACAGCAGCAATGAAGTACAGGAAAGTATTAAGTGTACGTGATGATAATACCTTTGCACATTCTACATGATATGATAAATGTCAAACCAACAAACATATATAACGATGTATAGTGAAATACATCTTATTATTTACGAAAGATGCTGGATTAAAGATAGATCTATTTGATTAACAAGGATCATTAATTTTTTTTTGCAAGCGTTGAAAAGGTGACAACATAAACTTAGATATGAAACTTTTATTTCCATTGATTAACGTTGTTTTAATTGTTTTCACAATTTACTTATTTAACTTATAGTATAGACGGAGCGATAAATATTTCTGGAAATAACATAAACTAGTTTGAATTTAGAGTTACTAAATTTCGAATTGTACAAGTAAGCACATGGAGCAATTAATGAAAATAAGATAGAATTACATATTCAAAATATAATAAAATTGTTATTATACTCATAATTATAGCAGCCTCTCGGGAATTTGTAATATTTTTTTAAGTTATGTTTCTTCTTGCTATATAATTGTGATTAAGCAATTTTCCTTTTTAAGCAAAAATTGTGTTTTAGGCATCTTTTCGTTTGGCATTTTTTGCACATGTTGAGCCAGTTGATACATGCTTTGAGTAGACTAATAGAGCTGAAATGGCGTTAAAATGTTCTTAAAGTATTATAACATTTTTAAAACTAAATTCAAATTAGAATGAATTAAGGTGTTATAAAAAGATGAAAGCTATAAAAAGAATAAGGAGAATAAAATAATATAGTATAATACATGGACAGCATGTTTGAATACATCTTTCATAAGCTCTTGTTTCAAAGTAACCAATATAAGTTCTTTTTCAATGTCACGAACATATGTTTTAATACTTATTCTCTAACTTTCGGATTCAGAAAGAAACATTTATATTAGTTGCCAGTCCCAAAACATTGAAAAGTCTTAGAAATACTGAGTGGTGATTATACGTAAATCAGCCTATTCGTAATTTAAATTACATAATGATAGTAGATGTGATCAAGTATAGTGAATTTGAACTATATCAGCTGTACAGAAATTTGAGTTGAAATTCCTTGTACAGATAGGATGAAGTAATGAGGTTCGAAGGTCCAAAAATATATAGACAATTATAGAAAATGGAAGGTAGATGAGGTGTGATTAAACTCTGATCATGCCAATATAACAGTTTAATGACATGAAATCTGCAACTAACAATAAAAAACATGAAAAATTTAGCGATAAAAAATACCACTGGAAATGTAGAAGAGACGATATGATCCGTTTCTTGAATGAGTCCGCCTGGATGGCATTGGGTTGGTGTAGATTTGATGATTTTGCGTTGATGCAATTGAGGTCGAGGTCAAATTTGCTCACAGTTCGGCACGTGGCGATTCAACCCAGAGCTTATCTCGTGATGCATGGCGTACCAATGCTTACGAGAGGTGCTGTTGCTGGTTGCAAAAAATTCCCCCAGCTGTCTCCTTGTAGAAGCTGCAGGTAAAGTCGTCGGTTTGCGCGTCGAATGATGAGTATACTATGACACGTTTTATGTTGACTCCTCGGACGAGTTTTGCAGAGTGTCCACATGTCGTGGCTGGCAGATGAGGAAATGATGATGACCGGTGAGTGATAGCAAGTGAGCGAGTGTCGGGGCTCGCTTCGGAGAAGCGTGCTGTTCGCGCGCTGGCGCCAGATGAGAAGTGATAATGACTCGTCCAGTGACTTGCAGTGAGTGAGAACGTTCGCTCGTCAGAGGCTACTCGTAGCGGCGAAGGGTTCGCTTGCTAGCTGTGGTTCACTGGGTCGATTGATGGCGTGACGTCACAGGCCGACCGTGTATCGATTGTCCATGTTAATCGTCATGTTAGGTTATCTGACGGTGTTCTGGCGGGAATAAAGTTCATAGAAGTCCAAATCGAGGTATGTCACTCAATTGGCATAAAGAGTATGGAGTCCACAGATCGTTCACTTGTCTAATGGTGTGATATTAAAAAATGTCTGAACATCAGCTTCTACACAAATATTGAGTAAAATAGGTAACAGTAATATTAAAAGTCATAAAACGATATCTTACTTTTCTTTATTTGCAATATATAGCTCTCCTTACTTCCATAGTCAATACTTACTTGTGACTCGCATCTAGGTCTCACTTCTTTCTGCAATTTGTTGGATTGGTCTTTTTAATGAAAAGATTAGACTTACACAAGTTTATACCTTATAGAAAGATTTGGTATTTTTGATAATGAAACGGGGTTGTGAGTGGGTTATAAAATATACAAAATTATTTCTGTAAGACATGGCGAGCTCAGTGCCATGCACCTAGATTATCAAAAGAGAAGGCACCTTTTAGTGTTGTTGCTGCGTAAACCTATCAACGCACACTTTACTCAAATTTAGGCATCGTCGCATTCTTATATGCACGGTTCGGATGTTTATGACCCCAAAATGCTAGAAATACGCAAAAATTTATGACCTAATAAATAAGACAATATGACGTGAAATATGACTTTAAAATGTTTGGGTGCATTTTCGAAATCTTCGAAATGTTTCCGCTGCATTTTTAAAATTAACATTATATTGAATGTACCTTAAGAATCTAGCTCATTCAATAATGATTAATAAATAATTAAAAAAGTAAATATGAATTTTTATTATTAGATTTCGAATTTATTTAATTACTCAATCGAGAGGTTACTCTCGACTAAGAACAGAATGAAATAAATGTCACATTTTGATGGGAGATCAGAAAGATTTACAATAGCAAATTACATACGTTTTACACAGTGAAATATTTCTATAACTGAGGGATGGTTGTACCTTTCAATCATCCTTTTCTCCTAAGGATGATATATTTCTGAGAAGGATAATTCTAAGATCACAGAAAATAATTAGGAGAATTCTACTACAGTGAACGTCCATCACGTAATCTAATTAAATAAATAATGAAAGACTTACGACCTTAGAGATGTGAAAAATCCTTCTGTGAGACGACTTCAGGCAGAAATGCGAAAATGCGATGAAAAAATACAAATATGACAAAAATATGAAAATTCACGGGGAAATATGACCATAATATGAAAAATTACGGGAAAATTTAGAAAGGCAAGGGGAAAAACACACACAATAAACAAAGATTTATACGACCTGTGAAAATTGCATTATTTTAATCGCCGTACATAAAACTTAGGACCTCTTCAATGGAAACATGTAGATATTGAGAAGTAAGTGAGAATAACATCGGGTAAAGTACGCATGTACTAAATAGATTCCACAGTGCGTTCATCTACTCGCGAACGAGAACGATATGTCATTAAGACTATTCAGAAAATCCGAAAAAAAAAAACACTTTACTAGAACATATTTGGAGCTGTAGGACATGACACGAGGTTCAAGAGAGATGCTCTCCTCTGTATGTGGCTTAACCTTCCTCTCGTCTCTGCTCACCTGAAGAAGGGATCTAGCGTTAGCGAGAGTTCATTGGTTTGAAAACGAGAGTGTGCGCTCACCTCCAACGCTCCCTCACTCAAGGAAATTTCAAACTGTTGCACACACGTTCACTATTACCTGAAACCTATCTTTACCCAAGAAATTACTCCTTATTTAGTGTATTTAACATGATGCGTATACTAATGAATTATACCATTATTATTTTTTCACATTATAGTAGCACAAATTATCACATAAATCCAAATACGATGTCTTTAGGAAGAGGGTATGACTCATTTGAGTAGTTTCAAAGGAATTCCATGTTTACCTTGTGATCAGAAAATAATGAATGAAAGTCTAGAATAGATAATAAAGGATAAAGCGTATTAATCTCAAATTGTATTAGCTTACTCCTCACTTCGGTAAAGGCGTTTATTTACCATCAAAGAGTATTGCCTAATAGAATATACCAGTTTTTATCTGTTACAGTTCAATTCGTTACATTTGTTTTTCAGAAAGGGGCTATGGAGGTTTAAACGAGACTTTATAGTCATTTCTTTGTTACGAAATCTTATTGTCTCTGGTTGTAAGTTCATTTTTCACGAAGTTTATACAAATTTTTTATTAGTCCACGAAAGTCAATTAAAATATATAAATATTAAAAACTACCATATATTGTATTGAATAAGAAAATATCGTAACCATATGAAATATGAAAAAATGTGAAATCGCCTGATTGAGAAAGTTGTTTCACATTACGATGAGGGCACTATCGTAACATACATTTTTATGTGCAAACGGTTAACATAATGAAACTTGTTTAACAAATTAATGAAATATTGTTTCCCATTTCAATTGACATTAATAAGAAAATTAATAGGAAATTTGTAGTTAAATTGCTCGTATATGTTTCCGTAAAATCCTCATTAAACGGTTAACATTACGTTCGTGAAATAGTTTAATAACAATTTTTATTATTCTGATCAGGAACAGCTACATTTGATTATCTGACATATCATAGGACAATCTATGATAAAGAAAGTAGAAAATGTGTCTCTTTTACAAGGTTGAAGGAGCCTCATCAATTGATGTAACATTTTCAAAGACTTATTACTTTCATTGTCCATTCACGATTTCCAATCGACATGAAGAAATTGAAAAATGATATTGAATTTGACCTAAAATTTAATTACGATTCAAAATAAAGAGATTCCTTGATATATAGAGACTGAGCATGTTTTATTGCTGATAATTTTTCCTTCAAATATCGAGAGCCTACTGAAGTACCAGGAACTTTTATGTTGAAATTTTAGAATAATAGGATCTACTGTACAACATGATCATTGAGATTCCATGTTACAGTGTGTAGTAGTTTAACACATTTAAGTGGATAGGTAAAACCAATTTCTCTGATGCGATGAGTTAGAAAGAATAATATTTGAGAAATCATTGACTATCGAAACAATTCTCCTGAAAAACGAACTATTTTTATAATGGTTTCGTGTGGTGACGCTGTCAAAATCATGAGAAATTATTTACATTGGTATTATTATATTTTGTGTAATTAATAAATTATTCACTAAAAAAGTTAGTGGAGTAAATGAATAAAAAATATATTTCTTCAGCTCGCTTAATTAAACTCATTCTTGCAACGAATACATCATTTCACTTATATTTCCAGTAAATTGGAAGGGTATGTACGAAATTCAAATGTACACTTTTTAATGATCTGTGTAATTGTGTTTATTATATATAACAGACTCTACAAAACAGAATCTAGAATTATGGTATCATTATACTGTAAAACATACTTATTAATGTTTATTTATCTACAGTATAATATGTCATTTTAATTTATCTTGCACTGATGGATTTAGAATTGTTGGAGAAATGCATTAAGATAGAAAGGTTTTGACACATGCGCATGTTTTCCTAAATAATTAAACTTCTTACACCTAAGAACATTAAAATAATTTTAAAACATGTTATACATTTTTTACAGAATTACTAGTTTTTGTCTCATACTTTTTATCTTCCTACCCACTAAGGAGATATATCTACTTTCTCCTGCACTGAATTTTCCGACACATTATTTATCCTTTATTCAGACTATGACTATTACACACGACAGTACAGAACCTTGCGTAAAATATGATATTGCTTCTATGTTTTCTAAGAACACAAAATGTTTTGACGGCGACATCCCACACTGTTATCCGTTAGTTTTTACTCCACTTCGCGGTTCATTCTGTGTGCACACAGAGCAATGGATTGCATTGCCAACTCATTCATTGTCGGAGAGGCTCGTTTGTCGCTCAGGGTGGGTAACTTTATGCGCGCTGCGGCTTCCTGCATTCCGCTTAGTCGACGAGTTTTAACGTGCTCTGCCTCGTTGCATTGGTGATTCGCTAATGGTGCACGCGTCGTCTGTTCAAATCGCGTCACGCGGGGATGTGATCCACATGTCACAGATGCAGTGACCGCGGATCATTCAATTTTTCGTATGTTTTAAACCACAATTTCTATTCTGTACGTGTCCCAGTATTTGATAATTTACCAATAATAGAAAAGTGCATTTGGATGTTCATGATGAGAAATAATGTCACCTTTTCTATTCGAGTTGTGTTCGCTTTAGTATGGCGTATGAGGAAATCATTGAATATCGTATAAATAATAATTAATTGTGAAAAGAAACTGATAATATTTCTTTACTGTGTGATATGAGTTTCCATTGTACTACATTTCATTGGATTTTTTGAACGTTATCGGGAGTGAATTAATTCCACTGTTGGTGCTAGGAATACTCATAATTATTTACTGTCATATTTTATTTAGAATATGTCAATCAAAAGTGTGCAGAGACAAAGAGAAACAATATCAAAAGTTTATAATACTATTTATATTTTGAATAACGTAATTTTGAATTACAGTATATTGAAACAATTTTTCTTTTATTAAATTCTGATTTAATTTTTTAATTTTCAAAATTCAGATTTCAGATAATTTTTGTTAATAATACTAATATGAGCGATATAATGAAATTGACGAAGTACAAATGGTTATGGGTTATGTAGCATTTAATAGGATAGGTAACAATACGTAATTTCAGATGCCAATAATTAAGATATTTACCTGAAAGTATCTCTTTCTGTGCGAATTAAAATGTTTTTATTACCATAAATTACTATCAGCATTTTTTCTTCTCACGTATGACAGTATCTTATTGTCCTTTATATTGTTTCAATGTTTCTGTAAAGTTTCAAAGTTTTCGGTGGATCTAATTGTATGCGCGAAATGATCTCTCCCTGAACATTCTTTCCGTTTCCGGTGCAGTAACTGATGAAGAGTAAATATAAGGATCTTTTGACTCTAAGGGGGTACTCGATGTTGGACAATGAATTTCCTATGTAAGTGGACACATCTAATTACATTTACGATATGGAGGATATACGTCGTGATATACTTATTACGTGTGATATACTTCGCGTCACAGAAGCCCCTGTGAAATGCAAACAACATTACCTAGACGCTTTGCGGGTTAATTGTTTTGAATTTTAAGTTAAATGAGAGGGAGGGAATACCTTTTTGGTTAGTCGTGATGCAATTTAGGGATTAAAATTTAACCCTAATTGTATTTTTCAAATTTCATTGAAATGGGATTTTTACAACACTACTTTCATGGTTTTTGGAAAATTTATTTGTCTACTATACCCATTTTTTTCGATATCTAACTTACTTTAGCAAGCTCCACAATTGAAATTTTAGAGACAGATATCTGGTATGAATCTAAAAACCTCAAACAAAACTAATTTTTATTTCAATAGGTGAGGAAATTAAACATAATTCCAAAATGCGATTTAATTATTACTTCCACCATTTAACTGCTCTGTTTTGTAAAATGACTGTTATATCTTGTTTGATCATAATTTATTCTTTTTGAACAACAAAAAGTATAATATCTATGTTATTAATAACAAAAAAGATTCTTTGATATTTGTGGAATACGTCTCTTAGAATTCGTATATTCTGAATCCATGTTCACCGTCTAAAGAATGCTGATAAAGTATTTTTACTGTTACAATAACTTGGTTACAATAACTGTTACAATAACTGTTACAATAACTTAGTCATTACGCAATTGCGTAAAACAATCATAATTGATTTGGTTGTCAGTTTTTCCCATTTGAAATCGCTTTGCTTTTCATTTTCGTCTTAATTTAGAATATTTCGTCTAAATGATCGCGTAGTGATTACTGATGGTATTTGCTGATGTAACCAAGGGCTCTGAAGAATTCTTCCGATATTATTTTCTTATGTGAACATCAGTTACCATTTATTTATTAAGTATTCCACGTTCCGTGAGAAGAGCAATTCCAATTTTCCGTGGTTAGCACCTTCAACTTCTCTGTATATTATTTACGTATATATGCCGTATACACATTTGACACGCGCTCGTCGTGTCTCTAGCAATGTGACTCGAATCAATGGCTATCTGTACGTTGATGTTGCTGGTAGGTTTGGTGAAACATTGTAATAGAATCGTTTATAATTAATTATTGAGATTGTCCGTTACCATGACCATCGCTCTACTCCCGCGCATGAATTATGTGCTGACTTGCGACAACGAATGCAGACTTACTCAACTTGCAGTAACATTCATTGCAATGATGCTGTTCATCATCTTTATTTGAATCGATAGAGTGCTCAGAGTGAATTTTCAAGTGCTCACGAGCGTTTACAGTTTTGGCATATATGACCTTTTGGCTTTGGTTTGTGGTGGGTTATCATAAGGTAATTTGAGTTAGTTTCATTGATACTACATATTTCTATTTTTTCCATTATCAATAACATAAAGTTCAATGTACGTTTATAATAAAATTCAACAAAATATCATTTACTCATTTATTTGAGATATTTCAAGTTAGCTGTACCACAACTTTGTCTTGAATTTATTTATTCTTACAATCTGTGGTAGGAATAAAGTATGTTCCTAAATTGTTAACCTAATATTTCTATTTTAGGACTACTTTTTAATTATTTAGATTTTTCAGAACAGATAAAATATTTGTGACTTACAATCGACTATTTTGGTTGACGAAAAATGAAAATTAATGTAGACCCATACTGTGGAAAAATGAGAATTCAAATTTGTCATATACAACTCATGTATCCATATTTGCGCCGAGATTAGAGGACACCCTTTTCTAAAATTAACGTGGTTATTTTTTATTTTATATCATATACGAAAAATACTGCACTGCATACATCTATAAACACCAATTGTTTGGAAACTAATTTTGCTGCACCGTGTTCTCGTCCCTACCTAACGGCAGTGGCGGAAAGCTGTGCAACAAAAATTAAGAATGCTATTATTATCATGCCCCGAACGGGATTCATAGACTAGTAAGTATTTTATTGAAGATCGTGGAAACTATAAAATGCGTCTGT
Source organism: Laupala kohalensis (assembly GCA_002313205.1). Taxonomy (NCBI): domain Eukaryota; kingdom Metazoa; phylum Arthropoda; class Insecta; order Orthoptera; family Trigonidiidae; genus Laupala; species Laupala kohalensis. Next base: position 417,562 of record NNCF01126816.1, on the reverse strand, counting down.
AAATTAAGACTGCTATTAGTAATTGCGAGGAGACGTAACGTAGAGTGAACGTTGCTTTATGACATTTCTTGGATAATGTTCCCTAAAACTCAGGCAAAAATAGGAAACCCCTATGAATTCAAATGAGCAATATAATTCTTAGATTGCCATATTCGCCAATCAGCTTTCTCTGTGAACTCCGTTCCGTGTGGAATTCACAATGCGTAGTGCGCTGCCGCTCTTCTCTTCGCCACCCCGCCACGCCTACCTTCGCTCCGATGACTTTCCCCACTTCTAACTCTTCATCACCATTCGCTTCCCGCACTTCATTACTTCATGGTTCGTTAGGTGCTCTAACGCGCCTACACGCCACCACGCTGCCTGCCAGCGTCACCTCCCTTGGTCCGAATCCCCGAACCTCTGCTACCACATCCCGATCCTCTTACGCACGCAGCATCCTCAATTCCCAGGGGCTTCTCTTGCCCCCCTTCTTAACTTTTCACCCTCGCCTTCTCCTTCTCATCCTCCATGTAAAGATGTAGTATATCCAACATTAACAAACCTTTTACTTCAACATAGTTCATTGCACTGTCATCTTCCGCTACTCATAACGCGGCATCATTTAAACATGCCATTGGCCTTCTCTTTCTCATATCCTGCATTCGATATTCTCTTCTCCAATTGTTTTAATGCAGATACCACGAATCTCTCTTTCTCTCTCTCAGTACATCAAAGTTACTTCCCGTGTAATCACAATCAGATTCGATCCGACTGTATTTCTAGAAATATTACAATTGCTGTCTTCTCTATTTATAATACTTTATTCACAGCCAACGACTTCCATACCAAGTGGCATTTATATAAATTTTATTTTAAGTACTCAATTGTGTTCATCATCAACTTCGAAAGTTGAACACACATTTTAATATCAGTCTTGTGGTCAGCCAATGTCCCCATGCCTGTTTTTCCTTTCCATCTTTCCACCCGCATGTATCATCCGCACCAATGACTGGGTCTCTGTTCCATGCAACTCTGTTTCATGCCCTGATCCAGAACACATTTCCTGCCACATAAAAATGTCAAGCATTATGCGTCTTGTCAGTAATCATGCTACCAGCATTTTAAATTCTGCTGTCCCGAAACAAAAGAAGCTGTGATAATTGAGAATGCAAACTCATAACACTGTTAGGCCTGGGGATTGGAAAATGATTTTCGTAAAATTTTGAGTCGTGAGTCGCATTCATTCCATACTTCTTGGAAATTTTGTATTATTAATGTTCACAGTGATATAACTAATCACAGACAGAGTTTTCTTTGAAACAAACATATATGGTTTATTGTTGGACAAATTGTAAGAAATTCAAAATTAATGAATTTTATTAGAAAAATCAATAAATACATTTAATTATAATACGAAATATTGCTGTAAAATAAAAACTGAACTTAACCTACTCTTGAATTCTAATAATTATTGTTTTTTGCTCAAAATTTAATTCTTTCAGAACGTAAACACACTATTGAAATGAATCAATGAATCGACACAAATTCTCACGACCAACTGTATACACTGTGACTTGACCATGACTTATCGAAAGAAAACAACTGCATAATTTATAATGATCTTCGTTTTTGTACTTTTAAAGATCGTGAAACGAATTTAAAACTTATCTCAATAATTTAAAAAAATCAAAGCGAATAATATCAAACATGTATAGGAAAATGATAAATTCCTAAGTATCTCACGTAATGTAAATAATAATGCAAGTTTGGCAATGTAAATAATAATATTAATCTTAACAATGTAAATAAAATACAAATACATACCTGAGCTAGTCAATCACAAAGATTATAAGACACAATGAATAAAAGCTTTTTTAACGAATAAAACTTCAATGTGATTACGTTCGGCAATTAATCATTGTTACTTTTCAGATGTCGTTTCAATTATGTTCAGGCTCTAATGACCTTGACGTTGACACGCCCTAAAACCCCACAAAAATGTTCACAAAGATCCATTTGTGTCATTTTTTTTGCACATATACACAAAACAATTAAACACATAAGGAGTTTATTATAAACTGATTGTAAACTTAAAGCACACAATATTTTATAACGTCCATAAAACCTTAATAACAAGCTCTGCTCACGATAAATCCCAATACGAATGGCCTAATGTTCGCCGCCATACTTCTGCACTCATGTCATCGAGATGGATTTGACTTAGCTACTTGGTACAAAAAAACAAACAAAAAACAACAACGTACTTTTAAATTAAAATTCTCGATTTTTTTTTGAATTTGATCATTAATTGCAATTCCATAGCTACAAGCTTACCGTTGCGATTCTATAGCTACTAGTTTATACGAATAGTAGAAATATCATATTATTCTAATTTGTAAATGAGTTACACATGGGGTTTATACAGTATAGGGATTATGAAAGAGTATTTAAGCAGTGTTGAGTATCGGCGACTACAAAACAACTTTCTTCTTTTTTCATGGTTTTCATGTAGTCCCATAACTCTGTATACTATGAAGGTTGTGGTAGTAAGAATTGCGACTTATTGTTAGCCTGTTTATTTCAATATATGATGAAGTTCTTTGTTTTGTTTATCACATATGGTTTGATTCACATTTTTTTCTTCAATGTTGAATATTCTATCTATTGGTGTGAAGGAGTTTTAATTGTTGCAGTAAATATTAGGCCGGTATTAAACGAGCATATTTATGTGTCATATCTCTATTATCAAAAAACTTAGATAAAACATATGTTCGTGTCATGCACAACCTTTGATTGTCTTTGAAATATGATCATATACCTAAGACCTATGTTCTCGTTGAGAGAACGTATGTCATATCTTTGATAATAGACATGTGACATAGAAATATGACCCAGTAATACCAGCATTAGATTAAAACTTTTGGTAAGATTTTTTAATAAAGATTTTGGTCAGTAGTAGGTTTTAATGTAAATGCTTTGAAGTGATTTTATATAAATTACTTCATATAAAATATAGTTAAAAGAAAATCTACCGTAGTTGGTTGAATATTGTGTTCATGGAGAATTAGGTTATCACGAGGACATTCAGCCATCTTTCATGATACGTCTTCTGAGTACAAGAAACACAAAAAACTATTACGTTTTCAAAATTTTAAAATCTGACGTGAGTAAAGTTGCGCGAACTTAGTAAGTATTTAAATAAATTTTTGACGACTATTCGTGATTTCAAATATCCTCATCTATAAATTTCCTGGACGTAATCTCATTTGAAAGATACTTCTCGCAATCTTCCGAAGATAAATAATGTTATGCAAGTGCATTACAAAATACTTTTCTTCTTTACTACTCAGACATTAAAAACTGCGACATTCATTAGAGTACCTTTACTGTATGAAAAAAATTGGCGGAACAGTTTCTTCACCAGTCGTATGCACAAGCGTATTGTGTTTTTTGGAACAATATTTTTCATATTTCAGTACTTTCTCAATGATCAATTAAAAACAGAAATTTCTTATACATTTTGATATTTGTTATATAAACATGTTTGCAAGGAAGCAAGCGTTTAGAGACATATTGCAAAATAAGAAGAAAGTTAATGTCGCATTCCAATGTTGGTTTCCTGTGTAATGGTTACGCTACGTGTACTCGTAGTTTTCAAAAAATATGATAAAATGTCCGCCTCCGGATCGTCAACAACCTGGTTTATGCGTGGTTTCGTTTGCTGCTCGCGTTGATCATTATCCCATGATTGTCATGCGAATATAAAATTGATGTGTCCAAAATAACCATCGTACAGCCGCGTCATGTACTCTGAGTCAGGGACTAAATCATATGCCAGACGATAAATATTCACACGGTCGGTGCAACAACGTCCGCAGCACCACGGACTGTTTGTACGGATTATTGTTGTTTTCCCTTGACGCCTCAGCAGAGACTTGCGTCAATAGTTGTTCATTGAACGACGAGAATGGACTCAGGAGTAGTTCCAGTGTCTTTTTAAACGAATCATATTTCATCGAACTGCATCATCACGGAGGTATGCTGCGGACCTAATTATTTGCCTTTTTATAAAACATATTTTAATGAAGGTAACGTGTTCATATGACTCTAAAAATCGATAGTTTTCCATTATTATCCTTAAAACTGTGTATTGATTCTAAGCTAAAACGAAGCACTCAATTTGAAAATTTTCTTTTTCACGGCGTGTATTGTGCGAGTACAACGTAGAATATTATAAGAAATCTAACCTCGTTCTACTTTTTTGCTCCTTTTAATGCTACATATATTAGGTAGTGATGGTTTAGGGTCAATTTTAAAACTGCTTCTTGCGTTTTAAATCTGTTGTTTTAAAACGCAAGAAGCAGTTTTAAATATGTTGCTGTAATCTATTTACATCAGCCATTAGACAGATTACTAACATAAGGTGAAACTATTCTTTGAAAACTATCTTCGGTCTTCGAATATATTTATATTGGCTAAAAAGTGTTGTAAGAATGAATATTGGTGAATTTTTTCAATGGAGAACCGCGAATTGCGTTTTATTATCCGCTTATTAGGTTTAATAACTCGTATTTACGCGTTCTAAGATACCCATTCAAGGAGAGGCGAGTTTTTGAAACCCACTGCTGTGCGTAAACTCGACGAAGAACACAAAAGACTTTAATGGAACAGAAGAACCTCGTTATGAGAACGATCGGATGGATAGAAACTCGTTTAGCCATCAGCTTACGCGAGAAATCCGCTTGAGCAAGGAGATTTCAGTATATGCGATGCTTTGAACTGCTTGGGGTGTTCCAACTGAAGCCATATGACGAAAAATAGGGTTAGTTTTTGCATTTGTGAAAAGAAAATACAAAAATATTTCAACGGAAATGAGCGCTGCAGAACTATTAAAAACGGAGTGAAACAAAAAACAAAACAAAAATAAAGTTCATTGCTAGAGTTTGTTTTACTAGAATTTATGAAACCCTCCCATATGGGTATGGGCATATTTTATCAGCGCATTTAAATTATCTTATTTTAAAAACCGGTTTGTTTGAATTTATCATGAATTAATGTTTAAGTTATTTCGAGACATGTACGGTGTCTTAACTTCCATACTTCTTTCAACAATGTTTTTAAAAAAATTTTGTATAAATTATTTTATCCTTTGTTTTCTAACGTACTTTCCGGTGGGACCTTTGACATTTCACGCCTCATTACCTCCTCGTCATGGAAATAATACTACGCCTTTGTTGCGTTTTTCAATTTTCTTTGAAAAGTTGGCCACAAGTCGTTTTTGATATTCAAGAATCGTTTCGTAACTTTTACCATTATCAACTTGGTGCACGAATCACATCAAACATGAAGTAAGAACCATAAAATATGTTTTAATTCGTCCATTCATTGTATGAATTTATTTTACACTCGCATGCACTAAAGTATGGGATTAATGAATTCTGCTGTACTGAGCGAAATTTGAGAGTTAAAAACCCATTGTTAAATCTTTGACATTATTCTACAGATTTACAGACTTCCTGAATCTTTAACTTTTGAATTGATTGTCATTTGTATATGATTCCTGAGCATGTCATGGAACTAAAATCCTCTTTTCATTTCGTACAGCGAGCATGTAATTGAATTTCCAAAGACCATCATATTTCCCCAATCCAATATGGAACTTCCGTCGAATATAGTACAGTTTCAGCGTACTCATTGCTCTCCCTTCCCATATTCCGTGCACATGCGGGGTGTTCCTTAGCGCTTCATAAAGATTCATATCATTGCGCCGCACTTGCCGCTCGCTCCTACCGCCGCAACAATTGAATTTCCAACGGCGGCGACGCACCCGTGTCCCGTGCGTTCAACATGGCGGCGCGAGCGCTTCCGCTTCACTTCGTTCCGTTCCTCGTGCTTTGAACGACTCTCATTATTCACGCACCATCGCCCTTCTTTCCGCGCGTTTTCCTTCCCACTACGTACTTTTGCCTGTCTTTGGGAGCCATTCCGTCCGAATGGTTCGTCCTCTCTCACTTAGTGCGTTTCCGTCGACAGTTCTCGTTCATGCCTCGTCAGCGAGCGCCCGCTCGTAATGCGAGTTCACGCGATTGTTCCGCGTAGTTGACAATGCTGGCTCTTCGCGATTACATGCATGTTCTACGAATGAAGTAACGATATTGTATACGTTGGAAATTCAGTTGTTACCATTTTATAGTGTTGAAAGAGTTTATAACCTTGACACTTATTAAATATTATTTTTATAAATCATTCTATAAAGATTTTGTTTTCATAATCTACTGTTAACGATCCTAAAGTTCTATTGTTTCTAGAGTTTGAGGAACAGAATTTACTTCAATTTTGAGTCTCCTAATACACGCTTCTTTACACCAATATTCAATTATTTTTTTTCGGTTAATTTAATTTCAATCAAATTAAACGTTTCTGTTCCAAAATGCAGACTACGCACAACAATTTTAGTATGTGTAAGGTCATATTTAATTTTTGAAGCACATTACTTTTATATCCGTCTTGGAGGAAGCAAAATTCAAAGTTTATTCCCAATACACATTTATTTTCAATATTTTTACGTTTTCCATGACTAAATATAAATTCAACAAAAAATACTTCATCTATTCGTAGAAGATTTAACATATTATTAGCCAGATTCTTACAGTGCATTGAATGTTCCGATAAGTTTATTATAGACCTGCTACATCTTTAATCGGAATATGAGACTTCATTAGTTTTGAACAGCCGCAATTTCTTCTTACAGAAATACAAAAATAGTCCACCCAACGGTGGAAACTTGATCGAATAAAGTTCAAATTAACCAAATATTGGAGATCGAGTATCACAATATCATTCATGATATCTGGTAGTGCCCATGAAAATTCATGATATTTTTTCTTTCGACGAAACAATGGATTTTGCTTCTAACATTTGCTGCGTCCCCTGTAGACCGGGAAGGAACAAGTCGAATATTAAAAGGGTGAATCTGGAGCATAGTGTAAAAATAACTCAAATTTCTTTGAAAGAACTCGGAAACCTATGGATTCTAAAGTGCATTTTACTGTCTATATTTGATCGTTTTGATAATTGACTTCTATACTTTGCTGTTAAATGAGATATTTGCAACGAGCTATTTTCACAAGTCTTATTTCCTGAAATATATTAATTATGATTCTTTTTTGTGGGGCTTTAGGGCTCGTCAACGGCAAGGTCATTAGAGCCCTTAATGATGATTATTAATTATATACAGCTCAGTACAGAGCTTCTGAAACGCTAAAAACCAATCAGTTGTGCTTCATGATCACGACAATTTTAATCCTTTATGAAGCAGGTGCTACTAAATATACATGATTGCGTAAAAGAATAAGCCTTTTACCCCTCATACCACTTAAAACGCCAGAAAAATAATTTTGCGAATGTGGCTTTGTAATTCCGACGCAATTAATCATTTTGACATACTTTGTATCATTTACTGCGCATTTACCAGCTATTTTGCATTGTTTAATCACTGAATGGTTAAATGTAATTTGTAGGTACATGCGATGTGAGTTGACATCAAAGGGGAGTTCAAAACTCATGGAGTCGGAGCATACATAACTCATAGAAATACACAAAGCACGTTCATGCGTTTTCGCTGGGTTTAATCAACCCGAGTGAAACCCGAGAGAAACAGACGTTTTTGAGGCACATAAGAAAAGCAAATGAGAATTATTTGTTGTAGAAAAAATATTAGATAGGGATTGATTGTGGGTCGTACGATGGAGGTTCATGATATTTGTAATCAGGTCTAAATATTCAGACTGACTCCAAGACCTACAGTTTGCCTTCAGAGGGAAGAGCGCTGAGTCTCTGACGTTCTCGACCCGCTTGTTTTGCACATCATGCTTTGTGGTTGTACCTGATAGATGCATGATTTTATTAATTTGTACGGATATCGCTGATATTTTGGTATCTTCGAAGTCTAAGTGTAAACAAATGAAAAATGATACGAAACTCGATGTAATTAAATTAAAAAATAAGCAATGAAACATCTTTATATAGGTCGATATTTTCTTCTTCTTATTGTTATTTATTTACGTAAAAGTACCACAATATTATCAATAACTTTTTAATATTGTATACATTATAATTTCACAATGTAAAAAACAGAAACTCGGAGTAGAGTAATTTCCTAGCCCTCCCTTTTCGTGGTATAATTTATGCATATGTTTATGAATATATTAATATGTGTATTGTTATTTATGTTTTATTATCATGTATTATTATGTATTATTTTTTGACGGTGGTAAGGCGGAAGAGCAGGTCTGATGACTTAAACCTAACCACGAAATAAAAGTTTATTATTATTATTAATGTAGATAGTTCTAGATCTATACTGGGATCAAAACGGTCAGTTCCTGATGTATTTCGCGTGGATAGAGTCCAAGATGAATCTTTGCATTTCTTCGATATACACGTATCGTTGTGCAAAACAACCATCAATTTATTTTCAAAAACATTCGAAAAAGAAACAAAATAGGTACACATAATAAGTTTTGAATAGTTAATTGAAAAGATTGTAGATAAGTTCTATTTTTTTTTCGTTCCGAAAAAAAATCGTGTTAGCTTCAAAACATGTCACCGTACAGGCCTTCGAAATAAAACAATGTTAAAATATTGAATCATTTACAAAAGATTCACTTGTCTGTCAGCGAGCTCGGAATGAACGAAATGGAAGCGTACTGGCAGCTTCATTTAATTTTCTGCAACATGAGTCTAAAACAAGCAAATATAAATAAAATAGCTCTTTCGTTTTGTGGGGGAAAAATATTGAAAAAAAACCTCGTGGGAACTGCGCTCTGCAATATATCCACTGACCTATTTGCTTTTCACTGCCTGGATCGTTTTCTAATTTGAATGTTTGCCGGTTGTTGCACCAACGTGAGTCTATGTTTGTGAGATGCAATTGAAGTATGGCCATCTTTAAAATTATGAACATTTCTTTGGCTAGAAAATGCTGGAATTATTTCCAGTATACATAATAAAGATAGCAATATTTTTAAATAATTAAACAAAATATGAATGCGATATTTGGAAAAAATGAGTGCAGAAATTATAACTGTTCATATATATTCTTATTACTCAATATAGAGACAAGTAATGTAGTGAAAAAACATGCTCAATAGTTGTTTGGTTAACTCTTCACGTCAATAAATCAGTCACCTTTTCAAAACCTCATCTTTTGTTAGACACCGCTTCCACAAAGCTTGTACGTCGAATTTCTCTTCACGACACACTTGTCAACATCTTAACAATGCTACTTTCTGACGTTTTTGCCACGAAACCATTTTCTCAAACATGACATACATGAAGAATCCCGACTTCCTCTTATAAGTTATTGCGGCCAAAAAAGCTCGAAGAAGCTTACAACTACAGATAACTTTCCTGGGCGGCGTGTTACTATGGCAACAAGGCAGACATCCACGCGCGTTTGCGTGCCACCTCTTCTGCATCGTTAAACTCGTTCAACTGCTAGGTGGAGCTGTCTGATAGCGCCTCCACGCCTTATAAGAATCTTTGGGGAAGTTTGCACTTAAGGTTGGTGAATGAACGCGACAGCGATTGAGGGGAGGGAGAGGTTTTGAGGAACTTTCCTGGCATTCAAAGGCGACAAAGCGCTTGAAAAAGTCAAGTTGTCGTTCGAATTTCATTTGGATATATTTTGAATTTAATTCTTCGCAGAAAATAAATCATTTCGTTTCTTTCTTATTCGTATTTATAGATGTTTCGACGCTTTTTTCTTCAAAATACAAGAGAAAAGTTTTATTAATGATTTTTTTAAATCGTAAAATATTTTAGACTAAATCTAAAGTCAAATATTTAATAGCAATGAAAATATTAAAATGACTTTGTAAATCTTGATTATAAAGTGACTTTTCTTGCATTAGTTTTTAGATGTAAATTTGCTTTAAATGGAATGCAAGAATCACAAAAGATCGTAAAGCTAATAATAAATCGTTTATAGAGATCATACGTGAATGGTTTTACGACATATAGATAAGTATAAATAAATAAATTTATTGTCAAAAAACAGTACAAACTGCGTATGACCACGTGGAGGACAATAAACTAATTTACTCTCCGGAAGCAAGCAAGGGACCATCCCATCAATTCCGATCAAGGGCCCTAAGGCAGAGGCGGATTCAAAAATTTCAGCAAAAGTTCCTAGATAAGTTAGCTGCGAGTTATAATACTAATAGAATGTCAATATGTTTGTAATTTTTCGCAAATATTACATTTACAAGTTATTATCGAACTATAGATTATTCTGAGTATAGTGTTTAAAAATCATAACAGTTGAAAAAAACCCCACTAAATTCACGATTTATTGTTACAATAAACACACCCCTAGACAAAGCTTAGAGAACCTGTATAATAAATCCGCCTCTACCAGAAGGAAAAACCGAGAAAAACCCGGGCCAGGATACTGAAGATGTTATTCGTGTGTGAAGAGGAACTGACGTTAGTCCCAACTTTACAATTTTCACAACTCCATTGATATTTTAATTCTCTTAAGAGCACATCATAAAATCTCTTATGACAGAACCCAGAGGGAATGGCCACAATTTCCTTCCAGAATAAAACCGAGAAAAAGGAGAGTTACAAGTCCCTCGTCCTCTCATTAACTTGACTCCTCTCTCTTTGCTCAAACAAATGTCTCACTTCTCTCCTCGTAACATTCAAGCGTTTCCCCAGGTCACCATGGTCGTTTGGAGGGAGGAGTCACTTCACTTAGAAATTTGACTTGTGGTTACGGTCGCCTTCTACGTCGTCTTCCTTCCTTCTTCTCTATGGAATTCCGCGTCACTTCCTCTTACTAGTCTCCAATGACCTCACATATCTTCACGGTGGATACACCCTCCGATTGGTTGGTAATTTTTGGCGTCTATTCATGATATAATAATAAGTATTCCATTACCTATCTATATTATTCGTACATAATCCAGTCATTGCATGTACATTCCTATGTAGTAGATCGAATAACACAAAATACTATTTTGCTATGTGTCAACGCTATTTTTAACTTTAAGATACGACACAAATACTACCAAGTTTCTTTAACTTTATTCATTTTGCGGAGCAAAACTTTTTACTCACGTAACCGCATCCATGCTAAGTTTTAGAAGCGAATGCGGAATAGGTTTATTCATTTATTTTGTCTCTGAATTCACAAGTCGTGTTGAGCAGTTTTATTTTCTCTTTGAACAATTTAGACACTTTTCTTTTGGCTTCTGAGTTTTCAATTTTCCTTTCTGTTCCGTTCCGTGAGCACGGTTGATTATATCATTTTCTGTCTCTTTATTTCTCCAAGATTGTTTTCGAATTTTTTTATCTCAGTCTTTTGTTCCTTTTACCATCTAATCGCATTCAAACTCTATCATCTTTTCCATTAGCAAAATTTCATCTGAACATTGCTTTAGCTTTCACAAAATTATAGCTAGCTCTACTTGATTTGACTCTCTCCAGAAGCATCTTTCAACAAATCTTCCCGTTTGGTATATCTGCTGTGGTGTGACTTATAATTCACGTTAAAGACGAATTTTTATTTTCTCGCAATTCTTTCATGTCTCAATGCTCATTAACCTCGACCATTTTCTTAATGGTTGCTTGGTAGGTTTCCTTGCGTTGCATTATTTCTTTCCCTTGCGTTATAACCACTGACGTCTTCATCGATACCGTGATGCTTCCCGTGAGCCCCTTAATCACCTCCGTATCTTTCCCTGCCTCTCCGTGCGATGGCAGACCGGACGGAATTACGGACGGAAACCCAACTCCTTAACGGGATTCGTTTCCTTCCCGACGACGAAGGGCGCTGCCGTGGGAGCGTCGAGGTAGAGACGTAGGAAGAAGAGTCCTTGGAAAGAGATAGAATGGCGAGTCCACATTGGGAGAATAGAAAATGTACAAAGATTTGTGATAGCCTAAAATACAACATGGAAAGGAAATGGAAGAAAAACGAATGTAATTCAAATGAAGGTCCCAAACTTAATTGATGTAAAGTACGAAAAAATTTAAGGTGAATGATTATTATGATAAAGATTCAAAGACTTTAAGTATATGGAAATTCTTGAAAATACCACATGTAATTGTAGGATGGGATATTGTATTGGCATTAAAAATGTTTGATGATAACCAAAACTCAAGACTCCGTCCTAAAGGCTTAATGAAATACACTGGTAGAATGGAAAAAGAAATACACAGGTAGTGTATTTGGAGAATAAAATTGTTTTGCAGGTACTCTATAAATGATATATGAAATTAAAAATGAATAGTTCAAGGGTAACTTCAATTTCTTCCGTTTACCCACAAGTGGAGAAGACATGTTATAACAAAGGGTAAATGAAAATGGAGAGAGGCCTGAATAGAAACCAGGATCTCCTGCAGTGATGCAGGGTTGTATACACTACACCACCTGCTCGCCTTCCATGACTGTACACCATTTCCATTTGGGATTTTCTCCTGGAAATGTTTGCTTGGGAGGAGTAACAATCAATTTAAAAGCATACATAGCAAACTTATTTAACCCGTGGAAAGGTAGTTAGAAGACACGGAGTTAACGTGAGGTCCAAAGAACACAGAAGGTGTTTCGAGGGTGAGGAATCCAGAGAACAGAGGTAGGCGTATTGCACACAGCTTTGGCGGATTTAAGCTGAATTAGTCGGACTTCGTGCGGCACGTGTAAGAACTCCCTCCACAGAAGGAATGGATAAGTTGGGGATGAGTATTAGTGTTAAAAAACACAAAATCTCTGAAACATAGCACGAAAATAACACAACATATATTTGAAAGAACGAAGGATAAGTATTATCATGATTAGTTATGAAACTTAAACAACGAGGGATAATCTTGGAGAAGCGTGATACAAATTTTATCTGGAAGCTCTCGGAAGCTTTGGCGAAGAGATAATTGGGGATGGAGGTGGAGATTGTAGTATGTACCTAGTAGATAGGGAAGAGAAGAAAAGGATGGGTAGGTGCAACATCCGTGTCGAGTGATTTTCCTCCGACTGTGCTTTGTACAGTCCTCACTACATGCATGCAAATAACTCTGTGTGAAAAATGAAAGTAACGCTGTGGATTGGGGAGTATGATAAGTAGAGAATCAAGAGTTGGACGCGGAGCGTGGTATTCTGAAAGAGGGGAATGAATTCAGTTCACGGTAAAAGGATTTCGGACGTAGCAGAGAAAATGATGAAAATGAAAGGAAAAAGAAATACGATCAATAGGTAAATAGTTGTTCGTATAGTAACATTTGTGAGCGTGAGAAGAAAGGTGAGACAGATTGTGAGAGGACGGTAAAGAAATTGAGAAAGTAGATAGTGCAAGGTGACGTGAGAATCGGAAGCGATGGGGAGGAGTGGAGGTACGTGAAGTTGAAGATGCCGCGTTGGTTTACGACGCCTTCACTGCCACAATTTGCCTTAATACCCTTCTCCGCTGGNGGGGGGGGGGGGGGGGGGGGGGTGGAGGTCTGTGGGGATGGACTACATAGCTGATAGCCCTTCCTCATATTTCATACAGCATTCATAATTCTTATTCTTTTATTCCGGTTCCTTTTTTTACCCTCTCCGTCGTTTCCCCTCTACTTCAAGATCTTCCTTTTACCAGACTATTCTACTTTTGTTTTATTAGTAAGAGGCCAGAGTGTTCATAACCTCCGTAATCTTAATTTCTCTTTCTCGTTTTCCTTTAACAGCATCTCTGGAGGCGACCTCTCGGGAAGTTTACGAGTCCTCTACATTCCTCTTTATGTTGAGCGGAATTGGATCTCCGTCTAGGGAATAATCACTCTCTTTCCCGGTCTTTTCGCATAATATGACTTGCAATATTCGATATAAAACGAAGGTCTCTGTTGTGGGTTCCAAAAATTTCTGCTTTCTACTTAGACACTTTTATAGTTAACAAATCAAATTCAAAAGGAAACGTTCAAGGTAATTATTTTTGAAAGCTTGAAGGTATATTTAAGATTAAATAATAAGTTTAATTAGTTTTTGAATTACTAATACATTAATAACACACTCCATAGTGTGTGAAAGAACCTAATACTTACCAATACTAATAATAAATCACTTAACTATAAGAATGATATAACTGTACAAATTGTACATTATCAATCTCTTTATATACGCGGCGTTGTCCTGAGTGACTGGCGGACTGGTGCATTCATCAACGCAGCGTCTTAATTTCTGAAACTAGAAATGTAATTTGGAAAGTAGGTTCCTATTGTAACACTCCAAGAAAAGAGAATCTACTAAAATACAATTCTACTAAAAACGGAATTTTTCTAGGTTCTAATTTCAAAAGAATGAAATAGAGTAAACTGAGAGTCTTCGAATTTTTGCTGCTTTTACTTTATTTCACGAAATAATTCAGATATATCTGTTTCTTACGTACGTACTTTTTATTTTGAATACCGAAAAATTATTTTCTGGAATGTTCCATATTTCAGTTTCAAACGGTTGAAAAAGGGTGAAAATGCTTGGTTCATTGTCCTAAATATCAGACACATTTAACAAAGCAGAGAGAAAACGTTAAAGATAGGAACTGTAAATTTGGATAAGATGGGGCTTATGAATCGAAAAAACTCACAGAATTTTTTTCAAAATTTCTGTTTTTTTAAATTTAGATTGAAGGGAAATGTGTTTTTTAATTGTGCTATTTTTGAAATATTGTTTATATTTTGAAACGGATATACGGCAAGTTAAGGAAGACTAGAAATTTAGGAGATATATTTGTAAAAAGTATAGCCTAAACTTGTACAGTGCAATTGTTCTTTATATAAATATGTCAATCCATTATGCTCTCTACTATACTGTATATGTTCTATTTTCTTGTATTATAATTAGCTGGATTGACGAAGAGTTGAGATACCACTATTTTAATCACAAACCTACAAATTCTCTTCAGTATTTGAGAACATATCAAATTTCCTTTGCATTGGTAAAGGAGAGAAACCTTTATTGGTGTATGAAGTGAATCTTTATTCGTATGTGAGTCATGAACATTCTTTTTTATTTTTTTCTGTGATTTCAGGCGCCGGCCGCGTGTGTTCGCCGTGGCTCAAGCGCAAGGCCATGAGCGCTGCGACACGTCGACGAGTGCTCTGTTGGACATCACGCCTCTCGCTGTGGAGGGTCGTCATGTGCTCACGCTGTACGACAAGGACCTCACAGATGGACTCAACCTACTCATAGGTAAGGATACCCTTTGCTCCACTTACTCCAAACGTTATGTGCTACTTCGAGCTGTTTGAATAATAATACTTCAACTACTCGTAAATTATTCTACTATTTTCTACCAAAACTACAATTAACTATGAAATTATTACGAGGAAAATTCTCTTCGAGTTACAACACTTGTTGTTTCAGAATTACATTTGTTTGAGGAAAACATCACTTGATTTTTATAAACCTAACTCGATTGAAAATAAGTTTTAAAAACACACATATGCAGATAATTTAAGTTAATTTAATTATCTTTACAATCTCTAATTGGCCACATGATAACATTTTATTATTTTAATATCATTGTAGTAACTATTGTATTTTATATTTGATTTTGTATTATATACAAATATTTATGTTTTTATAATTTGACTACCTTAAAGTTTTTATTCCTTTTGACCACTAAGTGTTTTTGCTATTAGATGTTATTTGAGTTTGTATTTTACGAAACGGAGGAAAGCCTATGTAGCCAAATAGCCCAGAAAATTCCCGAACTCCCACCAGGAACCTGTGTAAAATGATAAAATATCATATCAGTATGAGCGCGCATTATGGCTAACGTTTTGAAATAAAATTGTAAAAAAACTTAAACTACAATTACTGACGAACAAGAGGTAGATAGTTCACGGGAATAAGAAATAATGTGCAATTATTTTTTAACCTGACTAAAGCTTACATTTCGATTTCATAGAGAATATCTCGTAGATAACACTTGAATTTAAGTAAATATTAATTGAAGTAACTCAAGTTGACTTGAAATACCTTATGAACGAGATATAATTATAATCCCAATGTTTCTAGACATATTCAAGTGTTGTACTGTTTGTCAGCGGAGTATCATGCGATGCATCAAAATTTTTCATCTGCATGTAACAAAACTAACTGTTCTTTTCAGATTCCTTTCTTCTCACTACAAACCACGGTTCACCAATATTGCCGGATATCAATAGTTTTGTTGGTAATACCAGGGATAAATCACTCTAAACAAAAATTGCAAGCGATTACTTATAGAACCTGTGAAGATGATATACTTCATTTTTATTTTAAAACATACAAACAATGATGTCAATAAACGGTTTTATAGGAAGAGTGGGACAAATAAACGTACTTAACAATTTTTCACACTTCTGAGCCATAAAAATGGTTGGAGCGTTCAAACAAGACTAAATTTATAGAGCGTATTCCCTTTTACCGTATCTCTACAAAAGAAAAAATATCTTTACTCACCATTTCATAATTTATAAGATGTTTTTCAATGCCGCGGATCTTTACCCAACTGATGCAATGTTTTTTAACAAATTTAATAATAACAATAAATTTAAAGATTAATTTTCACAGTGACGACATAATAAAACTTTTTTAAATCACATTCTGTGATTTAGTCATAGAATTAGTAATGTAAAGTTAAATAGTCGGAACCGAACTTAAATAGGGAGGGTTGGGAAGTGTATTTATTTTGCAGACGAGATTAACACACTCACGAGAGTTTACCAATGTCCTAACTTATGAATAGTCAACGTATTGTTTACGATTCCGAAGTGAACGTAAAACGAGCTTCTCTTTAAATAAAAACACGCGAACGCGTTCTTAGTTCCCGACACGGAAATTTTCTTTTAACTCTGAAATTATTCATGAATGAGGTTTAAATGCTAACGTTAGAAAGTGAAGTTGTGTAATGTTTTTAGAATCAGGAACACTACACAACACAAATCAATAAACCCAACTACCAAATTCTTATTTTAAGTTCTTCTCTCTTCAAATTAGAGGGTGATCATTTTTCGGGCATACTCTGGTCCCCCTCTTTATTTTAGCCTTCGAAATAATTGTTGTCGGATAGAACTTACAGCTTAATTGAAAAATATTTTACTGAGATCTTCACACTACCTGGTACTTGCCGAAGGGAAACAACCATGTTTTCGCTAACCGGTCGATAGATCGTGCGTCTTTCACGCTTATCCATTGAGTTGGGAGACTCATGGTTGCAATCCGTTCGGCGTTGCCATTTTTTGCGAGAATTCACAATGTAGTGCAAAGAAATGATGGGAACATAGGAGATAATGACACGATTAGTTCACAAAACTCCAGATATTCTCACAAAATATTGCAAGACGCAAGTTCGTAACTTGTTGAAATCGGACTGAAAATGGAAGAAATTTGAAGGTAGCTTTACGTGAATCGTAATACTAAAAAATTACACTCCTTTTTGCATTTTATCAATTACATTTTCTTAACGTTATCAAATTCTTCAAAAATTAGGTTATTGTCAACCTCCTTAGCAACCACATTCGACGTTTTATCACCTCGATAATGCTTATCCGCTTACCTATCGGCTGGTTAAAGTTACCTCTCCGATAGTGGAGCTATCCTACGGATAAAGCGTAGTAAAAGATATTCTACCATTATCAGTCGTTTAAGGTCGCTGTGTTTCACTATCCAACCGGTAAAAACGCTGGCGAAAGACATATTATTCATAATTTGTGCTTGGCTAATTTTACATTTTGACCTGTCTACATCCTGTAGGTTTAGGCTTATTTTCGAAGTCTCTCCAGCGTGAGCGATCCTCTCAAATGCTTCCCAGAGCTATGCACAGAGTGAGGGCATAATCTCCAGGGGGTAATTCTTAATAGGAGAAGGAACCAAAATGTTCATGTCATCATATATCCGGAAATCAACATAAGTACTTGACCAAAAATGAAACTCATCTCGACTTGCTGCTGGAATGAATTAGACCATTGTGTTCCGACGCAGATTAAATCACACAACCCGCGACTATTGCTGTTCGTCAGTACAATCTGGGTCGTCAATAAATTAATTAAATAAACGGTAAATTAGTAAGTTAATTCCATGTTCCAATAATAATAATAATAAAGAAACAAACATCCAGGTACCAAAAATTTAAAAATACTGTAAGCACGAAAAATTATTATATCAATGCAATCAAAATTTACAATCTATTGCCAAATGGTCTGAAAAATAAGATAACACTAAAATATCTACAAGAAGAAAAGAAATTGATTATACATGAAAGTATAAATAGAGTACATCATATAATTTTCTGATAATTATTTATATATAAATATCATGAACACTAGTCAGTTGTTTAGTATGTAAGTTTTTAGTATAAGTATCCAGTATAAATATGAGTGCACCAATCCTGGGCACAGGTAACTTTGTTTACCTCTGCAGGAATGCAGAGAAAACAATTCTCTCATTGTTTGTAATTTTCTGCTTAATAAATAATGTAATGTATTATGATGTAATTTATCAGTACTCATTGCTGTAGTTGATGTAGTTCGTTCAATATTCAATCAAAAATGGACCCATTGAAATATTATGGCCGTGGTTAGGGTCAAGGAGTGTTTGTCAAAACATGCAAGAGAGATGAAATTGCATTTATGTCATATATTTGTTTTTAAATAATATATTTTATTCTGTTGATTCAAATTTCAAATATTGTTGTGTTGTGAGATGATTTTCTTGGATAGAAAAGGCATATCTACATTATGCACCTACTCTACATATGATAATATAGCTCACGGAATTTAAACCTCTAAGGAAATGCCAGATTATTTACCTTTCTGAAGAACTCAACTTATTATTGGAATATATTTATTGAACAATTCAATTTATTGTAAAATTATCTTACCATTTTAGCGTCCATAACCCCTCTCATCACTGTAAGACACGAAAAGAAACGAATCATCTTCGTGATATTTCTGATACAGCGATTCCATTGTGGCATGGTTGGGAATAAGATCATCATTGATAAAGAAATAGAAAGGGCTATTGACAGGTAAATCAATACTCTTTCGAACAACACAAGCAAATTGACCAACTGTCATATTAAGAGGAACCAGAAACTTATCCCTATCTAAAGTTCCAATGTTTGAGTCGGGATCCTTCTCAACGATAACAGGCACTCTATCTGGAAATTTCATTCGAATTCTCTGTCCTTCAGATTTGCGATTCTTGAAAGGATGGTCTTCTTTGAACTGAAATCTCATCTTTGACATGGTGCTGTAGTTAAACAAATTCGCTAGTATGTTCATGCGATAGAAGCAGATCCACGTTGCCGTTGAAAAGAAGAAATTCTTTCCGGTCGTCGCAACGATAAGTATACTTGACAAAACTTTTACTTGAGCAGTCACTGAGTTTACAATTTCAGGAATGTGTATTTCTTTGGTGTGATATTCATGGAATACAGTATTAGTTACAACAAAAGCATTATTTATGATTGTGCTAATACGTTTGAAATGACCATGAGCATCCACTTTTGGTCAGCGATCGCTTTCCACATGTTCATGAATTATATGACTAAATGGAGTATGGTCCAATTAACTCGAATTTATGAAAGGAAGTCAGTATATTGACAATTATGAAAATGAAGATCGTGTTTTAATAATATTACCATTTTCAGCAGGCCATGTTCTTTGCCTTATGCATTCTTTATATTTCTAGGAACACATTGCCTTAATACAAATTGTCACATCGATTATAGTTACAAACCACTTTTCTCAATATTTTTCATATATTTTCAATATTCTCCATATTTTCTACACCGCAGCTTCATTTTAAAGCACTATTTTTAGTTATTTACTTGTTATTTTTTATTTACATTTGTCTCGAGAACGGAGACCACTATCCATTTGTTATCGTATTCTCAGATGTTACGGTGTAAATCGTCAATTTTTCTGTGTGCACAGAAAACTATTCGCGCTTTTAACAATATTTTATGACATGGTTTGTTTACAATAATGGTTCTTATCCATTAACGCTAATGTATTTAAAAGTAAAAGTATAAAAACCATGTGTAGATGTAGCTGGAAATATTGATTAAATACATTTTAAGCGCTATTTTGAATTTTTATTCTTTTTACGTCTAAGTTAACTATTTTGTGTAGAATTCGCATTCGAAAGAAAAGAAAGGACAAAACGTACTATGATTCTTGAATTACCTGATCATAAACATATTATATCAAACATGAAAGAAATCTTTTTGCGAGGAAAATCGAAAAAGAAATGAAAATTAAAACCTGGGATGCATTCCAACCGACACGAAGAGCATAGTACGACTATTTATTTAACAATTTTAGTAAAAGTCTTATTCGTCGTTTGACACGAGGAAACTAGGTGTAATTCACCATAGTTTGGGTTCAAAAATTACTAGAGTTTAACTCAAAACTATGCTAATTTCTATACCTTTATTTACCGACTCAATAGCAAATCAGATCAAGTTATAACCACACCTAGTGAACGATATGGAACACTTTGTAGTGGAAAGCGTCAAATATCTGTAACGTCACCATTGACTATCTTGTTATTTGCACAATTTTTGCAAATACCGTTTCATTTGACAATTAGTGCAGTAAAAAAACTTATAGAATTTCATAAAATAAATTTTTTGTCATTCTTACGCGATGAATTGTTTTCATTCTGTAATGAAATGCTGTGGAGAGTGATCTCATAGTTTTTACCTATTGGATATTTTTTAATTGATGTCTTAGGAAACACAATATGTGAATTTGAGCTTGCTTCTTAATTTATTGAAAAGTATCAAACTTTTTTCGAGATAAAAGTATTTTTTAAATATTGCTTTTCTCCCTTATTGTACGAACGCACGCAGTAATGAGCATTCAAACTTCAGGAATCGATAATTATTAACATTTTTCACCTTTTATATTGTAAAAGTACTTTTTGAATGTTTTACTGCATTTCATTCATTCGAATAATTTAATTTCAAATTTATTTGAAAGAATGTGTTGAATTCTAGAAAACACTGTAAGTGAATGAAGAAATAAAAAGATGTTAAAGTTGAAACATCGAATAGAACTAATTATCAGATATATTTCCTTTAGATTCTACTGACCTCATTTTATCGTATGCAAATGAGTACTTTGATTGTCCTAGTATGCAACAGTTAAAGAATCTTGATACCAGAATATTCCATTCCGTTTTGTTGTTAATCAATACATTATCTCGAATGCATGAAAGGTATTTTGTAGTGCGGAAAGAAACAGAAATTTCATTACAATGTAGTCTTAATTAGAAGAATTAATGTCAAGCGGAAAAAAAATTATTGACTCATAATGGGAGAAATAGAAATAATAAAAACTAATGTCTGCGTTGGGTTACTTTCCAATAATTTGCTTACCACATTAAATCTTTGAACAAGTAATCATGCAAAAAAGAAATTATATCTACAAAAAATAAATCATCAACATTTTCGTATGAGAAATCTTTCAGTGAAATACATGAACGGAAAATAAACGTATCTAATACTCAATTTAAGTATATTTAATTTTGCGTTTTGTATAAACTGTTATTTGTAATCGTGGATATTTCGGGATGTTATTTTATAGATAAGTATTAAAGTTACTTATCTATAAATATAAATGTTAGTTAAAGGAGATAGTAAAAGGCGATATTTTAGAGCTAGAAACATACCGCTTGAAATGTGATGGGTTGTTCAACAATGTCGATATACATTAAGGTGTTTAGTTTATAGAATAAATGAGTCAAGAATGGTGACTTTTAAATCCGTAAAGTGTTTTTAAAGTAAATCCGTAAAATTTAAATAAATCCGCATTATATACGATAAGTCGTTTTGGTGGAAATATTTTTCTGTCTTCTTGTTAGCACTTTTCTTCCAGTTTTTGAAATTCATTTTATGAAACCTTTAAAACATGAAGGTTTTGAAACTCGTTCCTTGTACTACTAATACAATAATATAGT
Organism: Laupala kohalensis; assembly: GCA_002313205.1. Lineage (NCBI taxonomy): Eukaryota > Metazoa > Arthropoda > Insecta > Orthoptera > Trigonidiidae > Laupala > Laupala kohalensis. Next base: position 395,601 of record NNCF01126816.1, on the reverse strand, counting down.
TTTCTGAAAAAGCATATGTAAAATTGTAAAAATGAAATGATACAAAGCATATATGAAAATGAGTTCTTTAATGTAATAGGTAATTATGAGTGTTTTAGTTCTATAGATTTTGGAAATAGATTTTTCCTAAATTACGCAGTGTTTCTTTCCCCGAAGAAGTAAAAAAGTGACATCGATTTTATCTAATATACTTTAGATGTATGGCGGTTAATTGAAATATGTTTAAAAACGACTTTTTCCATTCCCTCAGGTTCAGAAAAACTGGGAGTTATCACCCATGTACTATATTGTGAGAATTCCATTTATTAATCAGTGTACGTTTTAAACGATTTGTATGAAGGGGTCTGAAACTTTTACCAAAACAATTCTACAAGACTTCCAAAAAAGTTATTGAACTATAACTATAAGAGCCGAAGACTCTCAGCTTTCATTGTTACATATTCCTAGCCAAGGTTGTGAGAACGTAGTTGTGAACCACGTTGGAACAGGTACAATACAAAGTTTACACAACTTGTCAATGGATTGCAACAATTTTATTGATAGCAACAGTGATACTATAGTAAACCAACAAAAATACGTGGAAAAAATCATATCATACGGTGAGAAAACATTCATCATTCGACATACACAGTAAAAGCATTCCTCGTTAATAATAAGTAGGTAAGGACAGTATTAGGGAGAGACCAAGTTACCAAACCAGTGAAGTCGAGGCATGACGCGCTACGTCTGTAGATTGTATTTTCTAGAACAACTGCAAGAGGGTTCTTGGGAACAGGTATTTTATAACATGCACGGACTGTATACTACTGAAACATAGGGATACCATATTGTAAATAACGATATAATATGCGCAATGCCAAGTCCCTTCATTTGTCGTTGAGGACATACAGCTCAGAACTACTGATTATATCACTATAACGTAATGCTCGGAGCTTCTGAATTTTTTCACGACGTTTTTTAAATATTTTCAGTTAAAATTCGAACTTTGAATAGAGACTATTGCAAACACAAACCATTACAATAAGTGCAAGTGATGTGACGTTTCTTTCACATCTAGAAAATGTTTTTTCATATTATTCAGTTATACTTTTCATCTCGATTCATTTTTTTAATGTTTTTGATGGACGGAGATATGTGGTAGAAATTATTTATTTAAGACTATTGCTCAAAATGTGATTAATTTCCATTCGTAAGTTATTTAACACTTCTATAAATAAAGATAATTTAATAAAGAAGACTTGTTTTCAGACAATGCAGTGAGGGTGATTCAAAACGTATAATTAATCAAAGAACTGAATAATGAAGTTTCAAATGATAGCAACCGTTTCCCTGATGCAACAAAGAGAAATAAAAATATTAGGAGTTGCATTGCCATGAAAGGTAAGAAACAACACGTCATCAAGGACATCTACAAGTCAAATTCTGTGAAGTGACGCGTTCTAGATTCAAGTACCCTCCTGACTCATCCTCTGCCGTATCTTCTCACTAATTGTAACAGAGCCAATTAGAGAACACTCCAAGAGTTGCCCAATTAGAGCGGAGGCAAATTACACGGAGAGATTCTGATATGTAACAACATCTTACGTGATCCTCGGATCAGCAATTCCGTTCTCTTCTCTCCCTCTGCAAAATGGATGGGGGAGATATCGGCAACACGGTATCCCATATCGCACCCGGACAAGATAATTACGTTCCAACAAAGTTCATGCGAGAGAATGTTCATTATCGTTCACAAGCGATGGTCGTTGCTGTAAACGAGTTCTCCTAGCGGTCCAAACGAGCGGTTTAACCAGCGAAATGAGGATAGTAGCACATTTAAAGATCGTCAACGTGAAATCTAGGCCGTTCCCACACCATCGAAATCTCAACGAAGGTAATAAAGAGAAAAGTGAGCGTTTCGTATTATAAAGAGAACGGATCGGGTATGATCCACGTCTTGATCTTTTAGGTGAGAGGTATATCAGTATCAGACTTATTGCATCCAGATTTTAGATACAAGTGTACCATTGTCTCAATGACGTTTATGCCTTCTACGCCAGGACCGAGCTCTTTCGAAGAAAATAGAAGAATATTGTGACAATTTAAGAGGACAAGGTTAAAAAGTTATTTTATCTTTCCTGGATAATTGTTGTTTTTATTATTATTTGATTTCATTAACATATTCTGCAAGAGTGGTTTGCAAACAATAGTACGAGAAAATTGTCAGGCGAATGAAAATTAGTCAGATGACTATTGAAGACTCTTGAAGATAATTTTATAAATATAAATATAAAAAAATATTTAAATATAAATAAATTTATTGTAAAACAGCAGTACAAACTGCGAATGACCACGTGTAGGACAATAAACTAATTTACTCTCCAGAAGCAAGTAAGTGACCATCCCATCACTTCCTATCGAAGGCACTAAGGCAGAAACGGATTTAACATTTCGATACTTTCCAAAGAGAAGAATAAGAATAGTTCGGTACATGTTATAATATTAATAGAATATAAATTTTGTAATTCTTTATCTTTCTTTAATATCTAGAAAATAATGAAAGTCAATTAATTTGTTTCATATTCTTTAAATTCGATTTCTATTTTCCTTTCGACTTACTGTGCAATCAGTTTTATATCTCTTTGCTCAATAATAAGTATATGAGTATATGTAAATTATGAGTTTACCTATATCAGTTGCTAAAGAGATGTATCCATGAACCATCTCTGAATAAAATATTCTCAACTTAACAAAAACTAAATATTTTGGGTCCACTGGGTTCAATTCTATGACTAATACATTTAAGCACAGTTGTTAAGTATCTAATCTTTTCCTTAAGCAGAGAACTGAGATACGGACATTCAAATGGCAATGTAGCTTCTTTTACGAACGAGCGAGCGCAAACATCGTGAAATTTACTTCACATAAAATGTTTGAAGCTATACTTCTAAAGGAAAAGAGACCCTCTTTAGAGCAACTGTGTCGTCCCATGGTGCTCGAACTGACGAATTTATAATATTTTTTAACAAAAACTCTCTCACAAATTGGAGAGCTCTGGTATACATCAACATTGAAGGGTTTCCGTTTGCAGTTTTGCAAAAATATTTGGGATGTATTGAGTCTAAATGTTAGTGCAACATAGTGGAAATACGTGTAGGAATGACTGAAATGAATTAAATCATTGTACGTTTAATATGGTAAAGTATTTCAGATTTAACCTCTGAAGACTAAACCTTTCATGTAATTAAAGAACTAATTATTCTCATAATTCTCACACTTCGAGTAGATTTTAACAACTATTATAAAATACTCTATTTGGGAAGAATATAATTTGAATTTTTTTTATTATTCAGATCTTTCTTATATTTTCTTTTCAGACGTTCTGTTCATAGTATGCTGTTGATACGATTTGATATTCAGTGAAAGCATATAAAACAAAAACACCAAATTTTTCATTGAATAGCTGTCTTGAACTAAAATACACTACATCTAACAATATACTGTGTTAAATTACGTGTTAAATGGTTTCAAGCAATTCAAATGCCAGAGAAGATAAACAAATTCTTTAGACATAAAATGAATCTCACGAGAATGATTTTCTGTGATGGAAAATAGCATATGACACCATGCCTCAACGTTTTAGAAAGTCTTTAAATTTTATGTCAATGAAAAAAATTATGATTTGGGGGTTTTCCCGGAAGAGTCCTGACAGATATTGTTTCTGTCAAGTTATTTGCGTTGTTTGGGGATATCAAATGTGAAATTTTTTGTTTATAAACTATTACCTACAAATAAATATTATTTACTGTACTTTAGCATTACCAACTCTACCAACTAATTTATTCAGTGAATGGAATATACGTAATTATAAAAAAAGATTTATGGAACTAAAATAAAACTTCCAAATGTGTTTCAAAAATTGTTTCATTTAAATATTAGACCTTTATGCGATTTACGAATGAAGGTGGAACATACAGAAATTTGCTTAGTGAAACTTTTAATTCGTAATTATTTCGTACGGAACTTATATTGAAACAATTATTTTGATAGATGTCATAATTATCATGAAACGTTTTGTTGTCTTCTTCTGAAATTAATCTTTCAATTTGTCTGTATTGGCAATAAATGTTTGCTTGTAACTGTAAAGGAAACATGAATTAATTAGTGACTGAAGCTGAATAGATCAGATGCTCTTACATTTTGAAGTCTTATTTTAAGGTAATTGCAAGGTGTCGTCAATTTTTTGTGGCTTATTTTACTCACTGAACTATATGTTCTCTCTGCAAACTCTCCTTGTGACTACGACCCCTGTCCCTCGCTTTGCCATCTCTCAACTTCGCCGAAGTCCTGGTCCCCTAACATCACTTTTCTAGCCAACGCCTGCTACTCACTTCCAAGCTCTTGGACCTTCTCGCTCTTTCGCCATCGCTCCCTCACTGTCCGAACTTGTTCCGAGCTTCCCCTTCCCCTTCCTCTTTCCCTCGACGCCACTTCCAGGCGCATTTCCGCTTCCGACTTCGGCAGCGACTTGGTGCAATTTCTCAACTCCCCGGATTTCCACATCTTATTGCTTCCTCCCTCTGCCTTTCTTTATTTGTTCTTCTACTCACATTTATGCTTCTCGCTTTCTTCTAACTCTTTACTCGCCATATGCTAACACAATTTCCTTCCAATCAGTGATTTACTGATACAACTCAACTTTTATTGTTCTCTTGAAACTTCCAAGTGCAGGTGTTATTCTTGTTCTCCCAAATTCATTTTTGTTAGTTTAGTTTCTCTCCTTTAGAGATGGGAACCGTTTCTCCTTTATGTGTAGCCGACTTGGGTTACGTTGGAGGAGGAGGTTCTGGTGGTTATCAAAGAATCTTCACGCTATATTTCGGATTCATCTTCAAAGAAGCTTCACTGTCGAATAAAGTTATTCTAACCCTCCAAATCGACCGATTGTCACTTCACTTGTCAAGGACGACCAAGTATTATTTCGTTTCATTACTTTTTACCTCTGTCATCCAATAATATTCTTTTCTCGTATAGTGAGATAACGTTCTCTTAAGTTTTATACCTAATGGTTTGAAATTATTCTAGATTCTGTTAGATAGATACTTTCTTTTTTGACTTTTTGCTTTTCGTACATTCTCCTGAGAAACCTTTTACATCAACGCGCGAACATAACACGAAGCATTATTCATCCTTCCTTCCTTTTGCTACGTTCTCTTTCCCAGAAAGGTTTCTTGTGAATAGTATCTCACTCCTCAAACCCGAACAAACTGTTTGAATTAGATTTTTCAAAATCAAATAACCAAGTTCGCTGGCCGAAATCCAAACGATTCGAGCGATAAACCTTCGGTAAACTGACTTACGTCTGTGAATGTTGATGCAGTCACAGTTCTTCGATCCTTTTAGGAGAATATAGTGATTTATGATGGTAAAATACATATTGATAAATAAAGGTTTGATGAAATTGTCAGAATATAGTTATTTTGCAGTGAGAAAGCAAAAGGAGTCTCATTTTCGAGTACTTGATGCTTTTGGCACTTTGCTTAATAATTAGATATATTCGTATCGACTTAAAAATGAATATAAATTAGACTGCAACGACAATGTTGTGGGTAACACGCCTACCAAGTATTCGCAAAATTCATGAGGGGTTTTCATTTCAGCTCTTTGATTTCAAATGTAATGTTTGAATTTGTTTTTCTCAATACGGTGCTGTACCTGGTAATACCAAAGTTGGTACGGTTTTTTGCATTTTTAAGAATATTTAAAATGCGTCCGTTTTATTTTTCAGCTGTGCATCATTGCACTCCAAACCAAGCTCTGTAGTCCAATGTTAATATAAAATGTCGTTACCTTTTAAATGAATCAAATTTGAAACAAAAAATAGAGAATTTGAGTCACTTGTCAATGATTTGGATGTTTTTCAGCGCCTGAGTCAACATTAATTATGTCATATTTTTTTACTTTTTATTTCTTATATCTCAAACATGAGTCAAAGAAATTTAACAACATAACATTTATGCCAGAGCAAGCTACCTTCGTATACAGTGAATGGATCGAAAATTACAACTGAAGTCCAGATATTTCTACGGACGTTCGTAATTTTCGCGTTGACCGTTGGTCCCTGGACTGCTGCTTGGCGATTGCTGAACTCGGAATCTGAGTGCAGGTTATAATGTTTTTAAAAGTTTTAAACCTACAGATATTTACGAAATGAGTTGAAGAAGAACATAATATGATATAAGTTAACATTCGTAATATGTAGAATCTGAAAATATAATTCACGTCTATAATATTTATGCAATGCTTTTAATAACCTGTAGGATTTTAGATAATAAAATCTAACCTGTAGCTCTGTGAGTAATAATAAATTAAAAATTTTCAGTTTTTAGTTATAATGTAAAAGTAAGACTTATTTGTGTAATAATGATTGATGTACGTAAATATTGATAAAAACCTGTAGCATTGCACACAGACCACGCGACATATAACACTCAACACTCAACTACAAAAACTATAATGTTCTAAAAGACTGTAGAAAATATGTTATAAAGAGCCAAGGATGTTATTTCTTTTTATTTACTCCATGATTGGGTATAAACAATCATTCACCTAAAAATTGAAAAATAAAATTTACAAGTATTGTCAAAAATGGTTTGTGCTGAAATATGTAAGGACAAAATACCTCGAAAGTTAAAACGCAACCAGAGAAAAGAGCAATACATGTTTTTCTTGGACATTTTAGGCAATTTGTCGGATTATTACATCTTCCTTCCACTAGAGTGGAACTACATCCCCTAATGAAGTAAACTTTTCGATTTATTTTTCTCTCTATAGATTGATTAGAATACGTTACAATAAATTTCTTCTAAAATCCGTTACCATTCATTTCAGTTTCTAATGGTATTTCAGTATTTACTAATTCAGCTGCTACTTCGTTAAGAAATACAAAGAGAGAAATAAATATATAGTGCTTTACGCTGACATCAGAACTAGAAAATGATAACTTTCTTGAGAGTATAAGAAAATATTTTTTATGAGTATGAATATTGGAAAGAGGAGAATTTAAATTCACTGTGAGATGAGATAACATAATTACACTATGCTACATTTTTTAATTTTTTGAAAGATGTTTCATAAAAGATGGTGAAACAATTAGTATTTTCCATTGTGATTTCAGTTTTTTAGCTTACTTTCTCCACTCCGTAAGATTTTTGTACAAATAAATGTAAACTTTTTGTTCAAAAGACAAGCATATTTTCAGATATTAGTCATATTGACTCCACACATTGGATAAGAAAATTTAATTTAATGAGAAGACATGTCATCTGAAATTTATTTCTCTCTGGAGTTGAAATTTCGTGTCCTTGATTTTCTTCCGTCAGTATTTCACTCCTCTTTAGCAAAAATCAGTTGTCTACCATCATTTTAGCATTCGACCTTCCCTGATTTCCTTTTCCCATGGTTTTTATGTCCCAAAGGACACTTCACCTAGTCATTCGTCTACATATTCTAGGTTTCAGGGAAGACAATGTGGGAATGTAAAAAATGAAGCTCTTCACTCGTATTACAGCCTAATTTCATGAAATCTTGCAACATTCCCTTAAATATAGATTTGTAGTTGAGATATCCTTTGTTACCCAAAACAACCGGCCACAACTTCCTTAAAGAAAAACCATGTCACATTTTTTCTGCTGTTGCATTGTGAACAATTTAAGTGTTGAATCTTTTACGGATTGCTGTCATCATCATGTTTCATTATTTGAACTGCTCTGAATACTATTTGAAACGTATTCACTCAGCGGAGTTGGAATAGGAAAAGATGCATTATGAGAAACCGGTTGTTTGGACGGCGGAATAATTGGATACGGTATATTCCTTATTTTTAGCGCAATGGCCATCAACATTAATCGAACAAAAATTACAATCATGTACATGATTTTGTGACTCCCTCTAAATCATTCTCATTGCACTAGGCATAGTCTCCGAGTCATTGCTGTAGCAATGTTCTTACATTGCTACCACAAAGATATAAAAACACACACGAGTTACTCAAACATTTCCGTGAGTTAATTTCTAGGCAAACTGTAAATGACAAAACAAATAAGATCTCAAGCACTGTAGCGAATCTAAGATTTTATCACGAACAATAAGTATTTTCCGTCCAATAACTGAGAGGGTGTTACAAGACCACCCAACTAACTCCTCTAATCAAATCAAAATTGAGAAAACATATTTTATTTTGACCACTGATTTGCAAAACCCCTAAAATTATATGATCATCAAAACACATGTAGCATAGTGCTATTGATACGCAATAGAGAGTGGGATAGATAACAAAGAATGTGGTAAACTGAGAGTAATACGATAAGATTGAAAAAATTGTGGAAATGAGATCATTCATCGAGAGTGAAAAGAAATGTTGAAGAAAAAGATTGAAATGGCTTGGGGAAGGAGTTGAGACATCTTTTATTGACTTCCTGACAATATCAAATCCTTTTCGCGATTTATTGCTGGCTCAAAGAATGCTGAAAGAAGCTTCGCTCAGTGTTTATAAAACGTTTGTCAATTTGTCTTAGCTGTTTGATGCTTCGAAGCGTAATGTATGTACATAGAAAAACGAAGACTGAAAATCAAGATCGCAGATAATAATGTAAGAAAGAAAAAAAAAGAATTGCTTGGCATGCTTGATGACTCTCTTTCCTTATATTCGTATAATTCTTGTATATATCACTTAAATATCAAACTAATGACTTAGAAACATGAATAGAAAGCAAAATGCATTTATTTCAGTATCACTTTTATCAATAATATAGAAGTTATTTGTGAATATGTAGAAAATTATTCCACAATTATGTTTGACAATAGTAATTCATGCAATTAAATCATCGTTTATCTTAAAAGGACGGCTGACATGTATTTGAAATCATAGTATCGAATTGTTCGTCGTTCATGTATTGTCATTTTGTTATTGACATTGTATATTATTTCATCATAAAACGTATAATTCTCGGTACCATAATTGCTGGAAGTATTAAGAAAATATTCACTAGACTCTCTATAGTGCGGCAAATGAAGATAAGTATTTATTACGAAAAGATATGAAACTTAACACTCACCATATATGACCAACCTAAAGAACTAGCACTTAGGAGTTAGCTGATTCGTTATTGGTGTGAAGATGGTAAATTATTTAAAAATGTTGTTGTAATCCATTTTCTGTAGGAATGGTTTTAAAAAACCCATATGTGTAAAAGTTATGTACGGAGAAGATTCTTTGAAATTTGGATTGCAAAAGAATTAAATATTTTCAAAATTGTATTACAATTTGTTGTTGTTGTAATAGGAAAGTTACTTGTGGTGATTTTTACCACAAAGTACTACAATAACACCAAAAATGCTGACGGAAAAAAATTGAAGATTCTCCATGTAAATGTATAATATTTTGCGATGTACATCCCTCAGGGAAAAACCTTTCTCAAATTCATGTTCCTGTGAGCGAGTGTACTATTTTCCAACGTGATGCTGCGGAGGCTGTGTTTGAAGAAAACTAGAGGGTTAAACTTAAAACGCAACCCGCAACACATGGATACTGTGCGGACACGCAGAACACGAGCGAACGCAGTTGAAAATTATATGTACATAGCGGTGAAACCCACTCCCGAATTAACCTATGAATTATAAATAAAAGATTTCATACCAGAATATGTGAAATTTTTTACCATTGAAATATCTGAAATTATAAAATGGTAATAAACGATTCATTTTTTAATAGTTTGAGGTCTTTTACTAATTTTGTTTACACTTCATTCGTTCATTAAGAATCACTCATTCGTTCATTAAGTGATATCAGTGATAGAGTAGAAATATAATTTATTTTAATTGAATAAACAGTCACAATGTTTAGTTAATCTAATTCGATTAAAATAAAGTATATTATCAACTACACCAGTGTATAATTCATATAAATAGAGTAGAAATTTATTGAAAAATCTATGCAAACGCTTCAAATTATTCGGAGATTAACAATAGGCGAAGAAGAAAAATGGTGACAAATTATGATTATAAAATTTTATAAAATCAATTTATATATTTACGTACAAGAAATCTAACCCTTTTCCAAACAATCAATACCTAATAATAATATCTTAATGTCTCTCATTTATTCTATTATTTATAAGCTTTTAGTTCACAGGTTCTAAACTTATTTCTACCATTTCCTACTTTGAGAATCACAAATTTCTAGAATCTCCAAAAATTTTCAAATGAACTATTTTTTGTCATGTAAAAAATACGTATTACAATGACTATTTTTAAACTTGCCTTATCCTATTTGTGAGTTCTAATTTTGAGAATTTTTAATGAGAGTAATTAAAACACATATTTTAGAAATATTTTTTAAAACAACAAAGCTTTGAATTTACATACAAAAATTACCTAATATGAAATATGAATCTGAGCTCTTTTTTGTTAACGTTTATGTTGTATTGCACTAACGAGTTTGTTTATAAATATATATTTGATATATATATTTATATATATCAAATTTTTTTAAATAGCTGTAATTTCGGTTACATGCAGTCAATTTCTCTTTATAGCAACTTTATTCCAGAACGAAATCCACGTTCAGAAATACGATGATGAGAATGCTATTAGAAATAGATGAACAATCGACTATAATCCACGGCACAGTAGTGGGATTGTCTTTTGCAGTAAAAACTCTTGGTTGCCATTCTTGTATTTGATTTTTATTTCGTCGTGTGTGGTCATTTCGAAATGATGTGCTTCTATCTGGGATGATTATGCTGTGTTGACATTTGGAAAAGGATCCAACATCCAAACTGGTATATCCATATATAAAATGTCCTTAAATCGTTCTTTTAAAGCATCTTGATGGTTCTCCATGTACGGGCAGTAAAAAGAAAGTCGACATTGTTGAAGGATGCTGCTGATAAATTAGAGGATTTATTAAATTTACGTCTGCCGATATTTCTCTTGTATACTTTTTAATTTTTTTCATGGGACTTTAGGGCTCGCCAACATAGATGTCATTAGAACCATTTCTTGTATACTAGCAGAGTAGTTTCGGAAAGTAACAACTTGGTTTCAATCAACTTCACGTTTTCGCCTTGAAACTGGAGATTTTTTACCATTAAACAATTTATATATGTCCGTCCACATTTTATACACAACAATTTAGACATGTACGCATTATCGCTTTGATGGGACGAAGTCACGTAATCCTGCAGCTTTATTTTCCAAGAACGCTACCACAGTCAAGCAGATTGTAAAATGGAGTCAGACAAGTATCTTTTGATAGCCAGCACACTTCTGGGTGACGCAGCTAGAGGTTGAGAACTTTATCATTAGCAACGCAAAGCTGACATAATAATCTGTCATTTAATGAGTTGCTTCTATTTTTTAACAGCTGAAATAACAGCAGTGATATATTCAGGTGTTATTCAGATAACGTTCCACCAAATGTTGGCCATGAATGACTGTAATATAATTTTTTAAGTACGCTATGGAACCTTTATGACACCTCATTTTCTGTATAGCTCTCTTCAATAATTGTTGCATAACTTCCACTTAAATTCATATTACGTTCATGTATTCTACCAAACTAACAACCGATTCTTCAATATTAACCGAGTTTCTATTGAATCCTACTTCTATATATGTCCTGCATACACCAGTGTGATAAACTGTGATAAATATCGTTACACCGCGTGACTCTTAACCCCCAAAACATATATTTTAAAAAAAATATTTTAATAAAATAAATTTAAATTAAATATCTTTTGAAAATTTTAATAAAATAAATTGAAATTAAAAATAAATTAACAGTAAAATATAACATCAAGAGCTAATAAACGTTTAAAAAACTTCCAACCTTGGTAAAAGGGAGTTATTTTAAATTTCTTTTATTGTTTTCAAAAGGTAATACTTATTAAAGATTTCTAGATTTATAATGAAAATGTAAGTAATAAAACATGAAAAGTTGGGCCTTACAAGTTATATAACGAAGCGGCAAGCATTTCACTATGTGGCAACATTTTAGAATGTTTAATACAGTTTAACTATAATGAAAAGTCTCTCTACGCAAATCCTGTGAATCAAATTTGCGCACAATTCCTTTTTTTAGTATATAACTATCAATAACAATACAACAACCATATTTTGTATATTAGTACTGGCGAAGACGCGTTCCTTCGAAGCATCCCTATTCTGTATAACCTATAGAATCGGACAGAGCTAAATGCTAAATGCTGAATTGCTAAATGCTGAAAACACAAAATTTAATGACAAAATTCGCGCGAATAAATCCTCATCTACTCTGCTAGTTGATACAAAGCCACTCAATGTAATTTTTCTTTGTTCAGGTTGGCACTTAGAGGTACAAAAATATGGAAATATTTTACACACTTCTAAACTCATCAACAACATGCCTATTTTAAGTGGACTCAAATAATATCAAATTTCTAGTACAATTTTTACGCATTATTTTAAAAATATATTTCACCTAAAATTTGAGAAAGAAAATCCAGAAAAATGTGAGAGATAAACTGGAAGTTTTGGTCATTAATAGTACGACCAAAAACGTGGGGCGACAAGTTAAAAGTGAAATTACTCAATATCACGACAAAGACTATTATCATTAACATTTGGGCTTTTAATTATAAGAAATATACCGCATAGTTTACACTTTTAAAACTCTGGGCCTGCCAAAAAATAATTTACTTAAGGGTCTATAAAGTATAAATATTCTCTTTCTTTGCAACTAACGGTCACATTATTTTCTCTTTTGTTGAATAAACTGACATTCTGATCATCCATTAATTTTCACATTGTCTCTCGATCCTTTTTTATGAGAGCGTGTTTGGTGTCCTGCTGGGAGGTCCCACACTGGCAGTTCTTGTTCATCCGGTTTATATCTCCGGTCCCACTGGAAAGCAGCATGCACTACCCCCACTCCTTTCGTGCTTTCATCCGGTTCCGGTCGTTGAAGTATGTGTACGACCGCGCGTATGACGGCTTCAATGGATGTACGATATGCGTTTGTAGTATTTGTTGGAGTGGTCTGAGGGTTGTGTATATGAGAGAGAGAGACGGCTATGTGCCAACTCGCTCGAAATACTCGTATTTTTCTCCAACGACTTGGGCAACGGTAATGACGTGTCGACGCTCGCAGAAATTATTTTATTAACCCAGAATCGTGTCAATATATTTACAAAAAATAAAAAAATAAACATTTTGTCAAAAAATACTCTTATTTCGTGAAGTATATAATTCATTTTACTGTTTCTTTTCTTGACATTATCTTCTTACTTCAGTTCTATCAGAGTTTCTAATGTCATTATTACTTTTAGTTACTGATATGGTGCAAACTGTTGAATTTACATTATTGTCTCTTAAAAGGGATCAGATTATTTCTTATATTAATATCAATATCATTATCCAAATTATGAATTTATTCTGTTATTTTAATCCATTCTGTTTCAAAGCTATGATATTATTATCTGTTAATTATTGATCTGGTTCATCGAATTATCAGTACAATGGAGAAAAAAAATATATATATATATATATATATATATATATATATATATATATATATATATATATATATATAACAATTAATAGTTATTTTGTGATTAAAAGAATGTGTATAACTTCTTCTTTTAAGATTAGAATATGTTAATATGTCTTAAAAGATCTTCTTAGACCTTCTTTCTGAAATAAATTTAGTAGTGCTAAAAATTTTCTCAACCTGCTCTATGTGATTAGCACATGAAGTGAGCAATAAATCACAACTTCTATTATCATTAATGTATATATTGACGTAGAAAAAGCAAATAAATTAAATTATTTTATTTTTTTCTCCAAATTTTTCGGTAATCTGTCCTTCTGTTGTCAATCATTCAAATTCAATACATACTGAACCTTCGTATTCACTCTTTCAGGGAATTTAAAAAATCCGTGAAAAAATTGTTTTATATGAAAAATGAATAAAAGTATCAATGTTCATTCTAAGTTACTCCCCGATATACACCGACTGTATCACACATTCAAACAAAATAGTGTAAAAATATTCGTGACTACTGCGTGGAGTGAAATATGCTAATTTACTGTAATTTAAATCGTTTTCATTATGTTTGACGTTAATTACATTATTATTTTAAATTTAAAATCTTACATTGTATCACTCAATTTGGTTAACATCACTTAGTCGCAAATCATTGTCAGAGATTCTGGGGATTGAAAAAATACAAAAGTAATATTTTGATGTTGTAGAAACTCCGTAAAATCAATAGGAAAATAATCCATTTAATATACTATTGTGAAAATCTTCAACTGCGCAAGACAAACGTTATAAGATAAGAATATGTTTGCAGATTCAGTTGAATTTTGTCCCTGAAAACAATAAAATTGCTGAATAAATAAGCGTGCCATTATTTCCTTTCATACAAGATGAGTTCGTACGATTTCATTCGCGTCATGGTTTTAATTTTTGCGTCAATTTTCTTTCTTAAATCCCCATTTATGTCTATGGAATAAGATCATGTAAACAAGGTGAATGCTTCAAATTAGTATTAGATTCCCAGACTGGCAAATAGCATTAGTCATGTGTTTTTTGGTTGTGAATCAATGTCCAATACATGCGAGGAACGTTCTCCAATGACTTATCAGTTCCAATAATATTAGTCTACTCTTTAGATTATATTTTTTCTTCGCCATATTTAAAATGGTTTCCGAAATATCAGCCATGTTTTGTTTAAATTAAATATGAAAAGGGACAGTTCTAAAAATATTCAAAACTATAAATCTTTCAAACTAATAAATAATGAAAATTGTATCATCCAAGAACAAAAAATTGGTAAATCAACCCCGTTCATAGGGCATAATGAACACAACACAAGGTGAAGAACATCATACGATGCACTATACGTAATAAATGGATAAAAAATCACTAAAAGAACTCATTGAATTTAACTTAGGGCCATTAGTGGTTAGAAGCACTGTGGATATCAGGAAAATTAAGAAAGAAAGTTTAAAGTATGAACACCTTGAAATCTGTAAGGATAATCTATTGCCATTCTCACATTTTTACAAAAAGTATCTAGCAAACATTTCGCTAGCAAAGTACATTAAAGTTGGCGTTATTAAGTGGTTCCTCCCACCATATGTTCATTTGTTTCAAGGTGGTGAATACTTTACGTTTACCTCTTACAACAGTTTTGTCATTAGAGTAGAATAGATTTGCAGAGCAAAGTAAAGCGCTAGAATTTCATTAGCAGTGATAATTCTTTTGAGACCCATCCAACTGTGTAAGAATATATCGTCAAACTGCACATGAATATTACATGCGTATTTTAACATCATTTTTTCTGGATATATCACAAAACACGAAATCACGTTATACAACCACAATATGACGCAACATTCATCATCGCGTTCTGATGCTTTGTTGTCTGTGCAGTAACGTCGGAGCTGTGGGGTGGTCGCTGCGTGCAGCTGCGCGTGCTCGTCAAGTCCGACAACTGCGGCGACGGCCAGGATTGCTCCGGCAAAGGCGTGTGTTTCTCCAACACATCTATGGTGAGTTTGGACGCCACTTGGGAACAGAGCATTAGGTTTCACAGTGGGCACTAATATTTTTCCATCTGAACAAGAACAAAAATATTGTCACTCTTAACATTATTAAGGTGTTTCGATTTCTTATTTTTATTTCGAATTAATTAATTATCTGATATTTCCATTCAATTAACTCGAATAATCTTGAGTAACAGAAAACTAGTATTCATATGGAACAAATGTGACCATGTACTAAAACCCAGAAAAAATAGTTTACTAAATAATAATTTTGTATCAATATCCCCGAATGCATTTATATAGTGCGAAACATTTTATGGGATTTAATTGTAAGTATTTTTTTTAGTTCTTGACCATTGTACACCACACACAAGTACTTGTGGTATGTGAAATATCACTGTTGAAACATCAACTAAGTTGAAAATTGGTGGTATGCGCCCGATAATTTTTTATGAATAAACGAAAATTAACTTAAACACTTAAACATTGAATTAAACTTAACCATGCTGAGTGTTGTTTATAAAAGTGTCTCAATTAGTTAATATCTGTATTTTGTAATCCCAGAATCTATTATATCATAATGATTTCGTTAAAAGGTGTTTCTAGGTATTTCTTCATCTGGAAAAAATAATTTTCGTAAAAAGTTTGTCTAAATATTATGAATGGTGTTAAAATATGTTTTAGAAAATATGTAATATCTTGGTAATTCGATCAATGATAAATGGACTTTTGACGTACTGGATTCGGACTGAAATTTGTAGGTTTTTTCACTTTACTAAATTCCTATAATCCAGTTTCATTAGACCAGAAATCAGAGTGCCCGGAGCCAAGTATTGACTACATCCACTCCTTCCTCATAACGTAACGCAGAAAGCATCGCGAGGCTCAATCTTCTAATGTTATTCAACGGAGCCTGCTAAGTAATCTACGGTGTTGTAAAAAAATGTTTCATTTACATATACTAGTAGAGGAAATGAAGATTATAAAACCCTAAATCATTAAACACATCTGATATTGATCTTGGCCACTGCGATTATTACATACATCAATATTCCGCGGGCTTACAGTCTTCTAAAGTTCTAGAAAGGATTCAAGGGGTGATTTTATGCAGTGAAAATAAGACTTGCAATTCATTGGAAAACTGAAGTTAATCGGGAAATGTAATGTAATATATTTTATATACTTTTTGAAGTCTAGTATTTTTTCGAAAACTACGAGAAATTTTTATGAAATGTCCTCACGCACCTACATATAACAAAGCGCTCAGAAGTTCTTCTTCTGTTATTACAAACTGTTGGATTTAGAGTGCTGCATGTCATAGTTTTTTTCCAAGAGATATAACATGATTTTAAATTATTTTCTGAGTTCAATATTAAAGTAGTGAAACCATTCTAGAATGACGTAAAATTACTGCATGGACTTTGATATTTCTCTCTAGTTTTTAGAAATGAGAGTAGAAAGAAAAATGTTCTTCATTAAACTTGTTTTAAGATCTTTACCTTCTATTTGGAAATCTTTTCACACAACCAAATGTTGCCGTCTTTGCATATTAAAACTTTTTCATCACACCTGAACATCCACACTGACTCCTAGGGCGAATCGGTTTGCTGTAAAACGGTCTATCCTGAGTCAAACCGACTGGAGCGAGATGTTGGCCACATCCCCTCCTAGTGTAGAGGTCTAGTAATTGCGGAGCTCTTCTCCCTACGAATTCCTGGGACTTGTTGTGAGAGAAATAAACTTTCACATATTAAAATATTAATAATAAAATAACAATATTATTAATTATAATGATACTGTTTAGATTGAAATTTAGTACTGAATCACCATTGTCTTCCAATTATAACTTCTTCAAGATCAGTGGACAAGATTTGTCCTCGGATTATTATCGTTGCGTTCAGGTGCCATTTTTTTTATCTCGTAAATTCATTTTTCTTCATGCTCTAGTACGATGGTAGCGTAAATACTTTGAAAATGTATATCTCTCCATTGATTTTTGTCTATTTAGTATCAATTTTTTATTGACTCCATTCTACCGTGTATGGCCTGTGTACGCGCTCGTGTGTTGCTTCCGCGAACACTGGTCGCCGTGCAGTCGTCAAAAGGCACTGGTGGTGGAGCGCCAAATGCGGAATTGCAGGCGTTCACGCGTTACTGGTCGCTATTGCAACAAAGGATTGCGCGGAAATGAAATACCAGTGGTGGAGTTATGCTTCACGAGAGAGTAGGTTTTTCAATCAGCAGAGGGTACCATAAAACCGGATTTAAGATTAGATTGTGATTGTTTTAATTTTTATTTAAAACATCTCTACAGTAACAAACTCGTTATGGCTATTCCGAATTTTAATTTCTGAATTTCAACAGTTAAATATCTACTATACAAATATATAACCCAAGTCTTAGCCGGTAGGATTTAGTGTGAAGATTTTCATTGAAATTTTATAATAGCGAGAAATACGATTCCGAAAGCAAATTTTTCAGATGCATGAGAAAAAATATTGCTGCATATTATGTAGCTGAGTAACATTGAAGATGCGAGTAAAGTGATTTATACTTTCTTAGTACGGAAAGGTGTGATCAGCATCAAGCTCAGACCCCGGATAGTCATTTTTTGACATTGCTAAAGGAAGATAAAAAGTATATGTATAACGTATCACAGTAAGCATTGAATTAACGTAGCTCGATGTAATTTTAGTGGGAACAAGATATTTCAATTAAGAACTTTTTTTAAAAAATGTCACGTATTTCGAACATTCTGTTTTAATAGAAGGATCGTAAGGTGGAATATAGACACCTCCAAATTACTTTAAATCAGAGACTGACTCAATTTGATACAGTGTGCTGTACTAACAATTGAAATATTTAGACTATTTATGGATAAATAATATGAAAAAATGAAGGTGAAGATAACAATTAGACTCTACCTCTACAATTAAAAGTGTGCCTGAAATTTATTGTAAAACATGCTCATAAAACATGCTCATAATTTTTTAGTTAAAAAGTATTTGTCCGAAGTAATTTTGCTCTCTACGTCACATGGTACAAATTGTGAAAATAAAATTGTGAAAAATATTATCGTCAATCTATGTGATATTCTGAAGTTGGACATAGCAAGAGAAGTTCCTTGCATATCGAAAAATTCTGAAGACATTGGTTAATTTGATTATTGAGCGAGGCGATAACACACCAAGAAAGATGCAGAACTTAAGATATAAAAATTTATGATAAGTATCTCTAGAAATGGATGATCTGTTAGCGTAAGTCAGAAGAGTGTGAAATAATACATGTCATACAAAAACTGTGCAATCGCAACTAACCAATATGTAATATTATAAAATATGCATAAAATAATTTTATTATCACTTTCAGCAAATTTGGGTATTAGTTGATTTGTCTTAGTGTACATTCAATTCTTGTGATAATCTTCCTTCAATCCTATTAGTGAAATACGTGGTTTATTAGTATTATTTACATTTATCATGATTTATGTGACATTATGATGCTTGAAAATAAATGAATTAGTATTTTTGTGTCAACTATAAAAATGAAAAAAGGAAAATAATATCTTGCATTTATAGTGGTATTATGAACAATGAATCAGATGCCAGATTGTATAATCGGACCATAACCAGCAGCCATTCGGTATTAGTACTATGGTAAAATATATAAATACATTCCATTAAGAGGGATTAAAACATCAAGAAACTAATTTGAATTTTCAATAATAGCAAAACCCACAAAGTTTGCTCAATTCTAGACTGTATTGACGATAAATTTGTGTGTGTTTCAGAATATTATTTATTCGCTACATGTTTTGCACGTTGGTTTTCCAATGTTAATTCTTAAAACAGTGTCGAATAATTGATAGAAATATTATTTGCAATATTACCTCGTAAATTTGAACAAGCATTAAAAGTAATTTTCTATTTAAAACATACTTAACACATTATCACTTTAAAAACTTCCAATAAAGGTTTTTCCTAAAAGGGATATCTATCTATTAATATTTAAAATATTACACGAAACTTGTTTAATTAAATTCAGTTCACGGCTATTTAATTTGAAATAAAACCTACAATATAGGAATACCACGCAACTTGTCAGCTTTGTTAGCTTTTTCAAATGTATTGCATGGTAACAAATAATTAATTTTCACTCATGTTCACAAGAGATCCCCAATCAATGAAATCGCATAACGATGAGTCTACGGCGATTAATATTCCAAAACTATTTCTTGTTGAGCGCCAATAATGATTACGCAACTGTTCAATTTCAAACTTTCGAAGTCTCATCAGGAAGTTAAACAGATTTTATCCGACTATTTAGGACACGCACCTAATGGTATACCGCTAAAGTTTCATCTAACTGATAGAGCAGGGAAAGTCAAAGATGAAAAGCGCAATAATTTTCACTTTCCATCGCAAAATGCCAAACATTTCAGAAGGTATCACGCACTATATCGATTAATTTTGCACATGGTAGATTGTAAATTAGAAACAAGAACTTCATAGTTCATCACAAACTAAAGAACGTTTTTCATAATCACGCAATATAATAATATAGGAGTCATGCAATTATAATAAGTCATGACATGTGAAAAACTTCATTTGCGAGATAGTAAATATTATTTTTGATGATGGAACTGTCCATTATTTTTACGTACGTACGCAGCGATTAAAAGACAGACTGCAAAACTGACGTAGAGTTATAGAAAAGGGGGAAAAGTTAAGTAACATTATTTTAAAAAAAGGCAAAGAGTAAAATAAACATCACATCGTGAATATTTCATTTCTACACTTCCAATCACTACTTTGATATAATATATCAAAGTATTCATTAACGAAACATGCATGATAAAAATTCACTTTTATACGTTCATTTAAGTCGAGAATTTTTTAACAAGCTACAAAATTAGGAGCAGTTGTTAGGTGCAACCACTACCTTTTGATCCCTTATTATATTCTTAACTTCCGAATTCGTGACACATTGATGAGTGTCTTATTTTTTTTATTGTAAGGAGAATTTGAACCGACATTTGTTATTAGTTTTGTATGAGAATAGTCACATTTACTTGTTAGAAGTCATACATATGGAAAATATTTTAAAAACCTTTTTTATGAATTCGGACAGGATCTAGTTCGTTATGAAAAAAAACAAACATTAAAACAATCATTAAACGGAAACTCATTGTAGGAATTAGATAAATTAAAAACCTCTCGAAAAGTAATATATTAGGCTACTTATAAAATGTAAGCAACAATCCATTTTTATAATCACACGAACTTGAGTGATATAAGAATCTCATAACAGAACACATTAATCCAAATAAAAAGCAGTATACATTTTCAATATTTTAAAAAAAAATCCTACCTCCAAAGATATTCCTGCATACTGCTACTTATTTGGATAAATGGATTGTAAATCAGTTGTTTAAAATTGCATCGTAGATTTAAAAATCCTTTATTTACTTTAAAGGAGTAGTTTTTTTTAATTGTTCCCAATTATATTTAAATCAATATTTTTTTCGGATCAATATATCACTGAACTGTTTGTGTCCTTGGAGTTTCTTAACGTCTATAAACATCATACTTCTGTTTAATAGTGCTATACCACGTGTCTGTAGGTATAATAAACTTAAAAGTTTTTCCTCTCTGCACGTGTTGGGTTAATGAAGAGGAGTGTTTAAAGCACATGATATGGAGAGAAGAGAGTCGCAGAAAAGGTATTAGAATGGAACGTATTTCATTCCTGTGTGACACGCTTTTAACGCTCCTCCACCCTCAGCCACCTGCTACCGCCATCTCCTCCCTCCGCTCCTCCGCTCCTCCACCCACCAGGATGGGGGAGAGAGTGCGACGGCGACAGAGTGCGCTCGACAGGCGCCGTGATCGAGGAATCGAAGGGTTACTGGAAGAACGACGCCACCCTCAAAAGTTCCAAAGACAGGATCGTGTTAACACAGAGGCGTGACATGGATGGAGGAACTGCGCCTGAAATTGCTTAAGTCGAATGGAGGTTGCAGATTGCTGAAGATCCTCAGTCTTGAGAAAAGGTTGAGTAAGAGTTTAGGGGTGTGAAAGTATTTTAAAATATAAATGTAATTCAGTTAGCAGTATTGCAAGGTTTGTTCATTAGATTCTACTAGTATATTCACAAACTATACTATTTGAGGAAATGTCAATAACTAAGATAACAGAATCAGTTAAGGGACAAAATTCAACAAACAATTGTTCTTACTTTAACTTGTGAAGAGATCAGACTAGAGAACTTTTAAAGAGAAATGAGAAGTTGTCAACTGTATAAATTAGATGAACAGTTCATCTTTGTCTGCACAGTAATACAATGAAATTGATAAATATCGACGTATTAAAGCAGACAATTTATTATCTCTCCAATCAAAGTATACCCCATGGAAATACATCAAGGTTCCACTTATTACAATATTAACTACAAAAGAACACACAATTTACAAATTAATTTACAACATGATACCTCGAAGTCACCCAACATTTCAACAATATTTATAACATTACATTTATTTGTATTTGATTGTTTCATGGTTTTATGTTCTATGACTCCCAATAAGATGTTTGCTCTTTGGGTGCTCACGGTTACGTTTTCTACTTAAATGTGACATTAACTTTCTAAGTTAAAAATAGCGTCACAACTCACGTTATTACTTCGTATGAGTAATAAACTCTAATAGAAATTAAATAGAACAATGCTAATTAATTTTCATAAAAACATTGTGTGAAAATATTCACTTCATTCTTATCAAGACAAAACGTAAGGGTATTAAAAATAATAATAAAGACTATTAACATAATTTTTTGTTGTTATTTAGTCATAAATTCTTGTTATTATTGAAAATTTGAATAAAAATTATGATCGATTATAAAATTATTGAATACAAGTAAAAAATAATGAGATTTTATCCGAAGCATTCTGTCATAAATTTTTTACTCACATTTAAAGTTAACAAGTGTAACCGCAATATATGCGTGATTCTGCCATTTTGATTCCTGTATACATTATAATATAATACAATAAAATTGAAGTTACCTTAATTTATTCCTGAATGTTGCGTCTTCTCAAGCCACCCACGATTATTTCGTATTACTACGAGATAATCGCTTCCCCTGCTTGTCTCGTTTGCGTAACTGCAACTCACTTACATTACTTATATTTTATTTAAAATAAAACAGTTGATCACGGGTTTAAAATATGAGCAACGGAATACCAGAAATTGTAGTTGTCAATATGAATTATGTGTTGGATATATCAATTTTTCAAGTAATAGAGTCTACTGAGTTAAACGTATAAAGGGAAGGAAGTAATACAATTCCAAACGGAAACTACTCTTTCGTTGATTCAGAATAAAATGTTCCTCATGAAGTAGGAGAAGCTTTAAAATGGAGTTTTGACACGGCGTCGACTGCAGTGGTGCGTTGCAAGGGCTGCGCCCTCTCTTTATGGAAGCAGCGTTCGTCGTCGCTACGTGCCTTCGCATCCACGTCACACAGGAGGCTACGACGCAGCATGCGCTTGGCACGTGCACGCGCTGTGTCAGAGGCATCAGGACGATGTACTGCTTCGCCAAGGAAGACAAAGCTGTTAAGCATCAAATTGTGCGCGATGGTGGAGGGCACAATCGGAAAATTGTCAACGGACACTTCTCTTCTCTTACTCCCTCGCGAAGGGAGGGGGGATGAGGAGTAGCTCACAACGACCATGGGGAATGAGAAGGTAACAATTGTGACGTCAAGAATAATGAAGGGAAGAAAATATTCTTAATCCTAGTAGTTGTTTTTTTATTAGGTATAGCACTTTCTATACTCGGAATATTGTAATGATACCAAGCCCAAAACCTATCGTTTCTCAGTTGCTAGAGCTAGTTGTTTTGGGTTGTGTAAAAATCCGTGATGAGATAAACTAAGATGCACTGTGATGTATAAGCAAAAATGAGAATTGAAGCAGAAGATGCAATAGCGGGGTGAACGTGGCGGCGATGTGCTCGTGGCCGTGAAGGCGACTTGGAAGTCAGTCGATGGAACAAGGAGGGAGAAGGAAGCCCATTCGCAGTCACAAAGCGTCGACGGGGTCCGCCCTCATTCCGTGCGCGTCGTACCTCCCCTCTTGTTCTGTGGACCGCTGCTATAACTGCGTCCGGGCCTCCGTCGTTCGGCACTGGCCCACCCCGTTTCATCCTTTCCGCTCGCTCGACACTTCCATAGTCTTCGTCCTCCTGCAGCACCGACCAACATCACCGTCAACACACTTTCTTGTCTATACTTTATTCGCTGGTATTGTTTCACTCAATAATGTCATAGTCCCTTCTACACTCTGCGTTCTATACTTCCCCCAGCCCTTATATTTCAATTCCACGTATTATATATTTATTCCTATTCAGTATATTTCCCAGAACAGTTTCCATAGCTCTTTTGCCATGTTTGTATACATAAGCATCTCATGATGTAATTTTTACGCTTCCTTCACGGTTATTATCTCTTGCGCGTGCCTTTGTATTAAAGCTTTGGTTACTGTGTTATTCAACGTTGCGTTGGGTAGCGTTCCAACACAATGGAGAAAGCGGAACGAAGATTTATATTTCGCTTTATTATTTCTTTAATATTTATATTTTCTGTAGCATCAAGTGACTACAATCCCTTGTATTAAGTTGTTTTTTTTTCTCCAGGGAGCTTATTCATTGCACTTCTGCAAAATCAAAAGAAACATGATTACCTTTGGTTGTTACAGGGAGAAAACTCTGTCTGCCGTAATTATAAAATTTTTAATTACATGTCTGACAATTCCTCTAGTTTGTAAAGAAAATGATGTACTTTTCTTGAAATGTTTTGTACCTGCCTTCATTTCGTGGCTATTACACACAAAACCTCATACATATTAACATAGGGAATTAATCGGAATTTGTTATCACTCTAGATAGATATATTCATCTTTAAAAAAATAAGAAAATCTATATTTTTTCACATTATTAAACCCATCATTATGAGTTATGTTGGGTAGCGTTTGGATTCTGTCATCGAAAACGAAAAATGTACTACAAAGTGTTAAAATGAATCAAATATATTTAATATTTTTTGCCTTATTTCCTCGTGAAATAGCTTTCGCAAGAACATTTTGATTGTGACTCTCAATCGCATGAGGAGACAAATTAGTGACAAGATATGCATAAGAGGACACGATATTTCTGTTCCAATCTTCTACGAAAAATCAGAGTAGGTTTAACTATAATTTCTATTGAACATTCTTGACTACATATATTCATGTTATGTGTTTTACTATACGCTAAAATATTGTTGACAGGAATCTAATATGTTAAGTTAATTGAAATTATCTCTATGATTCAAGAGATGAATTTTCAATTCTTACGCGTCTTTTTGTATTTAACGATAAAGGGAAAGTGTTTGAATCTGTCTCCCGTTGTCTTTCTGGAAAATAAATAGTTCTGATCTTCTGGAAATATATCCGTGAAACTCATACTGAATTTTAAGGAAACGCTATATCAAATCAAACCACCTCTCGATTAGAATAGAATGAAAATTTTATTCTCTCATTAAAAGAAATTACATGTTTTCATAGAATATTATATACATATAAAAACAACACCCTATCTTTCCCGACTGATCTATAGAATATAGTTAATAACTTTATAATATAATAATAACAACTGTATAATATAATTAATAACTGAGTAACATAATTTCTTTTATTAAAATACCATATATTTTTATTTCAACTACTTGCCATCGTTCTAACTTTGGGAGTGCACTGTCTTCGAGTAGCATGGAATTCGCTATTTCATGCTGTCCCGGAGCCATGTGTTTGGAGAACCTATGTTTCCATTGGTACAAACTGCTTCGCTTCCTTCGATGCAGAGGCGTCCAATATTCACTTAGAAGCTGCCCTCTCCATAGCTGTTACTACCTCCGCTGCCACCCGTGCACGGGCTGCGATCGACCGGACTGTCCTTGGTCCACGGCGCTCCGGGGAAATATAAACAGCGGGAAGGGATGGCGACACAAGCCTCATTCCCCCTCCTCTTTCCGCCCAGGAGGGCAACTGTCGCTGGAGACGCGCTGCTGGGGCTGAAGGGCTCCTCCAAGGAAGGGCTTGTTTGAAGATATCTCCTTCCGCTTCAGTTACAACCGGCTTTGCCCCGGGAAAGGATTCATCGGACACAAGACCAGCCATCAGTATTACATGTATGGGGGACTTGAGATATTTAATAGAGAGGAGAATGAATACGATGCAGGGGAAGAGGATGTGGGAGATGATATATTTTGTGTAGAGTGTTAAATGAAGTAATGTGTAATTGAAATACACCTGTTTTCGTGATTTTATATAATTCCAATTTTTATTTTCTAATTATCGCATATAGATTGCTAGAATTAAAACGATGCATGTTTATTTCAATAATAGATGTGCATAATATTAATGAATGAATTATATAGGTATAATCAGAAAAATATTATCAATAAGAATATAGTAATGTTAACAGTTGTAGAATAAAAAAATCTATAACTAAAAATTTGAATGAACTTTAAACCAATGAAAGGTGCTAGTGTCATTATATTTTAAAAATAATGATAATTTTATTTTTTGTACCATTTATGTCAGCTGTAATCTTCGTATTATCGACTATATTCATACAAATTCAAGACAATTTTTATTTACTTATAACCATCACTTGTGACAAATGCAACGTTTCAACCCTAGGTTTGGATATTCTTGAGGCGATTAAACAAAAACAAAAGAAATAGAGGTTAGATGCTCGCCGTTAGGTACAAAGTAAGAATTAGATCTTGCGTCGTGAAGTTGACACGGGAATGGTTTTCTTCGAATCTTCTTATTTACCAAAGTACTTCTTATTACTTCTTATTTTCCTCAGTGCAAAAGATTAAGAATTTTTATCTGGCTATGGAAGGCCGGGCTGTGGTGTTGAATTCCTTACATCTTACATGCACCTTGATATCCAAAGGTAGAGCGCGAAATCGAAGATGCCACCGTTTTTTGCTTAAGTATGAGCCACATTTTCTCCTTCGTGAAAATGGATCACAAAAAGAAATCACAAGTCAAGGATAAAATATTAGTTTTTCTATAGAGCTATACTGAAAAAGAAATAGAAAACAAAATCGTAGGTTTGAGATATTATTCAATTATTAGCATGTAGACTATTAACGTAAATCTTTGTGTAAGGGTTAACAAAATAAAATAAACGTTTTCGTATAAAATTTTCTCAAAATTTTTTATTGATGCAATGAAAAAGAGATTAAATTCAAGAAACCATGGAGAAACCACTATCCAGACTTAAATAATAATGTACTCGAAGAAATCAATTTACTGCCAACAGTTGTCATGTACCTTGGTGGTAGCTTTTCTGAATATTTCTTTATGCACTGAAATAAATACTGTCTTTGTGAGTAATATTTTAAGTATTATACTTGAAGTTGTTTGAAGAAACTAGAGAGCGAATGAAAAGTTTCGCCGATTTTTTTCATTTAAGTCAAATATGCTGACGACTACCACGTCACTACGACTGCTGACGACATACGCAACACCATGCTATTTGTCATGTGATTATTTAGTAAACTTATTTGTTCTCAATAATATAGAAACAATGAAGAGGAATTGCGTTTTTTACAATAACATTTCCGATACTTTGACTGAGCACAAATTTCGTGTGAAAAAATACGATCAAATCTTGAACTCTTTTCGTAACGCACCTTACCTGCTTCCTGCATTCATGAGTATTTCCGTATTCTAGAAGCGTATATGGTATACACCCTCTGGTGCAATCTGGTATACAACCTCGTTCGCATTTCCCCCAAGCGTTTGTCGATGTTTGCCTTCCTACCAATTGCTTTTTCTCATAGTACTTTACAAATCTTCCTTCCTGTAAAGCCTCTACCCTTCGGAATTTTCCATGAATAATTATTTTTGGCTGATTCTGTTTATTGGACAAATCTTCAGTCTTTTCAGTTTTTATTCTATATGTTTTTTTTTAAATTTCTGAGTGGTTATTAAGATCTCAAAACCTTCGAAGTTTCATTTTTGCCAACATGATACATAATGTAACCTTATTTAATTAGTCTGATTATATTCTCGTTTCCATCGCATACAACACTAATCATTATTAAAAATCGCAGTAATTGATATTTCCGAAAAAGAATTGTTGTATATATTTTTTAATGGAATTAACTTAATATTTGGTGGAAGTTATTCTAAATCGTCAGTATATCGTAATATCGAAGAATTTTCCATTAAAAAAGTTTTCAGATAAATTTTAATTATTTTGCCAAATTTGTTCCTATCATCAATTTTTAGTTTTTTTGTAAAACAGTTAAAATGGTTATTTTTTCGTATTAGAGCGAATCTATTTTTTTTGTACTATCATAGTACAACTATGCATAGTACTCTATGCATTAAATACTAGGGGGAAAATGGGTAATGATGTATGGTAGTATTTTTCTAATAAATAATATTTATAGTTTGATGCTACAATAATCAATTTACGTAATGGAATCTTAACTTCCAAGACAATCATCGCAATTCACTTAATATTACTCTATATAGTCGACTTTGCGTTAATACTTTTCCTATAAGAGCGAACAGACGACGATTGGGAGAGGAGTTTTAGAATGATTCCATTATCACGAAAAAACCTTCACATAAGTATCGTATTTGTATCTCCTACAACAGCCGTTATATTGAAAATTTGAAATTTTTTAATGTCTTAAATACAATAATTTCGATGATACTTTCAATAATTTATACCTTATTGGCTGTCAATATTGGTGGCTCCACATCTTAAAATAATTTTCAAAAGGAATTTTCTCATGTATTATGAATATTTTTATAAAATTACATTTCTTCGTAACAAATAACTTAGGATTTCTGATGATATGATAATATAAGAAGCACCGTAATGAAAATCTGGCCCAACAAAAAAAGGGATTAGTGACGTGACGTCATACAATATTCAGAGGATAAGATACCGAGAGGAATTGACAATACCTCATGGGGAGAGTTTCATATTAGAACAATTATTCTGACGTTCTGAGTAGAGGGTAGAAGGTTCTCATGGAATTGAAATACTATAAAAGGGAGGACATTGATAACAGACAGTATGGCTACAGATAGTATGGACATTGTGGAGAACAGAGTGACGACAGGTAGTTCATTGAGAGTTCGTAACAGGTCTAGGGAACATGGATCGATTAATTCTATTCGCAATATATCGAAACGGACAAGGAAGTGTACATATCAAACTGAGAACGAACTAGATAGGAATAGGATGGATTTTAAAAAATTAAGGAGGAAATACGATGAGGTGACATAAACATTCAACGGGGAAAAGTTTAAGAAACTAACCAGTAGTGTCCAAATGCAACTTAGGGATGGAGTAGACATGTGGAAAATGGTGGTAAATTTAAGAGAGCGAAATGAAGAGTTGGAAGAAAAATTGGGATTAATGGAAAGCGTAGCAGATTTAAAAGAGAGTATGAACAAGTTAAATAGAAATTTATGCAGTTTCTCAGGAAGAATTGACATGGAGGAGTTGGGGGAGAGATTGATTCATACAATATACGATAGACACAATATGCTGACAGAAAAAATACAAGACAGAATGCAGGCAGTTCATAAATATTGCATAGGCAGTAGTAGGATATTGAAGACCGACTGGGGAAGACTGTAGAAGAGGTTGTTTGGGGAAGTTGACCGAAATGAATAAGAAACAAAGCACAGAACTAGAAGAGAGGAATGAAAAATGGAAATATCTAGAAAAAGTGAAATTAACTGTGGTCGAAGAGATGGGGAAGCGGCAGGACTGTGTAACAAATTGTAGACTGGAGAAAGGTGATTGTAACCTGGAAGAGCTGCTAGAGAAAACGCTCCAGAAAGTAATAGCTGTGGGTAAGGATGGCTCGTACGCTGAAACAGTGAGAAGAAAAGGGAGGCAACGACAAACAGGTGGGAAGATTGTCATTTTGGAAAAACGCAATAAAGAAGAACAGTTCAATATAAGGGAGAAAGTACAAGATAAGCTACGAAAATATAGCGTACGGTTAAATGTAGAAAGTGAAAAAACCCAGAACAAACGCGTTGATAGTGACACTACATGACGAAGAAGATGTCGCAAATCTATCTAATACTGTAGAAACTAGTAATATTCTGATATTGGAATCATTACAAAGAAGCAGACCAAAGATAATAATATATGGGGTTGAAACAGACGTATCAGAAGAGGAATTAGTACGTAGCATCGTGGAAGACGTATGTGGTCATTGTGGATATGATGGCCAATGTTACAACGAATGCAACGTGAGGAACGAAATGCATAAATATATAGATTGTTTACGGAAGGATAAAGATGGAAATCATTTAGTACGAAACAAAAATTGTCCGGAGTACAAGAGGATATTAAATGTGATAAAAATATCAATAGATTATGATTATAAGGGTAGATAAATTTTTGCACGGGGGAAAATTAGAAAGTCAAGAATTGATTCAATATGTGGCAGAAAATAAAATAGATATATGTTTATTCGAAAAACCGTACACTAGGAGAGAGAAATTAAAATATATACCGGTGATTTACAGTACAATCTTTAAGGATAAAGGAAGATCTGCAACATATATTACTAACACGCAGGTAAAAGTGTTATATATCACTAAGTTTTGTACGAAATTTTAACATGTGGTATTGATTACGAAAGAAAGAAAAACATTTTTATTAATAAATGTGTATATGTAGTATTCTAGAAAAGGAAAAAACAACTATTTCGGTTGGTGGAACTTGCGCTAAGGGAATATAGAAATTATGATATAATACTGGCCGGTGATTAGAATGCATGACCAACAACGTGGGGGGATAGATAAACAATGAGCGTGGAGCAGACCAAGGAGAGCTTTTATTTAAATACAATTTGGAAATATTAATACGTATGGATTCGAAAGTTTTAAAACAGTAAACGGAAAATCTATTATAGGTTTAACTTTACAGAATAAAGTAAAGGAAGTAACAGTAACAGATTTGAAAGTGGCAAGGAAAATCGAAAGTGACCATTTGACAATAGAATATTGTATAGAAAGAATAAATGGTAATGAAGAACAGTGTCCAACAAAGAGCATCAATTTGAGGAAAATTAATGGGGGAATATGGAGAGAAAAGGGAAAGGACAAAAAATGTATCATAGTTTGTGTCTGAGAGAAGACATAGATGCAAGAGTAGAGGAATTGCAGATGTGGATGTTGCAAGTTGTATGTAAATACGCTGGGAAACGAGGAAATGGATATTGTCCCAAGATGTGATGGACAAGAGTCTAACATGTTTAAAGAAGGGGAAAAATTGGAGCAGGCGACAATACCAGACATTAGATGGAGACGTTAGGTGGAGAAGTTAGATGAAGACAAAGTGATTTATGAAACAGGGGATATTGATGAAATTATTCGAGAAGAGGACATCGAAAACCAAATCATATGAGAGTTGGTGGATCTGTAACACGTATTAATTACAGTTATTTTGCACGTGCCTGGAATATATTGGAGATAAGATTTTTAAAAGATAAAAACCGGGATAAAGCTATCTCAAAGTCGTATCGTCCAATCTGTCTATTACCAGTATTAGGGAAATATTGGACAAATATATTGCAGACAGAATAATTAATGAAATTGAAAAAAACAAGTACATCAAGATTCAATTCGGATTCATACATGGAAGAGGGACGGAGGATGTAGTCAACAAATTATTAGAATATGTGGAAAATAGGGAAACTAAATACGCGCTGGCGTTTATGATTGATTTCGTAGGTGCTTCTGATGGCATTCAATGATCAAAGGTTATTAATAGTTTGGAAGAATTAGGAATAACAGGAAAGTTGTTACAAGTGTTACAATCATAGCTACGAAACAGATATATACTACTTAATATTAATGATGAAAAATTATACATAAAATCGAACAAGGGTGACCAAAGGAAGTCATACTCGGCCTATTTATTGGAATGTGATGTTGAATAAGGTATTGATAAATATGGGGAAAGAGGAAATTAAAACGTTACCATATGCATATGTTGTGATTTTGGTGGAACGAAATAGTCGGCGAGAAACAGAAATTAAAAACGTAGAAATACTAACAAAATTTACGGGATACAGTGGTGATCAACGATTAGAGATATCAAAGGAGAAGAAAAGAGGTATAAGTTTTGGAATGATATCTTCAAGAAGAAGAAATCCATTAGTTAAAATTGGGTATTGGAGATTGTCAATAGAACGACAAGTAAAATATCTTGGAGTGATAATAGACGACAAATTAAATTTTGCAAAACATTTCGAATACGTAACAAATAAAANNNTATATATATATATATATATATATATATATATATATATATATATATATATATATATATATATATATATATATATATGGATGCGTTACAACCTATTATATTATACTAATGTAGTGCGTGGTATAGGAGATTAAAATTATTGAGTAATGAAAGGAAATTGGCGAGTTTACTTCGGTAGAGTAACTGTTATATAACAGTGTCAACAATAGCACTACAAATAATCTACCTATAGACTTAGTCGTAACCAATATTATTTAAGATACAAGACGAAACAGAAGGGATGCATAATTGTAGATGGACAGTTATGACGGTAAGAGGTGAATGGATGAAAAAAAAAGGATGAATCGAATGTTTGCAAACACGATGGACAGTAGCAAAGGAAGTCCGAGACTTAATCACGAGACTTAAATATATCACTAAAGTTGCATTCATTCCAAAAATAAATAGTTTAAGCCGAATAAAGCCCTAATACAAATACTGACTGGACACGGAAATTACAATAATTACTTGTTCGGCATAGCAGAGGCCGAAATTGCATCTGTGGAAATGGGGCGGAGGATGTGACTCATATAATATATGAATACAGGATAAGAGATGGTTTGAGAAAATAATGGCCAAGGTTTTAACAAATTTAAATGACTGAGCATTTTTAATTGGATGTA
Source organism: Laupala kohalensis (assembly GCA_002313205.1). Classification (NCBI taxonomy): domain Eukaryota; kingdom Metazoa; phylum Arthropoda; class Insecta; order Orthoptera; family Trigonidiidae; genus Laupala; species Laupala kohalensis. The sequence goes on along the minus strand of NNCF01126816.1, from coordinate 362,994 downwards.
AAAGTAAATTTACTGATTTTACGGATTATATCACAGAAATTACAGCAATACGAAATGCAGCAAAAAAACAAACAAACGAAACGTAAGAAGGCAATAAAGAGACAATGAAAGAAATACAAGTGGAAGGATCACAATGAGAATGATGAAAAAACAAATACAAGATACAAACAAAAAAGAAAAAAAAAGAAACGAAATGTAGCAATTTATTTTCAAGGGAAAAAAGAAGCACAGGTTTATATATAACCCTGGTAATAACTATGTGTTAAGGTACAGGGGCATGATAAATAAATTTCCTCGTACTTTATTTGTTATTGCTACTAACACTGTTTTGTATCTACAAATGTGACGTTAGGGAAAATGTTTATGTCCCTGTTTTCGATGCTACGCGCATTACTCGACGAAAAGCTACGCGTGTTGCTTTTGACACTTGTTGCTGGAGACGGAAACTGCACCTTAATCTTGAAAATGTTGTTTATTAATACGTTACAATTAGACGGCGCAATATAAAACGAATATTCTATTTATTAACCCTCATAATATCAGGCCTTGGCGTTAGTGATTGGAGATAAAAATTTTCTGACGAAAAATAAAAAAAAGAATATTTAGACTCATTATATGTGGGATTTATCCATAATCTGTTAGGTGGGGGGGGGAGTAATGTCACGAAAAAAGGGGTTTTCTCTTTAAAAATGTACTTGGTGATTCCGCCTGACAATGAAAGTTTTTCCTTATTCAGACTGCACAATTTGTCTACCGAGTGTCTTACTCATTTAACATTCGTATTTCTTGAAACATATTTATAGATTTCGTGGCATCAACGTTTTTTCAACTCCTCTCCTTTCCTTTTCCTCTCGTTTTACCACTCTCAATACAGTAAATTATATGAGTATTGAGAGTGGATATGGAATATCATTATAAATAAATGTTGTCTGGATTATTATTTTGTTCTTTCTCAAAAAAAAAAAATCAATGACGTAAAATATTATTAATGGTACAACACCGTAACACCGGTGATTCTGTGAATTAATAAAATTAGGAACAGCCAAGTATGTATTGACCACGTATGTATGAAATTTTGAGGCAGTGATACTTTTTGATAAATTTAATTACAATCCAGCGCACATATGACTTAGTGCTAAAAGAAATGCCGTATTGTGTAATGGTTAGTACACTCGCCTTCCACTCCCGTTCCAGTTTAATCTCGAGTAACGATTCAACTAGTGATGGATAATGCGGGTTAGAGGTATGTTTTCTCGGATTACTTGTGCCGTTTTCCCTATTTCTCATTCCATCACAACAGTATCTCCGCATCAGATGATATCACGCTCATTCGAACTTCTCTCCATTAACCCTATGTAACCATCTGGATACCTGAAACCACTATAACAGAACCCACAATGCAAAGTCACACAAATATTTAACAATATGTAGAAACAACACTCTCCACATTGGGAAGATCTAATCTAATTTTGTTCTACTATAAGAAAGCACAGTTGAATGCGATAAGAAATCCTTCTAAAGGTTCGATGATGAGAAATACAAACTCTTATTATCAAAAACTCTCTTCGAAGAATAAATTAGTAAACTATGATCTGCGTGGTTATAAATTCAGAGAAAATTTCACCTATCATTTTCATAAATGTCAAGATCACTGTCGGGGAGGATCTCTGGATTTGCTTCGCAAGCCTCAGCATGTAGGCTTGTTTCGCAGTAAGATTTCCTCCTCTCCAAAATAAAATATTTTAAAAGTGTTCAATTGGAACAAGATCTATTTCTACCGTCGTAACATAAAACAAAGAACGACACCAGACGTAGGGACCAGGCGTAGAAAGTTCAGTGCGTATAACTCACTACTGATTTCTGGCGAGTCGGTGGTCGGAGACGTCGTGCTGGTTCTTGGGGCGGTAGAATAGGCTTCGGGTCGTCTGTAATCCTGGTTCTTGTACACAGGATTTCGACGTGGCCTCGAGGAAAATCGTCAGCGTAGAGATATTTCGTTGAGCCGTGCTTGGTGTTGAAGTATCAAGTAATTCTTGCTTGAAGAGACCGGGCGTGATATGACGAGCAGTCTGTTCACGGTCGGTCCGTTGGTAGAAGTATGAAGTTGTAATCAGGTTCCTGGTTTGAATTAATCGGGCGAAGGTGTAGCGATTCTGTTCGCGGCCGATTAATAGACAGAAGTCAGTTGCATTCGCGTTTGAGGAGGTCGTGCGGTGAGCGACCTGTTCGTTCGATGCGTAGCCTGAAGTGAGTAGTAATCTTGCGATATGACGAGCGGTCTGTTCGCTGCTGGTGCATAGATAGAAGTCTAAAGTAATCAAAGTTCGTTGCCACGGGTAGGGGCATAACACTATGTTGAGATTCGTTTATTTAGAGATAAACGAAGGTTTCGGTTTGCACGCGGCACGCATTATAAATAATGTTAGAATCTTTGACGTTGTACGTTGACTCTCTTGTATAAAGAGTGATGTCATCGTGGAAACCAGTTAACAACATGGCGCCTCGTCGTAGTCGTCGGCTCCATGTGTGTAATGTTACATGGGGGAGATTCATCAATACGTATCAAGTATGTATAAAGTATATGTAGGAAATGTGTTCCTACAATCACATTACTTGTATTCGTCCATCCACCAAGCTGACATGAAATATTTAGGAGTCATTCTGGACAGTAAAATGACATGGAAGAATCATATCAAACGTTTGAAAAGACTACTACGAAAAAGCATTCGGCAATTTTTTTGAAACTTATCACCTAAATCTAATGAAATACCTCCAGAGTTCAATGCGCCATTAAAATTGGGGTGGAGAGCCGGTTAATGCGCTGAAACCTCCCATTGTAACGCAAATTATTTTATGCGAATTATGAACCATAAATGCAGATATACTCCATCTGGAGCGTTTCATTTCGCACCAGCAAAACTTGTGTCTTTACAGCTTAAGTCCTAACAATTATGCGCGCAGCGGTTACATGGCATTATAATGTTCTCGCAACAAGTCTTTTTCAAATAAATAAATCTATGCACTGGCAATAGATATTTTCATTCTTTAACAAATATTAATTTCTTTTATTATTATATGTAACTTGTGTCTTTAATTATTATATGTATTTCTTGTATTCACAAAGTAAACTAAATTGGAGGTTACACCTCCATATTAGCTTACTAAATATATTTACCTAATTATAATTGCTACCCCTGCGACGTGATGTATCATTACACAGGGACAATTTCTATCGGGGACTATTTTCTATCACTAAATTTGTAATTCTCTAATTCTGTTCTCTCGCTCTCTTTTTTTTTTTTTTTTTGTATTATATAAATTTTAAACTTTTCTAATTTACCATTCCATTGAAATAATTCTATTTGTAATAATTCTGTATCAGAACTCTTTATTTAATAACAATAATTACGCGGGAATGTACTCCCTTTGTAAACCGCACACCTTGCAAGCTGAAGTCAGTCTTTCTTGCTACTCACATTGTAATACTCCTTCGAGATGTGACGGAGTTCGGATGCACGGAAATGCTGAACTTCACTTCTTTGTATCTTCTTCACATCGAATGGCGACGTGTTCGAGTAACAAGAACTTTAACAAGATGCTTTAAGTATTAATGAAACATTCTAAACCCATTTCGTTGTGGCAGTGCAGTGTTCAATGGAGACATGAATTTACTGTGTTTTTTACCTCTCAGAGCGCGGACAGTGTGTCATGCATGGTTGCGGTTCGCGGCAACGAAAGATTATTCGCTTCATCATTCCCGTTAGGGGACTGAGAAGTATTCTTAGTGTTTACGCATGAGATGAGTCCAACCCCACAGCGTGTTTGAGAGAAGATGCTATTTGAATTTGCATTTGTAACCGCAATTCTTAACTACTGCATCGCCTAAGGATAGAGACCTGAATATGCTGGATCCCTTCAGTCTTCCGGGACAATTTTTCGGTATTGTTACCATAATTAAGAGCTCTCATTAATAACATGTGAAATTTACAACTACAGACAAATACAATAATTCCTGGCAAGGTTTCCTAATACAATCAGTTATCAATAATTTCTAGTGTTTCTATAACACAGCCCCACAAAAAATTATCTATACCAGAGACCCGAGTATATGGATTCAACGTATTTGTTGGTGCTGAGAACGATGCCGATGTCCCCAGAAAGATCCATCGTGTCAAATATTAGTAATTGCCAAATTACCTCAACAGTTTTACTGAAAAAATGGCAATTTTACAAGTAACGTGGGGTGCCCTGGTTGCAAAAACACGAAGGAAAGATAATAGAACATAATTTGTACTAGGATTCACTAAAATTTTAAATAAAATTATCCGGGATTTCCAACTATTGAAGTTTAATGTTTGATGGAAACTCCGCACAAAGTGTAATAACTCGGATCATCCTGTAACTTTGCCAGATCATAGAACAGAATACGCCAAGTAAAATATCTTATAGAGGTGGAAGAGCCTGAACGCTCATAAATATAATTTGTTTGATAAATTTAGCATAAATTTCGCTTATTCAAAGATATGTATTGTGTCAATAAACGCGGGACAGGCTGAATTTAGTTTTCATCCGATTTTGCTTTCTTACTCCTGTAGGATTTGAATATTCATGGGTTATTTGCTTAGAAAATTATTTTTTTATTGCTCTTTGTCACTTTACCCTCTAGGACGCGTTACATGTAAAATTGCCATTTTTTTCATTTACAGCTGCTGAGGTAATTCAGCGATAACTAAAGATTGACACGATGGTTCTTTCTGGGGACATCGTCATCGTTCTCAGCATCAAAAAATATGTCGAATCCATATACCCGGGTCTCTGGTACAGAGTTGTTTTTGGTGGAACTGTGTAATGAATGGTTTGCAAAGTATTTTTATGTCATGTCTTGTGTTTCTATAATGAATAATTTGGAGAGTATTTTTATGTTTTTATTTGAAAAAGGGTATTTTTATGTCATTTCTTACATATTGTTTAGTTCTAAGAATTAGTTTATATTTTATTATGTCTTGTTTAGTTTTAAGTCTTAGGCTTAGATTTTTTAATTACATATTTAGATTTTAAAAATCATCGTACTTTCCATATAGTCCTCCGAAAAAGTTTGATTATTCTCCCATTACCTCCTACATTAGACGCAAGTTCCGCTCCGACGCTCCGAGCTGTCGGAGGCCCTCTTCAATTTTAATATTAGTGGGCATGCTGGCCTATTGCTATCATCACACGCAACACCATCCTTTTCACTTTTTTTCTCAAAATATAGTTTTATCTTATTTATTTACAAAGCTTTATAGGCTTTCTTTAAGAGAAGCGGGAACTCGATGACAAATCAAAATTACAAAACGAGAAGTCACTCTTTAGGGTATGTGACAAACCAAAAGTTAAATTTTGGTTAGAAGGATCATTCTTATTCATTGGTTCAAATTTACTTAATTTATTACAAACTACCATTTGGTATAACAATTTAATCCATTCATAAAATATATTACAAATTGGTGGCTTGCTAAAGATGATCTGAGAGTATTTTTTTATTGCAGTAATGTTTATGTTTGTGACATTTGTATTTAAATATTTGACTTATAATATTATTTAATACTTTGGACAGCAATAATTTCGGTTTGTGAGAGGTTTAGTTTTGCTTGCAGATAATCGAATATATTATGAGAGTATTGATTTTGTCTTTGGTAAATATTTTTTATTGTTAGAGAGAGTTTCTTCAATTTTATATTTACAGTTCTATTTTGGTGAAAGTTGGAAGAGACTTTTCATTCTGTTTTTAGAAATCGTGTATAATATTTTTAGTGTATAAATGTATCTGTAACAGTGTATTCACATCAGTGTTGTACAGCAGTATGAATGGCAATTTTTTTGCAGTAGACTCCTGTACCACTTTCTATGTTAGTTTTACGAACTTAGAATGTAGAGATTAGGTAAAGGTTTACAATTGTATTTATATTGTATTGTTTCGGAATTAAACATCTATCTATTTATCCATCTTCGTTTCCGAGGATCATATATGCAGTTATTAGCCTATACTATAGATGTGTTGTACGTTGAAACACAATTCCTGACAGAAGGATATTGAGAGTCAGCAGAGTCTCCCGAAGGAGAAGATGTGAGGTTCACAGAAGCGGAGGAATAAAGCAAGTGAAGGCACAGGTTGAGCGAGGGATGGAACGTGAGGGGAGAGCGCTCACGAAATATAAGACGTTCCCTCCGGCGACGCACCAAGAGATGGGAATCATAGAATCTGAGAGAGTGAGTGCTGTAAAAGAGATAAGAAAGAGACGTTTAATCTCTCTTGATGCGATCTTCGAGAGGCGATATCTCAATTTCGAACAACCAAGCTTCATATATCTCCTAAATAATTTAAAAACGGAAACAAAAAATCGCATTATTCGCTTTATACTCACCAATTGAATTACCTGCAAGCACAAACAAAGCTTAACAATTTTTTAAATCCTGTGTTTTTTTGTACTTCCTTCAAATTTATCTCTACTCTTGAAAGGGCAATCAAACTTACCAAACTGAGGCAAATTGGTTTTGTAAGACAGCGTTGCATTGATATTGCAGATGGAATGGAAAGTATCCCAATATACAATATGCACCCCAAAGTGAAAAGAAATATATCACCGGCAAGCATTCCTAGATTTTAAAAAAATCTTGAATTGTAAGTATTCTCTAAGAGGAAGACAAATGCTCCAAAATAGATGACAATCAATGCTACAGAAAAATAGATATTTCTCATAAATCACATTACTATTGCTGAATCGAATTCGTGGTGAAAGAATTGAATTTCGCACCCTTCTTTCCGAAAACAAAATTAGAATTTTTGAAGATATTTGATCTTCATAAAAAGTTTGTGTAACTCTCGTCATGATAATGTATATTAATATAATACAAATGTACCCAATATTAATATGTTGAAAATGTATCAAGATGCATATGCTTCTTAAAGAAAAGGTATAACTCATCAATTGTGTTGGATTTTTAATGATGTGTATGGCTGTAACTTCTATACACGTGTGATTCAAAGATATGGGAATTTAAAAAAATTTCAAATTGTTATGAACAAATGTTTTTAAATAAATCTATCTATGCGATATTATAGTAAAAAAACATGTAATTTAAGAATATACACAGTAAATTCATTTCTGAAAATAACATATTACAGTTCAATTTTTACACAAACTTTCCTGCAACCTCTCACATTGTGCATGTTACGAAATTAAATTTCAGCAGGAGTTTCGACAATTGCCTAGTTGAACGTAGTTTTCAATTCTTCCGTTGTAATATGTCGTCTAAGATACACTTTGCTTTATTTATTTACATTGTTACTGGTATGCAACATCCGATAATGACCCGTAACTGAGATCAAAGCGTTTTTCTTTTTCTAAATGGTGTCTGCTGAATGAATTGGGTCGATTTATTTACTATTATTAACTAGTTTTAACAAACATTATCTTGATAAAGAAATTGTTAATTTGTGTTTCATTTTGAGTTGAATGGTTTTGTTAAGAAAGGGTATTAAATAAGACAATATCGGTCTTTTAGCAAAATGAATAGATCGGAAGCAATGTATCATAATTCTGTCCTTATTGGAACATTGAACAAACTTAATTTCATTTTACAATTATCTGGTATGAAAAATTAACGGATTATAAAACCTGAATCGTTTAAAATGATATGTTACGGTGGAACATCTTGGGCGAGTTTACCGTCTCCCTCAATGACGTCAGTATGCTAGTCCTGAATTCAGATTTCAGCGCGTAACTTGCAATGTTTGTTAGCATCTGTTTCCAGAACCGTTAGCCATAACTGTAACATCGCTAGGTCCGCACCTTCCATAACTGCACTAAAACCAGGGTGAAGGAAGGTTCACCTTCCTATTACATCCTGACTAAAACTGAAGCCAAAGCTAGTGGACTAGGGACTGGACGGAGGATTGTGGGCACCAAGGTCTTCATGAAAGCATGCATGATTGAAAAGATGTGATTATAATGAATAACAGATGTAGTGAGCTAATTTGGGATGGGCAATTACATTTTCCTGTTCCTATTAGTTTTTTTTCATTCTTGAGGGCGCGTTTCAAGTATTTAACGAGGAAAGATTGAATGGAAACAAATGCAAATAAAAGAATTGTTTTAGTTTTCAAATACAAATTTGCGTGTAATTTTCCATTTTGATGCATAAGGCCATTTGTTCTGTGTGATACTCATCTCAAAAACCTTGTTGTGAACGTATATTATCTAAAACAAATATTTGAAAAATCAACAAACATGATTATGACACGCAAATACTTTGTTCTGCGAACAGCAATAGATACATTCAATATTGATAGCGACATCCAACCAACTGTTTATCTCTCAATAACGCAAGCTTAGTATCGCCTCCAATATTGATTCGCTGGTCATTTATAGAGATAACACACAGCATTATATCAGCAAACGCTCAACACTAAATGTCAACGCAAAAATTCGAAAAGATGATTTCGGGATTAATATTCCATAACTACACTATTGAATAAAAACGAAATTTTTGAACTTTTGAGATACACTATCCAATAAACGTTGTTGGTAAAATAGAGGAACAACAAAGTACATGAATTAACATATTTATTACAGTGTGAGATGATTAAAAAAATATTTTGTTCTTATCATTGTTCTCGTAGAAGATGAAACCGACGATGAAGGTGAGCGTGGTTTCAATTCTAATTAGTTTTCGTTATGTTCAAAATTTATTTCCATTGAAGTATATTATTTTAACACATTTAAGTTTTGTTACTGCATGATAGTTAGGGGACATGACATGACATCGGAGACAAAATTCTTTTCAAAAATTGTGTAAGACGTAAAAAAGACCTCATATTCTTTTATGTTTATATTTTAAGTATGGAGACAAATATAATTATTATTATTTTATAATAAAGGTAATTAAAATATCATTAAGTCTCCACAGTACTTTCTCCACAATAATGAAATCAGTATGCCAGTAGTAGTACTAGTGTTCACATTTTAGTTGAATACTTCTGTCACTCGACTTCAGATAGGCAAGAACGAAAGGGAAATATTCTTACAGGAATATCGAGTTGCATGCGTTTCGACAATGCAGGTCTCATTCAGAAAAACACTCACAGCAACAAGGGCGTTAGAATAAATAACATACCACAATATGACGAGGACATGCAAAGAAATGTTACCTAAATAGCCCTTTTAGTAAGATTTTGAAGGGAATAGCCAACGAGATGGCAAGGTCTCCATCAAAATTAGAACGGTAGCGCTGTAATCGTGGGATGACAATAGCATGGCAATTACTGAGACCATCTCTCTTGGGGACATCGGCGGAACGACCACAACGGACGCGTGACGACGCTGCTGCCTCCGCACCCGAGGGCCACGGAAGGGAAAGGGCAGTGGGGGAGATTTCCCATTGGGACGGGCGCCAGCGCAACGGTGCGGATGGAGAGCCAGGGGTGGTAGCTGGGCGGGTAAGCGATGGCAAAGCGCGGTTCGGAGCGACAGCGTTGGGACCACGCAGTCACCCAAAATCCCTGCAGACGAGAGCCGGTCGGCGCGGCGGCGGGCGTTTACTCCTGTGCGAGTAGCAGTGGGCGCTACTCCCTACACGCTCACGTTGCAGAGTTTTAAGAGGGTTTACATTTACAAGACGTATTCTACGATTGAGCAAGGGATTGTTATAGAATTATATCATTTTCCTTCCCCGCTTTCAAACCTCTATTCTCTTTGAATATTTTTGTAATATAGCATTGACAGCAATAGCTTTTGATTACCGCGTTGTGCTTCCCAGATGTCGTTGGGGTATCAGAATGAAGTTTTTATCTCGGATTTATTCTTAAGAATTCTTCAGAATTCTTCTTAAATTTTAGTTTAATAAGTTTTTAGGTTGTTANTCCATGGCTGTCTCTTATACACATCTAGATGTGTATAAGAGACAGTATATAATGTGTGTGTTTATACGTTACATTGTAGCATTGTTTCTCCCAGCACGATTTCTCTATGAGACTGGTTGAATGAACTTATTTGTTAACAGAGGATGAAACGTAGGTACATAGGAAATGTATTCATATAACTTCCTTCATTTTGAATGATTTTTGCATTCACGGAAATACCAAACGCAATGAAGATGGAACAGTGAAGCAACTCATTTCAATTATCGTTGCACGCTGTGTTCGTCGTTTCCGCTGCGTCAGTCGTGTGAGTGAAGTAATTGAGCGAGTGAACGCGAGTGGCTGAGCCCAGTGAACAAGGAACGCGAGGTATTCGTAGAAGCCGGAAGAGGAAGGATGAGGAATGAGGATCAACGAATAAAAGTATGCCAGCAACGAATAAAAGTCAACGCGAATAGGTACGGAAGGAAACAGAGAAGAAGACGAAATGCAGAACGAAAAGGAATGGATACTGGGTCACATAACGCTGGATGGATACGGATTGCAACTACACTGTGATACATATTAAAGAAGTACAACAAAGTAATTTTAATTACATTTAATATTCGTGGAAAAGATGCATGATACATAAAACCATAATACGCAGGCAATGAGAAGGCATTTTTAATTTTAAGGAATTCTTTCATAATATAATGAAGATTGAAAAAATGATGGAAGCGCAATGTCATTCGTTTTGTACTAGCCTTCCCTGCGTGAAGCGAAAGTTGAAGTTGGACTATTTCCTAATTTCTAAACCAAATTTACAAAGTATCAAATTTATAAACTGAATTCCAGTAGAACGAATAGAAGTAACAGGAATCATACATAACAAATCATAACATGTAAATAATACGACTTAAAGGAAAACAAAAAACAAAAAAAAAACAAATTTCCGATCACGAGTAACGGGTATAAAATTCCCGATAGACAGATTCATCTGGTTTGAAATCAAATGGTTTAGATTTGCATAGCTCACAAATATAAAAATATTAATCTTCAATTTATTCACTTTCACATTAAATTGTAAATTTTCACTCCGTTTGGAGAGAAGTATTGGTCTATTATCAAAATAAAATTGTTGTCTAAATAAACAAAAAAAATGAATATATAATTTGAGAAGATATTGAAGTGAATATTGAAAAGAAAAAATATTGAAAAGATAAAAGAAAATGCAAATAAAAAAATCGTCCATTACACATATTGTGTTTATTATATTTGAAAACTATTTGAATTTCGCATTATAAGGAAAAGAAAGGGATTTTCCGTCAATATTACCTTAGGACGAGAAAACGTTTTATGCGCAGCTACATTTATGTGTTAAAACAACAATTTCATAATATCGAGTAAATTTCGTCCCTATAAAAGTATAAAAGAAATATATCTAAACGCCCACTAAGATCAGTCAAAATCGGAAACCTTTTCCACGATTATCAGACTTTATTATTTACAGAAAAATTTAAAGCAAGTCTGTGGGTATAAAAAAAATTAGAGGTGTTGAAACAGAAGAAGCAAAAAAGAAACAACTGAGATCTCGAAGAGTTACAACAGATATTGAATTCCGAGAAAGAAGAAGGATCGCTGGCAGGGGCGTCTGAGACGAATGGACAGAGGAATAACGCTTGATAGAGTGCAACCATGCAGAAGAAAGGAAACTCCGAGAGGAAAATGGTGGCTGAAGAAGAAGCTTACAGCGCATCGCCCTCAGCTGATTGCACGACGCTGCTGCCTCCCTGCTCTCTGCTCGCTCTGTGATGGCGACCGAATGGACTATGCTTCGAAGGGATGAAAGGGAGGAAACAGAGACAAACGCACAAAGACGCCATTACACTATTCGCAGGTGACGAAGAGAAAAGTTATTCGTATGTGATGTGGCGAGAAACGACTGACAGCTTCTGGAAGGGATTCTCTGTGAAACAAGTGTCTTAATGAAAGGAAATAAAGAAACAATTGTTCACAATACATTCAATCTTCTGGAATTGAACAAATTTTTAATGCTTTCCTTCAGTTAGGGTAATTGAGAAATGTTCAAATATTCAGATAGTTCTTAACTTATCTTGTTTGAGGAATTTTGGGAAAGATAAGTCAACCATTTACAAAGTTTCCTAGTTCTAGTAATTCTTTTCACAAAAAAGAGACAATTTTTGGGTTGAGACTTTAATATCAAAATAATTTGATATCTTAAAAATTTTCAAATTTGGATATCTGAGAGAAAAAGTATTGTGCTTTGCATTCTATGTTTCACATCTTATTCTAATAATCGCTTATTCGTAAATTAACCGGATGTTTCATTGCTAGAGATTCTGTACTTCTATTGTTCACTGAATATTTTTCTTTTCTACACCCATACAATGTTCTCTGCAAATTTTTGCATTCCCTACGTACAAAAAATTCACTATTTTATTCCTATTCCACTAAGCCTCACCTTACAAGAGTTGAAAGATATTCGGCTAGAAATTCGATATAATTTTCAGAAATTTAAATATTTTCACCTGTACTTATTCTTATTCGATGATATTCTCACACTTTTCCAATAACTGAAGTTCAATTTCCATTTTTTCCCCTCTTTTGTCTATCAATATTTACATTTTATTTAGTTCTTTATGTTGAATGAATCAGATAGTGAATACATCCACTATTTTCTTCCGAATAGAATATTGTGAACTCATCCAATTGAAATATTTCAATTGTTGGTGTACGTACCAGGTTAATTCGATTTCCGAATTTTCGTTCTACAAAGATACCCCTTTGTTCTTACAAGTGGATTCGTTGTCAGAAAGTTTTACTGGAGAAAATGTAGAGCAGCTAATCAATTTTTTCTTGATATTCTATTGCTTTCAGACAATAGCAAGACATCATATTCATAGTATTTAGTATGCATGCAAAAAAATGTTGATGACCCGTTTAGTATTTAGTAGAGATTACAGTAATGATTCTACGAACATGTTGAGAAACAGTAGGATAATGTCGTGCATGTTACCAACTTGTATGTTTTTAGTTACTTAAGTAGTGAATGTTTTCAAATAGTTTTGAGGACAAAGTATAAGTATAAAATTGAATTTAAAATTTCGAAATTTTAAATGTTGAAAAGTAGGAAAACAGGACTGAGACCAAATACAAGAACTCCGGAATTTCTATTTCTTGGGACAGATTATGTATCACTTCTGTCTTGTACGTTCCCTTCCCATCACATTTGACCCAAGTAACAGACAGGGCCCGTAATATGCGGGACATTCTTACTTTCCACTCATATGTTTGGCAATGAGCAATTAAAGTTATTTTTAAATCAATCTCAATTGAACTTGTTAAGCGACGTTCAAAAGGGGCCGTTGTGGTTAGAAACTCTACTGATCCCACGTATAACGTAATCATGAAGACCCAAATGGCTTACCACATCTGCACGCATTGTTGAAGAAAAACAATCATCGAAATTTTATTACAGGTAACATACCTGAAGCGTTTTTCCTCAAAACCCTGGGTTACAACTTCAACAAAAGATGTAGAGCAAAAAAATATGAACAGCAGAAAGAACTCGTGTTGAGATTTAAGAGATGTCATTATTCTCTGGTCTTTTCTTATTCATAAATATATTCTTTCCTAAATTTCAATTTTTCCTTTTATAGATGTGCCAGCAAGACTCCTGTCATATCTCAAATATTATTTTATTTCAAAATATTTATTTAGCAGATATTATTGAAACTTAAATGCTGGTATCGCTCTTCTTGCGGAATGTAAGACCATGAAAATTTCAGTATGGAGCTAATCGTGTGTGAATGAAAGAAAAAAATTATTGTTCATAAAGTCATGAGCTGAAACGCGAACTCATTCCATTAGAATTTATCTTTCTCCTTGTAAGTATAGATTTGTACTCTAAATAATGTATAAAAAATTCTGCCTGACAAGATCCTGGAACCATACCGGCTGGTTTGTAATTATATTCCTATTTTTAGTGGTATGTTGAACAAAATATTTTATATAAAAGAGCATGCATGACCCAATAATCATTTCTTTACAAGCATTTTATAAATTCCGGAAAGAAAATTAGATAAAAATGATTTGCTTGAATTTTGAATATGGAATTCACTTATCATCCGAGCTATTATTATTTATTTCAAATTATAGAAAGTTAAAAATCTGTGTTTCGAGCGTCCTCAAAACATAGGACGGTAAATTATGATACACATGAGTAATTTTCATGGTGAGGCAACCTATGGTTCTTACTATGATTCGTTGATTACTATGACTATTGATATAAATTGGAATTTGGAAAACACTACCCATTGATGTTTTTGGAGTTGACAGTGTTTCATGAGATATATAAACATGAACTTAATGCTTATTAAAAAAATATTTAGAGGAACTAAAGGAGCATAATCACATACTTCTTGTACGTACTGGTGACTCCTGGATGACAATTTCACTATAATAACACTTCAACACTTCCAAACTTTGCAAATAGATGATCAATTATCAAATTGTATTATCTCGAAAAACTATTAAGGAAATAGGTTTATATCAAGTTTTTCAAGATATCATTCTGCTGAATATTGAAAATCCTGAACGAAACAAAATGTATTTATATCTTTAAAAGAGTTGATCACTGATATAAATAGACCGATAAAGGCACTACGTATATTTAAAAAGAATTGTAGAAAACGAGTTTTAAATAATTTTTAGAAAAATAACGATTCATCGTTTTTATGATTGGTAGCTTTTCATGATATGTAGTTTTAGTGGATATTCCTTTCTCATTCTATTCTTACGGCTTCATTTTTATTGTCTGTTCAAAATCTATTGTTTATCCCTATATTATATATATGCCCTATATTACTGAAGTGCCACCCTTTCTTTATACGAAACAGTCTCGTTCACGAACACTATACACGCAATAGTAGTAATATTCATCGACCTAGAGTGTCAACCACTCTTTGCCAAAAGGGACCATACCATTCGGGAATCGTTCTATATAATTCCCTGCCCAAGAATATAAAAGATATTATGAAATAGAATATCTTCAAATCCGCGGTTAAAAACTACCTCCTGCACCAGTGCTTCTACACTGTAAAAGAATTTATTGATTTTAACAAAAGTTAAATTCGTCTTGTGCTTTATCACGCCATTGCTGTAGTACTTTTTAAACAACTTATAACAATTTCAAAAACTATTTTCTTGCATGATTGTGTTGTCTTATGGCTCATATTAATTTAGTTTTATGTGTACTCAACATTGGCACGTTTGTGTACATAAATTCTGTAGCCCCATCCTGGCCCGGGTTTTTCTCCGGTTTTCCTTCGGGTAGAGGCGGATTTATCATACAGGTTCTCTAGGCTTTGTCTAGGGGCGGGTCTATTGTAACAATAAATCGTGAATTTAGTGTTATTTCAATTTTTAAGCACTATACTCAGAATAATCTATAGTTCGATAATAACTTACATGTAATTTTTTGCTTAAAATTACAAACATATTGACATTCTATTAGTATTATAACTCGCAGCTAACTTTTTATCTTATCTAGGAATTTTTGCTGAATTTTTTGAATCCGCCTCTGCCTTAGGGCCCTTGATCGGAATTGATGGGATGGTCCCTTGCTTGCTTTCGGAGAGTAAATTAGTTTTTTTTCCTCCACGTGGTCATACGCAGTTTGTACTGTTTTTTGACAATAAATTTATTTATTTATTTATTTATCATTTAGAATACTTCCATGGGCGGCGATCAAGATCCTACATTTCTTAAATATGGTATACTTATAAAAATATCACTATTAAATTGATATAGAAAGACATTAACTGAGATTGATATTGGATTGAACTGTCGACTTCATGTTACCTATTGTGTTATCTATCATACACTAAAACAGATTTAATGTCAATTCAAACCGATGGCAAGAACACTGATCAAATTAAAACAGTTGTGTTATCTTATTACTTCGAATATAATTTACTAGTATGATAAGTGGGATATTGATGAAGTACATTTTATAATTGCCCTATAATAACATTTAAATAATAATGAATAAATGAAAGAATAACAAAGGAAAGCGATGCTCAGGGTATTTTTTCAACGTATTACAGTCCGCATAAAGCGGAGATCGAGGTTCGGGATGGAGACGTTTGGACCATCGTAAGAAACAGAAAATATCTCTAACATATCTTATCGGAAAAAAACTTATCGGAAAATACTTTTTACTTGTAGTCATTCATTAACCGTGAAAATTCATTAGAAGCAACTAATAGAGAGGATAGAAAATTATCACTTTAGCAACAACTTTCTGAAAAAAACTCCCACTTTAGCAACAACTTCCCAACAACTCTCCTTCCCAATCCCCTTACCCAAATCCAACGGTTAGGTAGAAGAGCAGACCTCATGGCCTGAACCTCGCCAAAAGGTATAAAATAAATAAATCACACACTTAAACCGATCCCAGGTTTAATGAAGCCAAAGGTAAGAACCCTGATCGAATAAAAACAAATAATAATTGTTTTTGAAAATTATCCTTTCTAAGTATATTTAAATAACAATTTTTAAAGATAAAATAAATAAAAACATAATCTAAATTTTGAGATTTATCATCTTAATTAACGCACTTTGTCATCCGAGTGTCGTAATTATAAAACTCATAGAATGATTTACCGTTCATAGTCAAATCAACGTATAATATTACATGTACCATAATGCATTTCGTTGACACATAAGTGATCTTCATGTCGCGAATGTATCGTAAACGTATTTAAATATGAGTCGTAAACAATCTAAAAACATTAAATTGTAATAGGAATTACTATAGAGCTGAGTACATCTTTGTCCGTGAATTCTTTGGAAATCAAGTTCAATTTCACACAATTTGAGCAAACCTTTGTAATTTCCTTCGAATTGCTCGAGTGTTGGTCGGCATGCAAATAACACCTCACGAATCCATGGGAAGAATAAGGAAAAAGAGAGGAGAACAACAAGTGACGGCAATAAACGACGCACGAAGCATTGGACGTTAAGGTGGGAGTCGGGGGAAATGCCTTTGCGGAGAGCGAAATAAGGGAAGAGGAAATGAGAGATCAGGATGAGTGGGGATGGGGGTTATACAATGCTCCGTCTCGCTTGCGGCGACACGCTTCAAGAGACGGGAAAATGAATAGAGGTAAGCAGCAGAAAAGGGACAGAGGAGAGACGGTCGGAGATCAAACTCCCTTAGTCGCACACGTAGTAAGAAAGAAAACGAAGGAGGAGTGAGAGGAAGAGTTGACCTGTTCTGTGGAATGTCGAGAGAACGCGGGATATAAAGAAGAGGTGAAGAGGAACAGTGCGGAAGTATAGCGGGGGAAGAGCGAAGGACGTAGGATTGCAATGTATGGGTTGCGGCGATGGGATGCCGCACGCGTCGACCCTTCCACGTCGCTGCTGTCTCCGCACCGCACCCTCTACGGCACAGTGTTACTACAACGGGCTGCCTGCTTCCCGCCTTCATTGTCTTCCCTAGCCAACCATTCCTTTAGCACTTTACTGTATACGGCCGTTATTGTGAAGTTAGTTTAATTACTTCGATTCAATCTTGAGGATTGGTCAAACAGGGAAGGGAAAAAATCTACCAACTCGACAATGTTTCGGATATTATTGTATCATTCATGAGGTTAGTTGAACAATAATACATTCGTCTCTCTCTTTCACCATCTGCAATATGAGAGAGAGATAAGGTAATGAATCGCCTGTGAGAATCCCAATCTTCGAGATCAGAATTGAATTAGTCTTAAGTGGTCAAGAAGTACATAATTTTCTTTTAATTACTCAACACCTGCATAAGAGATCATTTTTGAAATATTTTTGCAGTATAGTACATTAAATTTGTCAATCTGAATCATTTTTTACATCTTCTTTAGTTTGCAGATCGAATACTGGTTTGAACTATCTCGAAGTGGGACTAGGCAACTCCAGACACATCTATGACATTGTAATTCTAGGGGATAATTGTGATGGGGTGATTTTCCACCTTAGGTGAATCCCATAGCACTTTCCCGTTGCCTTTCATTGGAACAACACACGAAGAAGAACCCCGAGATTGGAAGCAAAAAACATTTTTCTTCAGAGGAGACCTCTTACGCGTAAACCTCCTTGGTATAATTTACGTAAGCCCTACAATTCCACTAATTATTTGTGAGGCAACGTTTAGTTATGTTAAACGATGAATCCACACATTATATTTTGTAGGATGTAAAAAGATGTTGGTGGTGAATGTGTACATTAAGTGTAATTTCGTGAATAGGCCGTTGCTGCTTTAGTTATCTTCAAAAGGCGTAGCTTTACTAATCTACTACAGTGGCATAAGTTTGTTGACAAGAAGATTAAATTTGTCACCGATACAATATGAACTTCAAGCTTAATGTAAAATTTTATGTAATCTAAGATAGAGATCTGGAAAATACTGATAATACAACCCTGATGATGATGCCAAACAGCATCGTAAAGTCGGCAACATTACAATAAATGTTAATAAAGTGAAGTTAAATGAAAGTGATTGTCTATAATTTAAAAAAAACGCACATCCAATTTACATAATTCAGTAAGAAGACAATCAGTGAAATAGTCAATTTTAATTGGTTTTCTCCAATTTGAAGGATCTTATAATAATTATTGTTTTTATTAACTCTAAAAGAATCAATACAGTATAACTATCTTAATTTGTGTCTCCACAACATCCCATTCTATTTATTTATTCAAAAATCATTCAATCATTTATTACATTTAAATGTAATATTTTTATTATTTATTTTTATAATATTATTTTTTAATTTTCACTAGCCTCACCCATGCATGGATTATTTTTCGATCGTGTACAGGAAATATATGCTAATACTACTAAAAAAATAGATAATGCTAATATAGCAATACTGTGAAACTTTAGGACGCTTAATAAAAAAGTAAAATAATGTTATTCGAAATGTTTGTGGTTTCAATCACACATCAAATAAACTTCATTGTGAAAAAAACAGTTGCAAACTGCGTATGACCACGTTGGGGATAATAAATAAGTTACTCCATCACTACTTTATTACTTCCAATTTCTCTATTTGATCACTTATTACTTTGTACGATAAGGAGAAAAATTACAAATAATTAGTTTTTTCAGCGATTACTTACTGTAAATATCTTGAAATCTACTCCTAAATACCCGTAATTGTACTCGTAAATACCCGTATTAATACTCGTATCGACTCTTATACTCGCGATCCTTGGTATTCGTAAATGCACGAATATGTGGACAATACCACGAACAGGTCATTCGTGAATATTCGCGTATGCTTCGCTTCCTTTGATGTGTCTTAAAAGACCGTCACGCTGCGGGAAATGGCGAGCACCGGTGTTCGTGATGCGACGAATAGCGAGTAACCCATCCACACTAGTCGCTATTCGGCGAGCAGTTGTTCGGAATTCGCCGAATAGCGAATGTGTGGAGTCGCCTTTAAGCGCACGTCACTGGCAATACGGTGGTCCGAAGGACTTGCGTTGGCACTAGTGAGTTCCTATGGGTGTTTACTACATGTGCGTGAACCATGACGCAAATCCCACAAGTAAAAATTGGTAACAACTTTCTGTAGTCTATCATGACAATCCAAACAATTCGAAATATCAAACTTTGGTGTCAATTAATATTCAAATAACACAAGTTAAATGTTTATTGAAATCTATAATTAATTGCAGAAAACCTGTGAATGTTCCATACCGCTCTTCCAGTGAAAAAGACACTATCAAAGAGAATGCGTTGCTCAAAGTGAAGGTAAAGAATATGATGTATATACTGCACGATGTGTGTTTATACATCATCTACAGGTAAATTTTTTTCAAATTTATGACCTTGAAAGGTATTGGATATAGATTTAATATTAGAACATTCTAGACAGTATATGCTTTTGAATTCGTGTATAGACGGAAGTTGGAATAGAAACTTATCGTTGGGAAGAAGAATTGAGTATAATCGATTTTTTTCTCATGTTTAACGGTAGACAAAAACCAAGTTCAAGTGTTATTTCGTCCAACTAAGTTACGAAGTGATCTACGAAATAAAAGCCCTTGACTGCTGGCTTCATCCTTCCAGCTGCCAATAACAATGTGGCCACTCCCACCAGCACTGAAACCACTAGAACCGCAGTCGCAGTTGCCAATGCCACTGCGTCGAACCTCGAATACAAGTTATCGATGGAAACCAGCGTGTTTCTCTCCACTACCTTCTCCTCAGTTATTAATACAATACTATTAGTTGAATTCTTGTAGCATTTCTTACATTTTGAACTTTGTGTCATTGAAAGTATCTCGTTGAAGTATATTTTTATCTCATTCAAGTTTATCATCCAGAAATGTTACCCGAAAGTACGAAAATTATCTACCCTTCCTCGAGTTAGCATTGCTCGATTTAGAAGAAAATAGTAAAAAACAGAAGTATTTTTTTATGAAAGGGGAAAAGAAATCTTAGGATTATCAATATAAATATACATCCAATATGTATCTCGAACGTTATAAAAAGGAATTTGAAAGAGTTATATGTATGAAGTTCACGGAATTAAGGAGTTGAGTATTTAGACTTACAAGTGAACCTTTTACAAGTGAGGGCTTCGAGCGGGAATTCATTTTGTTGCACGATTTATTCTCCTATTGTTCAAAAACAGTTCCGCTTAAATACAAAACCTATAAATTAGCGAGAAATAGTGAAAAAAAACACAATACACGTTAGGTTACTTTTCAAAATCGAATTGTGACAAATTCTATCTTTGTGAGTCTTTTCATTACAAGAGCAATAATGTCATAATTTAAAGTTCCTATCCATGATATTGTTCTCTTTGAATTAATTAATGAGACAGTCAGGTCATATTCACCCCTTTTCACTGATTTAAAAGTAAAATTAAAAAAATCAACAAATTTTTCTGTAGATATTTATATTAAGAATATTTACATACAAAAACGGGAATCTCGATCAGTTCCATAGAAATTGTGAAAATGCCGATAATTCGTAGAACCACATTCCACTCTACTTCACCCCTTCGGAGTTTTGGAATTCCATACTGAAGTGAGCTTATACAATACGAAGGAACATCTGATCAACATTTTAAATACCTACGTCTCATAGTTTTCTTTTCTCTACGTTGATGAATGAGTCAGTCTGTTATTAAGTCACTGAGGACAACGCCACTTAATTGTTGGATATTAATGTTTCTTTATTGAGTCTTTCAATACTCCAAGACGATTAAAAAAAAGGATTTACACACAATTTAAAATAAAGTGTTCAACTGCCTCCCTACTTCTCTGTTCACTATATACTACGGATGAGATACAGAAATCACTTAAAAGTTACAAAATCCAACTGAATGTTTTATTCAATACATTTTTCAAAAAAGTAAAGTAAATCCAGAAAATTACTTTTGTTTCTCATTTTTTGTCATAAAATATTATTTACAAAACTACGCAATAAATATTAAATGTACTGCAGTGTTTTCCAAACTGTGGAGAACTTATGATTACCTGTTGTAGACGAGGTTTTGAGGGAGTCGTGGTAGGTTCGATCAGAACTAATATAAAATATACAGTAATATTACTATAATAAAACTTAGTTAAGGTAGTAAACGCATTTATTATTAAACAGACGAATATTTTGTTTTAATTAAATTAAATCTGCTATTGTAAACAGTGCAAAACCACCTACTGAATGTATCTTTTTAGTAAAGAAATAAATTTAGCGATTTCTGTTTATTTCTACTACCTTTCAATATAATGCAAGGTATTTAGATAAAGATAAACATTGAAAGCATATCGCAAATAATTAATTTATATCTTTAAGAAAAAAACATGTTTGCGCCTTTGTCCGGGTATTTCTAGAATTTACTCAACAAACAGAAAAGATTCCAATATCTATCATAGCAGAGCTAATATTATGCTTCACCCTTTGGGTTCACAGCGCTTTGCTGTTTCTATCGCCATCACCACCGTCGCGAATGCTACAGCTTATACGAACAATCCGAGCGATATCTCTTCCCAACGCCAATCCACCCCTCTGTCCTTGGTGACCAATTCCCAGCTCTCTCCTCCTCCTCTCTGTTCGCACTGCTGGGGTTCCTCCCTGAGGTTTTGTCTTCTGTTAAGAATCTTTTCCTGTTCCATTCTCTGATATTTCTTCATCTTCTTCATCCACTTCCACTCCAACATTTCTGAGTTTTTGGCAGAAAAAAGCATTGTTTGCTCGTTTTATACCCTATATTGCCGAAGAAAATGTCTAAATAAACAAATAATTAGGGAGAAAAAAGATGCTTAGCGACAAATATATTTTACGCATGTTCCTCATTTAATCATTCATTTTCTTATATTAAGGTGTATAGAACGTTGTCATAAAATAAACTTCATGTATTATCGACTTTTGTTTACTTCTAATTACTTGGAAACTCTTCCGCTCATGAATGAAATGCAGTGTCGTAGTGACCGGACGCGAGGCCTCTGGAGGTTGGCTGAGTATCGAAGCCTGCGCGGGGGTCATCACAACTGGAGGAAAGGGGATAAGAGGGTTGGGAGTCCTAGCCGTGAGTCAATCAAAATGCAGCTTGAGTAGTAGTAGTTTACTTACTCAGACAATACATAGAGCGAGAAGCAGAGAGCAGAAGAGGGGCCCGTACAGTCATGACGGAAGTGCCGCTGGAGGTGGCAGCGTCGATGGTTCGCCTCGGGTCCCGTTTTCCTCTCGTAGCAGCGTCGGCCGACTCGGACGACGCGGAGCGTAGTCACGGCGATGGTCGGGCGTGGAGCGTCAGTAGGTGAGAGTGACTTCATATGGCTCTTTGCCTATATACCCTTGACTCTGACGTCATGGCCTCGTAACCTCGTTCCACTCTCTTATCCGCATTCTTAATCTAGATATTATGTGTCGCCATACATTCCAAGATGGACACCTTCACGACAGCAGGAGCAAAACGAATTACTTGGAAATTCGCATGTTCTATAAAAACGACCAATGAGATATCCAATTAAAACTAACATTCCACAGATTGAATCTCAACCATTCATAATCACATGTAAAAATATTTATAGGGGAAACAGGCTCTTCTCTTGGTAGATGTGTGAGTAATCTGCTCATTTCGTCACATCGTTAGTCTTCCATTTCACAGTCCTATCTTTTTATTCCTTTTTCCATCATTACTCTTGTTTCCGTCCTCCCATTATTCTTCAAGTGCCCTATTATCTCTACCATTTGCAACTATATTTAACATCGCGTTGTAATCTTCTTCCCTGCTTTGCACCCATTTTCCACTTTACAACCCTCCACCGCAACTGTAAAACATTTTCTAATTACCATCATATTTCTCACTTTTCGCTTCTCTCTTTCTATGCCACTATTCACGATGGTACCTCCCACCAAATGCACAGACCTGAATATTGTGTGCAACTCCATTATTTAATATGTATAAAATTTCAGGAATGCGTGGAAGGGTGACTCGTGGTAACATACAAAATAAAATAAACCATGAAGAGAAGACACTTAAAGTAAATATGCTTTTTCTTAAATACTAATGACTAATTAAAATTAATAAAATTGTACTACGTGCGTAATGCCAACACTGACATGCTTTCCAACATTGAGGATTTCAAATTGAGAGTGTTCGATTATTTTAAATTCAAAAGTTAGTGAATTATAACATATAATAACTTTTCTTGCGATATTACACAGCAGCTGCTGAAAACAATGAAAACCGTCACCGTTTTTCACAGACTTTTGTAAGTGGGTTCTAATAGTTCAGCGAAACACTAATAAAGTATCGACAAAAAAGTGATCGAAAGTGTTACATGGAGTATTAACTTTAAGCGCAGCTCGCGATGCGATGGTATACTCACAGTCTAATATACTGTCGCGATATACCACACAAATTCCCTATGCTGGCTTTGCAGCTAGCGACGGTCGGACCTCTATCCACCGGAGAACATAAACCAACTAGATCATATCTATGATTATCGTGGGGTACAATGTATATTAAGTAGGTCGTGTATTCATCTGAACATAATCGCTCACCACTTGAAGGTGTAACTGCGTCGAGCTGCAAGTTTTTGGCTATATTCTCGCGAAAGTATGCTTTTAGACTGTGATATACACCCGACCTTTGAAAATTTACCTGGGAACAATTACTTGGTAAACACGGACTAGGTCATATCCTGTTGGATAGTAAAATGCTTACAATTTATAATGCAATTTACATTTGTGGATTTTGTATAAATTGTTTTCTAAATTGTGAATGCAGTGACTTTATCTTTTTTTTCGAAATTAAATTGTCTGCTGAAAGTTCAGGTCGTTTGTTTATGTTATTACTTTCCAGAAGATTTCAGACGTCAGATGATTATAATGCCATGCTGAATGATACCGCCACGTGGTTTCAATGATGGTATACGGATTTGCTTTATTATTCTCCAAGTGACAGTTGTTTGTCGAATAAGACTTGCCCCATGTCAATACCCCGACGGAATGTTCATTGTTAAAAAATCCTGGATACCCCGAGAGAGGGATCTATCTTTCTCTCTCTCCATCTACCAATTCTCGCACCGTATCAAAGAAGCGTGAGTGGGAGAAAAGACGATGTAGACTAACATTCATATCTCTTACTCGATTCTCGTCAACTGTCCATTCCCTTCTTTCTCAGGTATGGTGCGTGGCCGACGTCGGATTCGTCGAATCTTCCGTCTTATTTGAAATGGTCAGATTTTCATGCATTGAACTTTCTCTCAAGTTTTACTGTTTAGAGTATCACAGTTTATGAAAAGTTTGAATGTTTTACTACATGAAAATTATAATTAAGATAATGATAACTTATAGAAGGGAGAGGTAGTGTGCGAGACGTGTATTGCAACATTTATTATTCGACACTATGTAAAATAATGACAATTCTAAATTTATCTCGTGAATCCTTTCCTTATTTCTTCGATCTCTCGCATCTTTATTGTGAAAGCTGCCATGGTCAACGTGCATTCACCGCAGTCGAGAAACTTCTTTCCCTGGGATGATACATTATACGCCATTCTTGTCTCTCCAATTATTCTCATTGACTAATTCATCTTGGCTGTGAAATCATCACTGATCGTTGGTGCCGCTCTATGAAACCTCTGTGTCACGTCGTCGTCTCTTAGAAGAGGGATGGCCACAACTGCCCGTCGCGGGCATTTTTCCCACGAAGGCACGTCGCATGAAATGCTGCATCAATTGTTACATTATATTGAAGAACATATAGTGAGAATATACAATGAGTGTGACTACAAAATATTGCGCATGCATATATATTGATATAAAAGTGGCTTTCGATCATGCACGATGGGGTATAATAGTCGAAACATTAACAAAAAAGAAATTGCCGAAGTATCTTCTCAACATAGTTAAATCATATTTTGAAAATAGAATATGGATTTCGAAATAGGAGGAGGAAAAATTTACCACCAAGTATCATCAAGTAGGTTGACCTCACGGATCAGATAGCAGTCCTTTATTTCGGAATATAGTTTTCGATAATGTTTTGAGGGATTTAGAGAGAGAAAATACTGATGTAATTGCGTACGCAGACGACATGGTTTTATTAGTATATGGAAATTCACGTGTAAAATTAGAGACACAAGAAAATGAAGAACTGCGTAAATGCCAAATAATGTCAGAAGTATGGATTAACAATTTCGGAGCAGAAACACGTTGCATGTGGTTTGGATATCCTGTACAACATAGAAGAGATTTTAAACTTACATTGAACAATGTGAAAATACAGATAGCTACAATATTTAGGGGTGCTCATTCATGAAAACCATCTAGGATACATTAGAAGGAAGGTTCAAGTAACAATGTACAGTAAACTTCGCATAGGAATACATCGATATGACTTCCAAACTAAAGATCTGAGATTGTTATACACGGCAGGCAATAGCGTATACTAATGTCATACGGGGAGAACGAACAGTAAACGTTAAATTTGAACAAAATTTACAAATAATATAGCGACAATGCTTATTTCCAATAGTTAGGAGTTACAGAACTGTGTCGTCAATGACCCTAAATATTAGGTAAATTGCAGGAATAATACCCATGGACCTACATGCACTAAAAATGAAGTATATATATTTGTTGAAACCAGACGGGAAAATAATAAATAAATAAAAATTAGAACGAGAAGATAAAAAAGCGAAAGGGAAATTAACTCCCTTGGATTAAATGCATGGGCGATGGAGATGAGTTTAAAAGGAAGGGTAACTTACATATTTATTCCTGATGTTTGCTTTGCAACTAACATTAAAAATGGTTTGAACCATCTAAACCAATGATTGAATTCTTGACCGGCCATGGTGATTTTGGGCAATATAAAAAAGATTTCGAATAACTGATGATGCAGCATGTTTATGCGGAGACAAAATATAAACTTTGGACCATGTGCTATGGGACTGCCCATTATATGCGACAGAACGTGCGGAATATTTTCGAGAATATGGAAGACAAGACATTTTGACAACATAACAGGAAACCACCTAATGGAGACAAAAGAAAAAATGGAAACATTAATGGTTTTCGCTAATAAATTAATAAGTTAAAGGATAAGGACAAAAGAGGAAGTAGATATGCACACGCCGCCTAGTTGACGGGTACGGGCAGCACTATACGCAACCGAGATGTGCAGATTAAAGTAAAATAGATCTTAGATCCTTGTATTGCTCTGCAACACAGACATGGAGGCTTGAAGAGAGTCTAAAATAAATGAAGAAAAAATGAAGGCATATCGCAGGAAAGTGTAGGGCAGTTTCTGCCAGTCATCTAACAGAAAATGATATGACCGGTTGCGCAGTGGTGGGGGACAGCTGGGGATGCTTATCTCTTTCTTAACACAGTAACAACTGTCTGATAACGACTGAATATTTCAGAGAAGAGGTCGAGTCACTATACCCTTATCTCCTTCCACACCGCCCACAGTTGCCCTTGACATTCGACAAAGGGCGAATCGTTGAAAACATCTGTCTTAGAGCAAGAAAGTCACAAGTCAGTGCCTCCGTCAACTCAAATAAAACGCCTATGTGCTGCTTCCATTTAATTTGTAAGCCACATAGTAATACTGATCGATAATTTAATATCTGACTAGCCTCCATTTTCTACTTATACCCATTCTCTGTTTGTAAATATTAACCACCTCTGTCACTCTTTCGTCCGTGATGAGGAAAATACTCTCTCATGTCTCTCAAACGGACTCAACCTTCCTGAACGCGTGTTTGCTCTGAGGGGGAGTGTTGTTTCTACGAATGTAGGTTTTATGTGTATTTTGTGTGCACTTTAATTGTTCCAACCGAATATTAATTTTTCGCATTAGGAACTTAATAATAAAGATAATTCATTATTATTAATACTATCCTAATAAATATAACAAAGTGTTTTGACAAATTATTTAGTAAATTGATGCTGAATTTCTTTCAATTTACACATTATTTAAAAGTTATTTTTAAAAACCGCGCTGCATAAAAACTACCATACACACTCAATTTGTCTCGTTGAATTGCACATAATATGCATAATCTCTCAGGTATTAAATATTTATGAGTATAAATAATTTACAGTAATACGTAAAATAAAATATTTTATGCAATTGTAATTAAAAGTTCATCATTATTTTATTGATACAATATTTGTACTGTTCAAGTTGTTTGTTTCTACCAGAAGATCATGAGACACGAAATTTCACTTTTAGTTTTAACACACCTTAAAAACATCGCGCAACTCTTCGCTCAGTCTTCGTTATTACTGTGGAACTTCGGTAATATGAAGTCCTCATGTTGAATCAATCTTTATATTCAAAAATTTTAGGAAAGGTTTTTCAGTAATACGAATTTTAGATTGAATTTATTTCTCTCTTTATAACACACCATTAATGTACTCATTGATAAGGTAGTAACGGCCTCTTCCATCCATAGTAACGGTTATATACATCCAAAGATAGATTCACTGTATTGTGTATTCACACAGGTCACTAAACAATATATTTATTTACACTCACCTTGGTCCTCTGTGCTAAACATATAGGCTATTGTATTGTGGACTGGGGAACTCTTCCCGACACAATGATTTATCATTTCTCGACGTGTAATTTTCTCAGAATTCATTTCTTTATTGAAAGTCTAGTGTTTGCTGGTTTGAAACCTTCAGATTGTTGATAATTAAATTGGAAGAAAAAAATGACTCGTCAAAGACTTGAAAAGTCGAAAATCACATATTTTGTTCTCTTCATTTCACTAACGTAAGTAAAAAAACAGCTTAAATAATTTTATCAATACCTGCTAATAATATTGTGTAAAAGAACGTAGTGTAACCATAGCGTTAAGCATAGCGCACTCATCTTCTTCGTTTGGAGACGATGGTTGAAGCCCTGTCCAAGTAGAGTTTGCAGTGGTTGTCACAGCTGGTTAGCGGAAGGTTTTCAAGGGGTTCTCGCGATTCCCCTGCCATTCATTCCTCCACAGCTTCCACTCGTCGTCATTTTCACCTCATACGCACATCACACTTGTCATCCCTGTCATTAGGAGGTCGTCTGAGAAAAGACCGTGGTTATGTACAACGACCAGGGCATAGAGGAGCCTCCACGCGGTTCCCCCTGAGCAATATATACTGTTCAAAGTCCTCTAATACAAGCAATTCATTCATTATTATTCTGCTCTAAAATCAATCATGTGAGCATAAATAATATCGAGTCACCTTAACTTAATATGTGTGTGAGTTGAAAATTGGCTCCCCGAAATTTCAGTAATTCGAAAATTTTTAGTAGTCCCGTGAGTTTTTAATTAATGAGGTTTCACCGTACTTGTTTCACACTTTTGTCTCTCTCACGTTTTGTGTCTGTCACCTCAGGAGACCTATGTGTCCTCTATAGCTTCCTGCAATGCTGCGAAACTCCTACCCACCCGCTCCATCGTTGCGCCGTCGCCCCGCAGCGTCGCGCCGGTCACAGGATGCGGTCGGTTCCCACGGGGGCCACGCTGTCGGCGATCGAACAGCTCGGGACCCACAAACCGAAAGTAAGGGCGTAACCCAGCAGCCAAGATTATCAACCGATGTGACGACTGGTGATACTGGTACGATGCGCTTTATCCACGGATGTCATAGAAATGAGTTTCATTCGTGATACATACTATTACATTAGTCAAGATATTCTATTCGAAGCGATAATGTTCTCTGTCTTACACTGTATCGAGTACGGAGCTGGGATATTGTAACGGCATAATAAGTTGATCTTCTCCGTTACTCCTGGAGCTACGAATGCGTAGTGTCGCCATAATGTTAAGGACAAGACGTTAATACTAAATAAAGGAACACAGTTTCCAGTAAGAAAAGTGATTATTTTTGTTTAACATTAGCTGTGATCTTAAATTAAATACTTCTCATCCCTAGGAACGCGTACACATCTGTCGTTCTTTGGAGTATATCAACAAACCTTCGCTTGTCTTGCGTTCGGTATCTTTGAACACAGAATGTCTTCCGTGTGATAACATGTAAAATTTATGCAAGTAAGTAATAACATGCATGGAGTGATAATATATAGCAGTTCTGAGTGATAATTGATAATATGTGGCAGTTCTGAGTGATAGTATGCTGCTACACATTTAACATAAAAGTCAAGACATTATTTTATTCTCGTAAAATTAAACTTTGAAATAGAACATTCATGTAGAGTATTGTGACGAAAATTCTCAATTCTCCTTAGTTGGACATCTCTCGTATGAAAAACATTGCTCCGTGTAACTCTCAAGAATAACACCTTCAACCTTCCCTACCAAATTCTCCCCGTCCAAGCTCCGCTCCAATTAAGCTTTTCCCCTTAGGCCTCCAAAAAAGTAGCCTGTGGCGCTCCAGTTGGAACACGGGGAAAAACGTAACACAAGCAAAACAACGGGGCACAAGAAACACGAACACAAATCACGAATGGCGTACAGCGCAGATAGCAACGCCAGAGAAGTGAAAAAATAGCAAGATATTATCGAATTCCACAATTATATATTCCACAACAGAATTTAAACTCTTTGGTCACTGGATTTCAATACCAGTATAATAGGAAAATAATAAATAATTAAATCAATTTACAGGTAAAAGATCTATCAGGAGAATATACCACGTTAAAAATTAGTAGTTGTGAATGAATGCTTCTTAATTATAACATATTATAAAATGTATGTTAGGCAGATTATATAGTTGACAGAATTTAATGAATGTTATACCATTCTTCTGTTATTGTTAAGAGATCTTCAAATTGTGGATCCCCCTGTGAGGTAGGATGTAAATACTATGTTTATTCCAGATGGTAGTACAGATATTTCAGTAATTTACTTTTATTAATATTTAATCTTACCTCCTAGAATTTAAAATATAATTGGCATTTTTTTAAATGAATACTTTAACCGTAAGAAAACTTACATTAGAGAATTTTTAACATGGAAAGCTACAAAATGTACAAAACATGTTAAAATGAATCGTAGCTTGAAGGTGTTCCAAACCTATTCATGAACCACGATATTGCATTTACAATTTTTACGATATCACAAATAATTACATAATTATGTTGTATCGTTATTCTGTAATTACATGGGTAAGGAAAATTACGTCTCCTCAGAGATATAGCTTGGCAGCTGGAGTAATATCTTGTGAGGTAATTAACCCGCATGAATTACCTAATGCAAGCGTCCATGAATCACGTTGTTAGTTGGTCACTCATTACTGAAATTATGATATAATTAATATAGTTTATGAAAATATGCGAGTTTGCCTATAGCTTCACGAGCAATCTGAAGAGAAAATAATTAATAAAAAACCTTAAATTAATAATACTTGAGTATTCCTTTTACTTTCACTTCAAGTTAATCCGTCTCATTCGAGAACATTCATACATACCAATAGTTTTCCTCTGTGGTCGGTCTTATTCATTGCTATATCATAAACGGGAAATATAGAAAATCTACGAAATTTATGAGGGAATGATATTTTTATTGTCGTATATTTTTGACTTCATTTTATTAGTCTGCCCATTAAATAGTTTACGAAGCTGCGTTCGAAACGATTACTTCACGCTTCAAGGAACTTTTGGAATATTAAAGATTCAACGTTTTTTGTTGGACACATACTTAAGTCAAGAATGCACGAAATTAGAATAGATAATTCGTTATGATGTTCTTAGTGCTGACATAGAGGATAATTGAAGAAATGTATGTTCTCCTAATAGCTTTTCAAGATTTCATAAAAAAAACAACAATATTATTTCCTAAGTTAGAGCTTTACTGTTGTGGAGTGGAAGAGCTGATATAAAATCTCCTGGGAGTGCCTCTGCATAAAATAAATGTTTTACTCCTTGTTCTTGAAAGAATGTACTGAACATGACACTGAATTTTCGCGTATGAATTAAAGTACAGGTGTTGCATAATGTCCTCCACTAAGGGCTTTTCTGGATTTTGCAGAACACCATCCTCATAAAATAAGTGAATGAAAGGAAATCGAGAAAATTAGATGCGATACTTCAACAATATTAACATGAAAATTTCATCTCATGGTTCAAAATACAAAAAAGTTCAAGCTTCGAAGTTTCCTATAACAATACTATGAGGACTTTTGATAGAGTAACCTACTCATATTATAAAAGAGTTAGATCGGTTTTAGCTATTTTATGATCTTACTCCAAACTCTGCTTCCACAGACCTCTTTTTGCGGCCAATCATCTACATGAAACTTTTACTGTAAAAGTTTCGGTTGAATGTATTTTGAAGAACAACGAACAAAACACTCCTGGAAAACATCCGATTTTGAGTGGTCACAAAAAATGTGTCTTGCATATTTCATATTAAGATTTTAATACAATAAATGAAATGAAAGATGTCCATTAGTTACAGAAAGAGATGTAGCACGTTAATAAAAAAATAGCTTGGCTTATATCTATTTCACGTTGAAATCCACGACAAAACTAATTGTATTAACACTTTATCGTCATTGATAGTGAGAGAATCTTATAAAAATCTTTATGATTTTCATCGTCTTGGCGAAAATATGCTTTTACATTCCAAGAAAACATTAGTGACCTTATTAATACTCCTAGTTCTTAAAAAGTTCAAACAAATAGGATAAAAATGAAAGCTCGTAATCCACTCTATATTTACACGTAACCGTTAACCTAAGTTGCAATTTTCTTCTTTTTTCTGTGCGAGAAGCTTAAGAGAAGATTCTTTATATCTGCTTCTTTACAAAAGTTCTAAATAATTATATTAACTGAAGTTCAACATTTTGAAAATGTTTAATAATAAAGTGATTGCATGTTATATCAAAAATTATTTTTTCTTGTGTAGTGTAGCCACAGCAACTGCCAAAGTTCTTTTTTTTCTACCTCAAGAAACACTTCTTAAAAATCAGTACACAACTTACTGATAACAATAAAACAAACAATGGCAGTATTTACAACATTTTCTGATGAATAGAATAGTTTACCTCTAAGTTTAATGCGCAGTTACACATATCCCCTGAATTTCATTTCCCTAAAGAGTGTTTTGTATTCTTGATACTTAATTTTTTAAATACATTATACACAATGTACCCTCCCGTATATTCACAACTAGAAATCTATATTTCTAATCACAACAAAGATACCCTTTTATTTTCCAACAATTTTCTGTACACACTGTACAGAAAATAATACATTTTTTTCCTTGGGATTGATCTGTCCCCCAGAAAATCTGCAATTGAATATTTTTATAGCTCATTTAAATTAGGTCTCTTCCATAGCCTGTTGCATTGCTTTTGACATCATATCTTGTTCTTTTCTTAACATTCTTTCTTCGTGGGATACCTTGTACGTCACAATAGTACAGTTATATTAAGTGCAGATGGGCATTAGCAATGTAATTTGTTGGGCATTAGCGAGTTGAGGTGACTGATCATGAACAAAATTACATTACAACCCAATGGTTTGTGATGGGAATGCCCCTAATACACGTTCACATTGAGCGAAATGTGAGTTATTCAGGATTACATGCACGGTATCGTGTGCAGTACTGTTAGACAATTTAAATTCTGAGAAAATTAAAAAAATTAGGAAGCGAATAATAAGATGAGAAAATGGCCCCAATAAGAAGTTTCTTTTGTTTCAGGAACGGAGCATGGAAAGTGAATAAATGGAGACCTCTGTCTGGGCAAAATTGTTCTGGTTATGGTGTCTCGTTTTTCAGTATTGTATATGTTCAAAATTCCTACCATAATGCTATTACCAAAGATAGCACATTTTAATGAAAATTCTATTTTTAAGATACTCAATTTACATTGTAATACGCTTAAAGAAAAAAAATGGATTCTCCAATAACAAACCGATAGTAGTATCTTCTCAGATCTTAGTTGAGCGCAGATTCAAAACTTCGTTCGGACGAACAAGGTTTGCATCTGGAACTGACAAAAGACAAAAGTCGATTCGTTGCCATAAGTTCTCAGGCAACTCAACATCTCTCCTTCCCATTGAGAGACAAGTCACGGTTAGGAGGAAAAGCAAACCCAATGCCCAGAAGCTCGCTATAAGACAAGGAATAAATTACTGAGTAAAAAATAATGAAATAATAAAAAAAAATCGTTGTATACAACACTATTGTCAGTCATGAGTCGTGCACCGTACCATCGAGCAGACGCATCGAGTGGTCGCGCTCAACAATCCTGGTAGATAATATTCTTGCAGTGTCCTAGTTTAAGCATATGTCCTTTTGTTGTGGCATATTTCCCTACAACTTTAAAATAGCACAGTAGTAAAATGAAGTGTACAGTTTGCAGTAATACTGTTAAGAGAAAGCAGCTGAAAATTAAATGTAGTGATTGTAAAGTACTTTTTCATTCTAATTGTGTAAACATATCAAAGGATTCTGTTGATTTTATTTTAAGGGAAACCAATTATGGCGTTGTAGTATCTGTAAAAAGAACCGACGAAAAAATATGTTACTGGAAATCTTGATTAGTGAAGAGAAAGTTTCCATTGCAAATGGGATTCACATGCTTATCGAAGCAAAGGAAGATTGTAGAAGGCTTGAAGCTGAATGAGGAAACTATCTTGACTCTTGTGAAGAGATCAAACAAAATACAAAAGTAGTTGAACAAATAAAATATTAAAGACTACTTGAAGTAAATAAAAAATTTAACAGAAGAGATGAAACACCTGATGTGAAAGTTAATAGTTTAGAAGAAAAACTATAAGAAAGAGAGCAGTATACGCGCTTGAATTCATTGGAACTTCGAGGAATTTCAGTCGACACGAATGATGTGCTAGAAATGGAAAAAGTTTCATTCTTTCTCTTTCATTGTCAACTAATTCATCTTTATGACATATCGTAGACTCGTATTATTATATAAATAATACTAAATAATGCATGTAGCACAAAAAGTTTCTATTGAAGTAAGATGTATTTTCTAACCCACTTGGACATAAAGCAGAAAAGAATCTCCTTCATCCATTGACTGTTAGGCAATTAGGGAAACTGGAAGACTGGTTGGCAATTAGGGAAACTGACGGAGAAAGCAAGTTACGACGAGCACAAGTGAGACTGGCAGCAACCTCCAGCTCAAGACAACGCGTTCAACTCAGCATGACCATCCAACAAGTCATGACCATCTGATGCATAATTTGAGACTTCCGTTTGTCACAGAACTTTGGTGAAGTGTGTTCTCGGCGTCAGGGAAAGGGAGGAGACCAAGGAGACTATAAACAGATGGCACTCATGGTGTGGGATAGCCTTTTCTACGTGTACGAAAAGCGTCATCTCAAGCGGCATCATGAATTTTCAGCGCCATCACACGCTGGTTATTGTAACTACTTCAAATTCATTTGTCTCGTTAGAAAAGGGCTATACAATAGCACGAATACTAACAACGTAGCACACAAAATACAATGTAAAGATTGTAATGCTATCTACGTAGGTAGAAAAAATGGGTTAAAAACTATCTGGTTTATACAATACAATGTTATAACATGTTTGTGTTTCTGCGTTTTTGTAAACATATTTTGTGTTTATAATTCTGTTTATACATGTTCATTTGTCATGTTGTTATGTTTATTGTCACCTGACGACGACGATCAGTTGAGCATCACTCGGAGCGGGAACTGCCGTTGAAGTAGTTACAATAACCAGCGTAAGATGGCGCTGAAGATTCATGATGCCGCGTGAGCTGACGTCGCTTTTCATACCTACCCCCACTCATGAGTGCCATCTCCTGTGTATAGTCTCCTTGGAGGAGACACTTGTAAACCGCGTTTGGGACAATCTGAGAGACATGAAGTGCCGCGCTGACTGAGCAATGTGACCTGAGGGCTCATGATTTCCTACCAAAAGAACAACGGGGTAAATTAGTTCGATACGTCATTTGTTGATAATGGAGCAGTATGAATTTACAATCCTCCAGAGTTTTGTGTAGTCTGAAACTCCGGTGGGCAGAATCACGTCTTTTTTATTAGACTTATTATTTCATAGTTACACTATGAAGATGCTGACGTGTCACTTGAGACGTTTTCCATGATGTATATTTGTTAAAGAAGTCAGTAGAGTTAAATGATTCAAGATAACTCGCTATTTCGGACATTCTATATAATGCATAACAAAGAGTAAATCATGTTTTAATATCTCTGAAAAATTAGTCCATATGATACTACTTTCGAACATTCAAATACTATTAGATGATTTATCCACATTTTCTGTTGTTTAAATGATAAGAAGGATTTAATTCCATATAATTTCAGAGTTAAATAATCAAATAGAATATTTAAGGTACCTAAATTTTGGTATATGACACTTAAGCCTTCATTTAAGTGTAGACTCCAGCTTACACCACCGATAATAGGTTTTTTCAATGAAGAATACCATGGTCACTCCATACCATTCTCGAGCTGCAGAAAAAAAAATCCTTGAGAATTCATGGACGAGAGAAAAATTAATGTTAACAGGGGCTTTGTTCAGAGCCACTTGATTAAACGAAGGTAAACTAAGAAAGGAAGGAAAGTCTTAATATAAAACTTTAATACTACTAATTCCCTTACTAATAATCTGGTGATAAAATCTCGATGATAAGAAGAACATATTTCTAGTAAGGAGCTTTATGCTAGTCAATTCTGTGATATTTTATATTCTTTATATTCAAATTTTATTTAATAGAAATCAATATGTTCGTGATATCTAAACATACAATATTCTTTGAATTAGCTACGTACCACTTAAATGTTATGTGGGTAATAATGCAATTTCTAGAAAGTGATACAAGTTCTTTAATGTTTCAACCAACTATAATGTTATTTTGACTTAGTCAAGAGCTATAAGTCTCTTGACAATTGGAGATTTCAGACACCAAGTGAACCATGACCACTTTCCCGATTCATTCTAAGTTTTAACAGTTACGAATGTTAAAATGTAACTATCAACAAAATATATACTTTGCCTTTAATATCTGTTATACATAATTATTTCATTTGTTCATTAAAAATTTAAATTTATCTGGCACTTCTGTAGCAAAATATGGTTGGTATTTTTTATTTTCTCAACCATGTCGTTCATGGATAAAATATTTCTTCTTGCTGTCAAAATGTCATGTTTTCTTTTCTCTTGTTTTCTTTTGGAGTACGTGTTGTAATCCAATGGCGTGAACCAAACTGAAGAGTCATAATCAGCGTCAGAACTGTTAACATGAAAATTCAAAGATGAATGTTGACTGTATGATACTCATGTCGATTTACATTATGATATGGGCGAAATGTAAGACTTTCTAAGTGTGTAATCCGTCGCTAGTGAGGTCCACCGCTTCTTTTGTCAGAAGATAATCCTCATTCTCATTTCTCTTCATGACTCATTCATAATCTCTATGATACCGAAGAATCTCCATATCTCCCCACCAAATCTTCAGACCATCTCTAGAGTCCTCACCCATTCTTCCTTCGTGTGTCTTTTATGCCCCAATCACTCCAAATATCCTCTCTCCATCCCGTTTTTTTCTCTCTCGTAACCCACGAATCCCTGGATGGCAGCATCAACCAGCCCAATTGTGTCCCGTGGCCACAAGCTTTATGTGTCCCAATATACTAACAGTGCAGGATGTCGGGGAGCAGGGGACGCTGGGAACAGGGGAAGTGGCGTGGTGTACGTCGCAAAAAAGAACCGCAGGATGACATCGCAATGCGGGAGCGTCTGTCACAGGGCTGCGTAACGAGGGAAGGATACGAGAAGGAGGCGCGTTTTGAAAGGTCGCAAGACCTCCCTCAGGAAGGCAGCGTGACAGACCAGGGACAAAACCACAAAAGGAAGTGCGCTTTAAGTATTACTATACCGTGTGAGACGGAACTTTATAGGTGGTAAAAGTTTTAAAGAGGGGGACGAATGAAAACTGGATAGTATGATCCTAAA
The DNA here is from genome assembly GCA_002313205.1 of Laupala kohalensis. NCBI lineage: Eukaryota > Metazoa > Arthropoda > Insecta > Orthoptera > Trigonidiidae > Laupala > Laupala kohalensis. The sequence goes on along the minus strand of NNCF01126816.1, from coordinate 325,652 downwards.
TTACTCATCTGATGGTGAAGTAGAAAGAATCAACTCAAATCGCAACTTTCTTAAAGCATAGTTTGAAAATGTACGACGCAGCCGAAAATCGTACACTTCAGGACCGCAACCGTCTTCTCGAAACTTGAGCATAGCGCCGAGGAAGCGACGACCTTCTTTTAGTGTAGTGTCGAGGCAGTGATGGAGAGGGGTGATATTTCTTCTAGGCAGTCAGGGCGCGACAACCTATAATGAATGAAGCAGAATATTCACCCGAAATACTTATAAGACAGCTTTGACATTTTTATGAAAATTTTTAGTTAAGTAGGTCCCGTTAAGTTTATGTTAACAAACGAACTTTGATGATACCTAAAAGGAGGTTTTTGAAAAAAGTAGTGAAGATAACCGTGGTATAATTACCTTAACAAAGAAGGTGAATAGAACAATGTGGTACTTATTGCATGTGAACGAGTATGAACTAATATTCCATCACGAAACAATTTCTTTCAGAACGTCTACTCGTTCAAGACGATTCATTTGACAGTAAATCAGAATTTTTCCATCCCTGGTCTACAATAACTCGGTAAATTTAGCGTAATATTTCTGGCGATACATATTCAGAGTGGTTTGAGTTTGAATGTTAACTTTTTTCTGTTATATATCGATACCAGAACACATTTTGTAACTGATTGGTATAAGTATTAATATTAATGATATTTTCTTATCGGTTATCTATCTCGTCAATGTCATCCTCAATGAGTCACAATTCGGTGCGTGTAACGGACTGCATGTCAAAACGAGTATGTATAATGTATATAGACTCCCGGAAGGGCAGACAGTACGGTAAGTTCTAATCTGATACTTGTGATATTTTTGTTTTATGAAAGAACTAAATACATCTTTTTTCGGTATAAGACTGTAAAATCTCTGATTCACCCGAAAGTGAATTACACAAAATTAATCATGTGAAAAAATCTCTGATGATAGATATAAAATGCAAAAAATAGAAGGGGAATATGAATAATAATGTTCGCTTTACTGTAAATACCAGAAATCTGTACTATTGGCAGTTTATTTTTCTCCTTAATATTTTAAGTTATTTATTTTCTGATTAAAGCATTCTTATTCAAGTAACCACTCAAATACATTCAAACACTTCCACATTGAAAAAAGGTGATCATTGCGAACAAACATAATGAATAAATATCACGATTTCTGATTAACATTTTTACTATCAACTACCTCAGTAACCGCTTCCTTGCTGGAGTAAAAGTATGTTTTTTTTACTATTATTCTTTCTAAATTGTCATTTACGTGTGTAGGAAAACTCTTAACTGAATTGTGAAAAAAATCGCTCTTGCCATAGAAAATGCGTGTGCCGGATTTCAAACTTCATCGCTCCTCGACCCACACCAAGAAATCAATTAAAATTACATAAAGAAACATATTATTCCAATTTCGAAAAAATCGCTCGTAATTGCACGTGTACCCACTCTGAAGAGCGCCTGTTCCTAATGTTGTAGATCTACGTCCTTTTCTCTCATCGCTGGGTGGTTTTCTTTATGTAACTTAAACGTTTAGCATCTCGAAAATATACTTCCTTACATTATTCGTTTCTTCATCTATTATTGACTTAACCCAATCCATTGTATGATCTCTCTTCAAACAGCGAGACGCCCATCACTATGTTCATTTCTAACATTCTTCTTCCGCAAATCTCTAAACTTGAGAAAACACGCAGAAAAATTATGTGCATGGTTGTTATATTGTAAAATATTGTCTTTGCTTTTTTTTGTTTACACATATACCTAAAAATCAATGTCAAATTAAATGAACGATGAAATATGAATTGAATGAAATAATATAAACTGAATGTATTTCTTGATGGGTAGGAAAAAGTGTTTTACAAAGTAATGTAAAAATTAATTAATAAGAATTTAATGTGTTACGTAACAATGTTGACTGCTGTTTATTATGATTTGTACCAACCTGAAGATGTCCCAAATTGTTTATGAAACTTTGTTGTGGTAGAAAAAATGCATGGTATAAGGTCGGATCATTTAAAGAAACATATGTACATACAATTTTGAACTGAAAATTACAATTAATGTTTTTACTGATGAGTAAGGAAAAGAATGCTGTTTCTGACCAAGTTGCACTGAAATGTAAATTCTCAATGGTATCTTTAACAACAGTATAAATTTCTCTTCTGCGAAAAGAGATTCATGGTTTAAGGTTGGTGGAGATACACGTTTGTCATTGGTGAACTCACTGAATTGTAATCTATAGGATTTCCAGCAGATGAAGCACATTCAGTGAGCATAATGGACAGTTAAACTACTATGCAAACATTTGCATACCTCAAACCGCTATCAGTTCTATATCAAGAGTCACGTGAATGAGAAACCATACGTTTTGTAAATGACAAGAAACGATACAACCAGAAATCCATAATGCTATTTGTGAATACATTCTGCGATTTTGACTGACTCCATAAATTATCGATAATTGTCGAGTAGAGAAAGCACAGTTTATCAAAATGAATCTATGAATGCGAGAGGGACAAAATTCATTCAAGAGCACTTAAAAGATACAAATTAACTAAAATTTCACGTGGCACTACAATGTTTTAAAAATTCCCTTAAATTCGAATAAACAAGATTTCATAATCGTAAAATGCATGAAAAAAAACGCAATTTCCTTAGGTTGGCTATTTCAGTTTCAGAAATCGCCTATGATTTGTGGACCAAGTACAAAACGAAACAAAAAATATCAGAAAATGATGTTTTTACTTATTCAAGGGAAGTTATTCTCGTTATTTCACGGAAAAAGGGAATGGGCACTGCTTGTGCAGGGTTAGTTTAGTTATATACACGTTTAAAAAGGATTTACCATTTAAAGTAGCAATTCTCTAACTTTTACATCTGTTTAATTGATAATAACAATTCAATTGACAATATACATGGAAAGCAGAAGAATCGTCTCTAAAGTGGAAAATCTCTTCAGATCAATGAGTCCAGAAGGAAGCAACGTAACAAAAATCTGGAGTCGATATTATTAGTATGTATATGTGATTCTGTACTCTGTAATATCGGAACTGTAAAAGTAATTCAACATAACAAGGTGTTGAAAGAGAAATTGTGTGAATGTACATTTGAATATTGGCATGTCAATGAAAATAAAATCTCTTAAACACGACATCTGCAAGGCCTATTTTTTGTGGAAAAGCTTCTCTGAATTAATTTTCTCGAACTATTTTTAGTGTGGATCATTCAATACAGGTCGTACACTTACAATTGTAATATATCAAAGATCTCTTTGCATGAAAGTGAATTCAGTCCAGGAAAACAGAATTTCCGAGATTTACGATATTCCGTTGTGTGTTCCTATAGAAGGGTGTGAATGGTTTGTTCTCTAGCGTACATTTCAATTCATTTTTAGATTCATCATAAAATCAGTGGATTTAGTGAAATGAAAGAATAAAAAAGACAACTATCGGAAAACCACGCTGATATTGAGAAAATAAGCGTGTTATGAAATGAAGGCTCGAATGCTATTGTAGTATAATGTACGGTGATCTACTCCGTGGGATATAATCAATATCGGTTAATTGAGTGTTGGATTATCGTGGTTCTACTGCAATGCAGAGTGCACCCAGATACGTCTTTGGCGAGAATGGAGTCAGAAGAGATCGCGCAGGGACGAACCCGTGCGTGTTCACATTGAGAGCGTGATAGGCGTTGTCATCGCGCTTGTCAGCTGACGTCATTGTCCTATATACGCACGTAACTTTCACGTCAGGCCATCATTTGCGGTTAGTGTCGAGTTACAAACGAATGTGAACCATGCATTCATTGCTCGTACTTTGTTCCTATAAGGATTTAGGTTTCGGAAGCTATTCTGACTTTATTTATGTTCCTCAGACAACAGCAGCATAAACTTCACTTTTTCATGTGATTCTTATTTATTTGTTAACAAGTAATTTCACAGAGGGGAAATGAAACAGCTCCGTTATCAGTGTTAAAAACAAAAATTTTAAAGTGGTCGAATCTATCAAAATCGTCGGCGCTGCTAAAGATTCATTCTCGTCCAAATTGCATTGCTATGTCATAATAAAAGTGTTGTATCGTCCCCTACTCATTGTTATTAGACCTGATTAGCTAAAATAATTTGGATATCTCTTTCACTAGATGTCCTCTCAAAAGCATATCTCTCTGAGCTCCCTCCCCCCTTCTTCTTCACTTTCACAGATGACGGTAGAGTATTTCTTGCCGCAAGAGTGGAACACTCAAGCTTCGTTGCTTAGTGACGTATCTTATGAACTTATTCGGTATGAAGTAGCAAAATATCATCATCTATATACTCGGTTAAATGAAACCATTCATTATTTCATTCATGAAACCTTTAGACATTCTGCAATTTTCTTTCTTCAAACAGTTTAAGGTAACCGTTACCTTTTTTTGAAATTGGTTGTAATCCTTATGAGTTGGGGATGGGTGGAGGAGCAGACAACAGCTCTGCCTGTGGGTATGAACACTAGTATATGACGAGGCGTAATATCACCAGAGACTCGAGAAATACGCTATTTGCATACAGCAGATGAAGGGAACTCAGAATGAAATCCTCATTTCAGGGGGAACTGCTAGTACTCAAAGCTCTGTTTAACATAGTACATTTCCCCAGGACTTAGGAAACTCAAACCTTTGCGTATGTAAACCGCTGGCTGATCTCACAAGCGCTGGATTTGTATGTGTCACGTTGTCTCAATTATTAGTTGATGTTACCTTCTTGTTATCCTGCTACGTATCTCTATTATCATGGAATTAACTAAATACTCGCGCCATGACATTAAAGTAGTCATATTTTAGAGCTAGCCAATGTTTAAAGCAAAGAGAACGTATGCAAAAAAATTTTCAATCAACTAAATTTATTTTATCCGTCTCTCATTTCATTTAGAAGCATATAATATGTATTTTGCTGTCACAGCTCTGTTTAAAATGGTATATAATGTTCTTCCTGAATACAAACATTACTCAACGGTATACTCAACATTACTCAAACAGTACATAATGGAAACAAATTAATTAACTCTTTTTAAAGAAATATTTTCACCTGAGCCAAATGAGTCATATGATATTGAGATAGTCCAGTCACCCTATTCTAAAAATAGAGGTTACCTGGAAAAAGATCTGAAGTTAATGATCTTTTAATATATTGAAAGTGGGTATTCTGTGGTGTAGAATCCACGTTTTCCCGTTAGAGAACTCTTTACAAATTTCAGGGCAGCGGAAAAAACTCGAAATTGTCGGACTCATCATTTTTCTTTCTTTTAACTCATAAACATCTCGTTCTAGCCGAAAACATTCTATTACAAAAATTAACATTAAATTTCCTACATTTTGCACTGATCAAATGTTTGTTAAACCAAACAAGTCCGAAACTTTTGTTTTTTTTTGGCTGCCCTGAAGTTTTGCACAGGGTTCTCGAATTGGAAAACTTGGATTCTACACCACAGAATTCCCACATAAAACATATTACAATATCTTAATTTCGGGCCTTTTTTTTCGGGTAAAATGTTCCTAGTGACTGGACTAAGACGCGTATGGTGGTGGTTACCAACCAATCAAATGTGTTAATCCCATTTCAATGTTTTTTTCATTCCAAAAACCAAAATATTCATACTCCTCATCCTCATTTTTATCTTCTAATCTCACTCCCAAAACCAAATTCATGCCCAATACAACATTCATCGCTATCTTCATCATTATAATCTCATACTCCTCGTCGGCACTCTTCAAAGGATTTCCTCCAGAATCTCAACCCCATCGTTTTTTTAACCTCGTTTCAAAGACATGACGTCACTACCACCACCATCACCTCTTCTTTTGAAACATCATCTGGTTGCCGTCATTGCCAGTACTTCTTTATATCCTTCTCCATTTCGCCTTGGGTGAAACGCAGTGCAGCACATCACCTCCTCTCCAGTGTGCTTCCACCTCCATCCACCAGGTGAACGGACGAGAGCGCGCTCAGTAATTGCGCCCTGCGGGAACCACTGCTCTCATCCCCCATGCGATGAAGCATTAGGACGCTTGCTCTCTACTATCGGTACACCGCGATTCAACCTCCCAAACACCGCTTATTTTACATTACCCTCACCATTTGGGGTAGAACGGAATTGATTAAGGATTTATTATTTGTTGATACAAGTCGAATCAGTAACCTGGACCAGGAATATAATGCAAGATTACAATGGATTCAACATTTTCTCTTAATAAATGATTATTTTAGGTTATGGTTGTCATTTGGTTGACTTAGGTGAATAAAATCTTTGAAGTGTTTTACAACAAATGTAAAATTAGTTTCTAACAGGACCCAACACTCGACATTCGAAGACAATTTGTCTATAAATTACTTCTTTGATTTTAAACCTAGAAATATTCTTGAATCAACATACATTTCTAAATCAATAACAAAATTAATAATAAAATACAAAAACTATTATAGTTAAAAAACAATTTGACAAAAGAAGCGACTGTTACTCTTTTTCTCTTGATGACGTAACATTTGATGTTTTTTTTTCTTTTCATTTTATGTGGTTTAGTCATCTTGCTTCACTAGCTGGTGATTTATTAAATATTTAATCAACCCCAGCAAACAACAAAGTCACTGGTGGGTATCACTCAAAAATGCTCTTTGGAATTTCATCGAATCGAGATTGGAAGCGTGTATGGAAATCTCCCAAGCATCGACAGCAATGTGTCGTTGTTATTCCCAATTTCTTATGGGGTAAACGGGGTATTTTATATGTTGTAGTGTGTTAAGTTTGAACAGAATTGCAGGGACAGACCAACGGGGATGCACGACCGGGACGGACCCTTTCTGAGGACTCGAATTTATTATCAAACAGTAATATGCTATCATATTTTTTAATTTCTTAACAAATAACACCTGGTCACAGACTAATTAGTTATTTTAGTTTAATCTACAAATCGTATGAAAATATAAAAAAACACACAATTTTCACTCAGTAGTTCAACTTGCTGCGTCTGATTTCACACAATACTTCTTGTTCTCGGCGTTAGTTGAGGCACTCGGCACTTTTGTTCTCTTTTCACTTAAGTCACTAGGAACAAGTTTAGGAATTGAGTTCAAATGGTTTCACTTTTTTTAAACGTCACACCAAGCCATAGTTATCTAGTAAACATCTAGCCTCGGTGTTAACATGTTTGTGGAGCCTCTCTTCATGCATTCTGGCGAACTTCCGGATTTCTTGATTTACCATGTCTATTTTAATATCTCTGTGAAGAAAGGTATTACGAATATACCAAGGGGCATTAACGATGTTTCTTAGGACTTTGTTTTGGAACTGATGTATTATCCCTATGTTACATGTGCTTGCACATCCCCAGAACTGGATTCCATACGTCCCTACCGGTTTTAAGGTTTGTTTGTAAATCAGTAATTTGTTGTAAGCAGACAAAGTGGATTTTTTCCCTCTAAGTCAGATCATTTTCTTATATTTTATTTCCAGTTTACCTCTTTTCTTCTTTACGTGAGCTTTCCCGCGTAGTTTCGCATCTAACGTCATGCCAAGTACTTTGTAGAGTTGGCATCAGGTATCTGTTTCCCGTTGAAAGTCAGTGGTATGTATTTAGCCTTTTTGTAGGTAAAATTCACATGAATTGATTTATTTTCATTTATGTATACAATCATATGTGTATACAAATTATAGATAGCATAGAACTAAAAATAAAATATAGAGTTTATTTATATACATTAACTATATTGTTTATAAATGTAGTTCAAGGATTTGCGAACCCATGATAAATGTACTGTAATCACTTCACGACCCCCTCCAGAGATAATTTCTGGGTGCGCTTCTGTAAAATTGTGATTGTGCACACGATTGAGCCAAGAGCTACGAAGTGGAAAAAAAAACACGGTATTATGATTTGTCGGTATTTATATCTCAAATATCGTATCACAAAGTGTGGTACTTGCCGTTCGATTATATTTTTCCTATAAACTCACTAAATGTAGATTATATTTCATTACATAAATTACATTATTTTAATACGGGTATTTTCTTGTTCTAGATTGTTTCTTCATATCTACACTATGGCTCCTTAATTGTATAAAATCTAGAAATACTCCACTTTTCTCGTGCAAGACAATGAAAGTTTATAAAAATCTTTTGTTAGCATGCTCTTGTTCATTTATGGCGTGCCTCCAAGAGTTATTACTTCTTTGTGCTGTTCACATGATCAACAATCTCATCTTTTTGACCCTAATTGTTTGTTAGTTATCAGTGATAACGTGTCTTAACATCTTTTAAATTCCATGCAGTTGCTCACTGTGGTTGTTACCTTCCTTGTTGTGGATGCCGATTGTCCTGCATTGCAATCTTGTCAAGTCTATCTTCATACTCTTCTTTTCATATTAATACTAAAACTTTAAAACTACCTCAATAGTCTAAAGACTTATTCAATATTGGTTAAAACGTATTCTACGCCGAGAATGTCTGAGAAACCTAACTGAAGAAAGATTTAATTTTATTTCATTACATGTAAAAGCGAAAATTATTGGAATGAGGTTTGTATTCCATAAAGCGGATTTAACTTACTAGCACAGCATATTTACTTGCTGTAATTTTGTATTTTTGTCGTATTAATGTTGTTTGTTAATGATAGGTGATTGGCATACTGTTTTTAGCTTTCTTATTCCTTTCTCTATTCTAATGTTGTAAATATATTTACAATGCATTTTTAAAATATATGAAATGTATCATAGAGTAAAATACGCCCCCATTTTCTCCTACTATAACTTTTTTTAATGCCGTTCCAAGTTAAACAATGCTAAATTCAGAAAGCTTTATTTTAATTATAATGATGTTCATAGGGCATTTTAAAATAATTTCTTTATGAAGTAACACTAATAGTCGTTTTACTTGACACCAGACAAGGCAAACAGTGGGGAGAGTTTACTATACAGCACACGACGTTATGTTGTCAATAAGAGAATGCTATGTGGTACACGTAACAAAAGTCAAAATCATTGTAGCTGATAAATTTACCGTTACCACGATCAAAGAGATGATCGGCTTATTATTCCTCACTTGTTCCCTTTCTAGCATATATGGGCCAAGTAGAAAGATTTAGTCGAGATTATACGATAATTTTCCTTGTAAACACGGAATTGGATTCATTAAATCAAATGTTTGAACTTAATGGTGCTTTGTTAATTAAATATGAGCTACGGAGTCGAAAAAGGAAAATGTATGGTATGGTGATTACTTACCCCTGATGTGGCCGCAGTATTGTCCACTGACAATTATTTCTATATCTGATGTTTCCATCAGATCATAAAAACCTGACAACCTCCAGTTGAATCTAGCTAGTCATTTTTGAAATTTTCCCCTCGTGATGCAAAAGAATTAAAGATTGATGTATTAGATTTGCATGTGTTTATTTTATTAAATTTTATTATCCTTTTACCAAACCAAGCTACTGAGCTTTAAAAAATTATTCTTACATTGCTCCAGAGTTATGTCACTGTATGCCTATTGTACACACTTCAAATTTTTTAAGGTATGGTTTTTATGTTAAAAAACCTGTAACAATAAGGAGTAATTTCATGTATTCATAACATGTACTAGTAAAATTGCTAAAACAATTTCAACTTGACAAATGATTCCATTTGAATGACAATCAATGGCCTATTCAATTTATATACAAAACAACAAGAAATTATGAAATATTAACACCTTGCAGAGAATGTTCTAAGGTGTTAACATGCAAGAGTAAGATTAATCAATTCTCTATTTTCAACAGTACAACTGAGATGACATGTGAAGAATTCACAATGAAGAAATTTCACTTGTTAGTTTCACAGAATAAAATTCAATAAATTCTAATATATACTCATCTGAAGAACAGAATCTTCCGAAATTGAGAGGTCCCTGGATCTAATCCCGGGTTTCATGCACCATTTGTACACACTTCAAATTTTTTAAGGTATGGTTTTTATGTTAAAAAACCTGTAACACCTATTGAAGTCCAAATGAGTCGAGAAAAAAGCAAATTCCATAATTTGTAAAAAAAAAATACTTTGCTGCACACTAGAGATATATTTGAATGAATTGTTCGTGATAACTTTGTTAGTATTATGAAATTCGTAATGTTATTTTTGTTATTATTATACATTATTAGTCATTTTTCTTAGTAATATTTCATGTCAATTCTGTTAAATTTAGTCGTTCGGCCTCTCTTTTCCTCTCCAACTATTTCGATTATTTGTATTCACAAACGGGTATTAAAACTAATGGACAAATTTTTTAAAAAAATTGTTGTTAAATGTTGACTGCTTCCTTTTATAGTTAATGGCGTTTCTTAACGTTACATATAACTTACGTATAAACCTCAACTGATTCTGTCTACTATCATTGTGAAAATTGGAACAGTAAACTTTTTCTCATTTAATTCGGATATTTTCAAAAAAATGTTAGTGTAGTAAAATACTCAGCGACTCACGAGAAAAAATTTGCGAGTTAAGCGCATGTTGTATCGAAAAAGTCCACAAAAATTTGAAGTAAGAGAGAATCAATACAGCTATAAATTAAGACGTGGGAGCCGATACATAACGGGGAAGCTGTTATAAATCAACCGCAGCAATAAATCAAAAATCAATTAGCCATCAATTTACGGAAGCTTAGAAGAACAAGTGCAGGTCGAAGGACAGAAAGGAAGGAAGTAGGAAGGTGTACTGAAGAGTGAAGTAAGTTTCTATGGCAACTTCTCAGGGCGATTTGAAAGAGGATAAATATAACATTAAAAGAATACATTTTAAATTTAATTTTGCTTTTCATTGTGCTATTGATATTGTCATGTCAGTAATATCGCTATTTTTCATTTATTTATGCAGTCATGTTTTCATCAGAAGAGAAATTACATGACTATCGTCTCGTAAATCCTGTATTCTATTTCTACCACATAATGTCCTTGAGTTTCAATAGACCCGCGCTGGTATTTCTCTATTTACATTTTCAGTGCTTCTTTAATCTCATGCGTTCCATCTATAACGGAGCGAAATATCTCGTGAAAATGACTATCGCTAATACTAAATTTTATTACGGTTATTTAACCATACTAAAAGGGATGTAATTTTTTATTTTTCTTTATGCAATTGTACGATTGCCATAATACGAATCTCAAATAATCATAACATTTTAAAAGACAAATCTTTCTTTCTTCATCAGTTTCGGATTTGAAACTTTTTTCAGTTTCCTGTCTCTGGTTGTTCAAATCAAATTTGTAATGTCAAGTACGATACGACGAAACCTCTATAGAAATTAAATACACCTTCAAGTCATCATAATTGGTTACGACCACATCAAAAACAGCGTCAGCTGCGTCTCCCGACAAGGAACGCGAAACGGTTATTCCACAGATTGCTGAAGAGATGAAATTAATTCGTGGGTGAACGTCCCTTGCTCCACAATTTCCTGAATTTACAATTTCCGGAAAGAGACCACTTCTGAAGGGCGGTATGAAGATCGGTTGATTCCGTCGTGACATTAGAAATGGCGACACGCACGGCGACGCAGCAATGGATTGAAAGTGGTCACATTTTACGATAAGACGCACACATACCTTTAATCGACACTTGTTGTGAAGTTTATGCGGTTTCTTCACCCTGCACTATCTCGCCAGTTGACACAATCATTCCTGCGTTTATTTCTTTCTCTTTCGCCCTTCTTCTCATCACAACAATTTTTTTCGTTACTCACACCCGTCTAAATAAGCGAAACGAATTTCGATTCTATCACACTCCAACCTAGAATTCAGAACAATTATTGAGAGTGTATAATATTCAGAATAATACGTCTGGATTCTATTTAATGCATTACCATTTGGTTCTCGATCCACCATTCATTCTGTGTATACTTCATAGAATCCACACAACGAAGTGAAACTTCTTTTGTTTTCTAGCATCAGGATAAATGTTCTTATAATTGTAAGTACTCTCAATCTCCCAATGAAAACTCTCAACTCGTTTTAGAAACATCGTCCCATGTCTATTATCGTGGGTGAGTTTACTTCTAGATCGATTGTTTTTCTTTAAAATTTATTGGTATTTATTAAATTCACTATTTATTAACCTATTTTTTTAATTCTTTTACTACGATTAATTGGAAATATTCTTGACCTCGTATACGTATCCATAGACATTATTAAGTATCTGTATAACCACTAACTGAACTGGATTTTTCTATAGAGTATGTATCAGGAGCCCTTGTTTTTTATTACTCTTCCTCTGCACATTCATTTATGTAAAAATAATCTACATTATTTTGCTATTTGATTAAACAGATAAAATCTATAACCAATTCATAACCTGCAGTGATAATGACACTACGAGATTTACATATTGAGATCACTTTCAATCGTCAACAGGTAGTGCTCTTTTTCGTCATGTTCATGGAATGTATCACTTGATTATAGAATAACAGCTTGGTCATTATAGGAGTAATGAAATTAATTCGAGTGAATGTTAATATGTGACGTGAAACGCGCTAAAATCCGCTCATCAAATTTGTTGAGCAGGTAAACTATAAACAATAATGAGTTGAGAGGTTCGAAGAGGGAGTGAGCAAAATATTTAACGTACACTCTCGATTGCTGACATTTAAGTACTGTTCACATTGTGTGTTCCGCTACAGAAGGCAAAAACCTGTACAACTCACTTTTGAAATTTAGGTAAAACGAACAAAATAATCCCGGACCATAATGATTAAGTTTTGTGCTTTCTCTAGAAAAGTTGCTATGTGTGTAGATCATGTTTGATTCCATAAGATTTGGCTGAAAACTTTATTTCATGGAAATGAAAAGAGGATAGATCGTATTTTTGTATTTTCTACTCAATTTGGGAGAAATAAATGATTATTTTAGGAAATTCATTTTTTGTATAAAAAATATTGTTTTTTTATAGCATTTTATTTCTTTCGTATACACAATCATTCTTACTTCAGCGAAGAATTTACTTCGAGTTTCATCTTAACTCAACTTCACTCTTCAAGATGAATTGATTTAGTGACGTATTTATGAGTCAATGCATAAAACATTCTAGGCGTGAGATGGTGACAGAAACTTCGAGTTACGGTTGTTCCTCCAGCATTAATATTAAGTGACAGGAAATTAGAGGGGAGGATTTGTGGAATGAATTGAGATACTCGAACTGACGAACGGAAGCAATAATTAATAAGAAAGCGAGACGCGTAAGTACAAGGAACGCTCTCAACGTAGAGATGAGAATTAGTGACGTCAGGAAATTGTCCTCTTCTGTATTATGGAATGGTGTGGATAATTGCTAACGAATACATATAATCACGCTAATGTTTAGTGTCGAAATTTGATTTTTCAGCATATTCAAATTAGCTTCTCGGACCCTGGAAAAGAAAGAAAAGTATTGTTACGTGCTCTACAGTGGCGGCGGGCGATTAGGGTGTGTGTGTGTGTGTGGGGAGGTCAACTGCCCCCACCACTTTTTTAAGAAAAGATAAAAATTTCATTTTAACCGGCTAAAACTGAGAATTATAAAAAAACATTCCTGATGGGGTAGTCACCAATTGTTTTTCTTTTGATTTATTTCATTATTTAAATCGTACTTACAATTAGTGGAAATATGCGGAAAATGTCATGTAAATGAAAATCGTCAATATTTCCCCCCACTCCCCACTTTTGATTCCCAATCGCCGCTACTGGTGCTCTAATTAGCTTTTCTGTGTGGAGCGGGATGTGCGTTGGTTCGTAAGTGCTGTTAGTTGGTTATACCAATAATCTTGCGGACTATCAAGGGACAGGTGAATAGTTCAGGGAAATTAGATAGGAATGAACGCCAGTGTGGGACAGCTTTGGCGTTTGCTATGATTTGGTGTACTGTGGAGGTGCTCACAGTGTTCAGAATGATTTGATGGCGGAATTTTGGGACTCTTTCTCAATGGGCTTTTACACAATGTTCAGAATGTATTGAAAAATTGGTGTGAATTTGTGTTTTTGTTTCACTGTGTCAAAGACGATTCCCCACAGTTATTCATGCGCAACACAGATAACGTGGTTTCCGGTACGTGTGAGAGACTTAGCGGATGTGCGAATTGAAGAATTCCATGTCGCTTATGTGTAAATACCAGCACCCAGTACTGCGCACATCCTTTTTCTAAAGACGAACCTTTACCTTTACCTCAGACTTTTTTCTGAAGAGGAAGACGGGGTAGAGGTTGCGCACGCGCTAGCGAGCTTTTAAGACCGCGGCATACGTACCTGTAAGTATCATTTACGATACTTGTAAGTTCAGGAGATATTTTTCCCGAGAATATTTGTGGGGTTATGAAAATCTGAGTCCACGAGAATATTTTGAGATCCAAACAAAATTACCCAGAAAGGTGTTAAAAGAAACTTTTCCCTCAAGAGCGCAGGAAGCGCGTCGTGGTTGGAAGTGTCATCATAATGAAGAGGGCGCCTCGAGAGTCGGCAGCAACGAAGCGTGATGTACTCTGGGAACGGTGATGGGTAAACCGCTCAAAGGACAAGAACCCATCATACGGGATGAAATGAGTCTCGGTAGAGGGCAGTTCTTCTATATATTAAAATTAAACGAGTAACGAGGGTTTTTGAAACTCCTAACAAGTGAAGACGTTTAATTAATAGTGAATGTCGAGTAAAGATGATCATCATGGGTTAGCACATAATACTCGTGTCATTTTATACACAAACGATGTTACGGCAGCGGTACGAGCACGTTCTATTCCGATCGTCTGGGGTGAAACGAGAGTCTAGACCGTGGACGGATATCAGTAGATCGCGCTCAGACAATTCGTATCGAAGCTTGAGCAAGGTGCTTGCACTCTGTCCCATGTTCTTTCCTGAGCAATACGTATACCTCATAGCAATATGTGTAGATATCGCACATGGTTCAAGTTCAGATTAGGAAATTTCCTTAGAGCCAGTAAATAAATGTCGTACGATACATAACGCAGGGACATGAGAGGTGGTATTATTGAGAGGAATATTTTTTCTTCACTAAACCAGTGAAATAATTACCTTTAATGAGGACTTTCCAGAATTATTAAATATTTCACGTATAATAGGGTATAAGGAAGAGAGCGTTTAACATTCTGTGGATGGCAATTTTAAGAGTAAAGGAATAGTAGTATAATGTGTAGTGAATCTGTTTAAAATTTTCTTAATCAGTTGATCTCATCATACACGGTATTTTCGCGTGGGAGATTTCCCACGATTAAAAATAAATTCTTTTACATTATCGCTAACTCTGATTTCCATTCTATACTAATAAAACTGCTCACTGAGCAAACCAATCTTCATAGCGCTTAACTGAAGAATTTTCCCTCCTAAAATTACGCTATGGATCCGCCTCTGACTTGGTTTATGTATTATGTTAAAAAAAGAAAACAATGATTGTTGCTAAAATACCATTAATATCTTAAAATTTGAATCAAACATAAAAAATCAACTTTGGAAAATGAGACATTATGAATAAACATAACATTATGAGGTTTAACTTCTCCTTCTCGTCACTCACTGATCATGGCTCTCTTATAAACTAACATGCGTCATCAGAAGCAGAATTTGTGTCTGCATCCTTAGTAATCACACGCCTGTAACCACAAAATACATAATCCACTTTACAATAATAATTTATTACTTCATTCTGCATGACGTAATTATTTACTTCGTCATTATGAGCTTGTCATGGGACTAAATATTTTTTTGCTCGACCAAACCCAACAAAAGTAAGGCTATAGGTTTCTATTAATTGACGATATAATGAATTTATCATCGTGTAATAAGTACACTCTCTCACTACATCATCACTAGTTTCATCAGACACGCACATTTTTACTTTATTAATTTTTGCATTCTATCCGTGTGGCCTGGGAATGAATTGAGGTTTCAACGTTTCTCGGCTTTTCCGAGTCTCGAACATGAATTGAAGCATTTAGTCAACTTCATGGCGTCTGTGGATAGTGTAGAAAACTTCCACTCCTGATCTCCTCCATCAGTTCGACAGGTTGCTGTAGCTCGAAACGCATGGGGACCTACAGTACGTCTCAACACAGCTTTCCATGTTCTCCACACGTCCATACTAGACCTCCCCTGCATAGAGGATGATTTTAGAACCGGCGAGCTTCCTTTTGATGTTCCTTTCCTTCCTTCCAGACAACCGATATTACATTATTTCCCGTTAATGAAAAATCTCTGCATACTACACCGACTTTGATGTCCCACACATCTAGCTAACTCCGAACATCAGACTATTCTCAAACAAAACCAAACGCATGACGAAAACTTCAATGAAGAGCAAGGCCCCTCCTTGACCATTGTGTATATGGATTTTGAAAATCGTCTTCTTTATCCCTACTCCTGCGGTCTGCAGCAATCACGATTTTTTTTTCATTCCTCCTATTGATGCTCGAGATTTGTCTTGCTTCGGAATTTTACCATCTTTTTCCAAAATTTCCATTTTTATTTATCTCGAGTCTTATTGTTATCCATCATTTTTCTCACAAGTTATCTTTATCCCACTTGTTGTGTCATTCGAAAACAGCTAAACAGAACAAATGTATACAGAGTGAATCAATAAAAGAGAACATATCAAATACCTCCTAAACAAGGATACTGAAATGCTATATCACTGAAATAAGTCATGAAATGAGAATAATCATTGGACGTATTCAAATGATTAGTAGCTTTCTAGCTCCAGAGATGTAGGGATTGCGAGAAACAGAGCAAGGATGTTCTCGCTACTAACTGAAAAATGTTATCCGAAAATTTTCATTCTCATAAAAATAAAAGAAGACCGATATTTTAAAACTTATAAATTATAAAAAGACATTATCTGACACAAAATGATGTATAATCACATACTGAGCGCATCTAGAAGTGCATATCGATGAACAGACCCAATCAGAAATCATGGCATGGAGAAGACAGGCGATCGGATATATCCGTGGTCATCGCTTCCCCAGCATTAATTGTCACCTTTATTTCATTGTAACCAATGATTTCTTTTGAAGCAAATCGGTACTCTAATTTTTTTCAATTATTAGGATTTCCTCGTTCGTTGTTAAGGTTATGTAGTATATTTCAAATTTCATGCGTTTAAGATTTTAGAAGTGGGTTAGAATTGTAAAACTTAAATCAGTCCCCATCTGCAGTCTGTCATCCGTCGTGCTCTTGTTATGCTGCCGTAGCATGGGTATACTATTTATTATTGACACACTGGCAATGAAAAGTGGACTAATTTTTTTGTCTTGTGCGATTCTTTTTTTCCAAATGGTAGATTTGTTTCTGAGATATCTTCACCCAACTTAAATTTCGAATTCATTGACCAAAAATGCTTACGAATTAGCCAAAATCTAAATAATTCTTACCTACTTCCCAGATAAAATATTAATTTTACTCGACTTACATAACTTCCCAGATGAACTATTATAAATGTTCAATGTGAGCTAAAAAATTACGTCACATGTAAAAAATTTCATAAACAAAAAGCAACACACGTCTCCCCCCTTTATTATTTTTTCTCCAATCTAGACATTTAATTCAGCCAGATTTATACAGGGTCGGATCCAGCAAGTGATCTTGGGGATGGGGGGGGGCGAAACTTTGTCAAAAATGCTCCAACTTCTACCTCCTTCCGTTTAGTAGTGAAAATAAAATACATTGGTCTACTTAGTTTCTTCTGTTTTTCAGAATTTATTTTCGTGTACCGTATACAAGATAATTACTCAAATGCATTGGCTGGTACAACTTAAATTAAAAATGTTTCAAAACAAAAATTATACAAACATACAAAATAGATTAAATTTTTTTAACATCCAAGTATTTAGTAATTTATACGCTATTCTAACATAACTAAACTTGTTACATTCAATATTTATATGAAATGAAATTTAAAACTTCATTACCCCTATCATACAACTACAAAAATGTTACACTAAAAAGTCTTTCCTTCGATGCCTACCCTTTGCGAATTGGTCGAGAACATTCATTGGATCAATGAAAATGTCACTGGGAGCGTGAAGCAACGCCGGTCCTGTTAATCGATCCTCTCCCATTCAACTCCTTAACTAAATCTTAATCCTACGAAGAGACTGGAAGCTTCTTTCTGCCGATGCTAAACTAATAGGCAGAATGCGAAGAAGATTCTTGACACATGGGAACATATCTTCATCACACTTCTCAAGTGCATCCAATGCAGTTTTAGGCAAGGCTCCCTGCACGCTTTCTCCGTCAGAGTCTTTCTGAAGATTTGCATGTTCTTTTCAGTGAGTCATCCAAATCTGTAGCTCTCCTCTTAACAAACTTTCATATTCCTCTTCCGAAAGCCCCAAAAATGCACTGAAGTGCTTCGACAGAGAGCTTACTTCTTGTGAGAAATTTGAGTTACAACTAAATAGTCTGGCATACAAATCTGTAAGTTGTACAGATTAAGGTCCCCTCTTGAAGTCGACACTTAAAGTCTACTACGGACTCTAAGATTGGTATATACACTGAAGTAGGTTTCTGGGTTCTGCATCGAATATTTCGCCCGGTTTTTCTATTTCTTATGTACCCTTGGTGTAGCTATGTCTGTTTCAGCTTTTTCAGCAATGGATTTGCCTCCTGTAACAATACTTTACATCCTCTTCTGATGTTTCACGCTTTCTAAACAATGTCGTTATGTCATTGTTAAGGCGAATAAGTGCGTGTTTCAAGTCGATGGTGGGTTTTTGTAGAAATTTGCTAAAGGGGTTAGTCAAGGAAAATACATTACATATACACACTAAAGTAACAATAAATGAACTGCTGAGAAGGGCAGATAGTTAGCTTTTGACTTTTGAGGCAGCTTCTAGCTCTCGCCATTGAGACACGGATTCTAAGGCGCATACAATTTCTGGAAATCTTAGTTTAAAGTGCAGGAACGATGTTTGACGTTCAACCCATCTCGTTTTGCAAAAACCTGGCAACCGTCCCCCAACATGATGTTTCAGAGCTCGGTTCCTTTTAGGCGACGCTGTGAAGAATGAAACAGTTTCACGGATGTCGTCAGTGGTGGTCCTTACAGCTTGAACTTTTAATGATTTTGATAGAAATAAATTTAAACTGTGATTGAAGCATGATGATCTAACAGCATATTTTGCTTTAGCTTGGATTTGTTGGACAGCTCCTTTTGCTTCTGATACCATGACACTGCAGCCATCTGTACCTATCCCAACACACTTTCTTACGTCCAAAGATAAGTCCTCAAGTGCTTGTAACACAACTTGCTCTAGTACTTTTCCTGAAAGCACTATTTCTTCATTTTCCAACTTCTGAATTTGTTTATCATTCTGCATTTCTTGTTTCCGATGGACATAGACACGCACATCAATTAATTTAATAAAATCCTATCTCACTGTAGAACAATTGACGTAACGAATCGTAAGGTACATTTGTGATGAATGGGAAAGATCCGTTGTTTCGTCAAAGATTACACTAAAATATTTAGCTTGAGAAAATTCTCTGCTTTATGATGTCCAATATTTCATCACCACAACACTATATTATATCCTTTTGCGTGGACTTGCTAACATAAATTACCCGTGATGATGAAGTTTTCAGGTGTTCTTCGAGGTTATTGTCTCCTGATTGAACACGAAATCTTAGAAGCTCGCGGAAATTGCCTTCATTGGTTTCATCTTCTTCGTCATTCAACTGTCCAATTCTTCTATCATCCCTGTGACCCCTAAGTGGAATGTTCTGTCTACCTAAGAATATTGTGGACTCGATAATTGACTTTAATCTTTCCCTATTTTCATTTATCGTTTTGTGTCTGCAAGAAGAAATCTGATTTGTTACCTCTTGCGAAGGGTTATGGTATGATCTTAAGAAGTTGAACTCTTTTATCACCGCCTCCTTGTGATACTCACACTGGATGTGAGTTTCTAAATCTCAATCTTTGCCTAGGAACTTTCCAAACGTAGTAACCACGAATTTTTTAAGGACTGAATACCTCCTGATGATGCAAAAAATGAACAATATTTACAATACAGACCTTTGGCACTTGGAGAGTATATCAACCAACTGTTTCGTGTATCAGTTAAGTGGCTTCTACTGTGGTATCTTTTTCCAGATTTGCCTCTTTTAGTATGTTCTAAGAAAGGAAAATGGTAAACCTCAGATGGTGTACTGTCTGCTTCTAAAAAAACAATGTGTGGCCGTCAGGTTTTTTCCAATTAAAGTTGAAAAGTCAATGGTCAAATAATCAGGTATAGACAGGTTATTGTGCATTCCAAGACTGACTTCAGGCTGGACGTTTTCGTATTCTATTTGATTTGATGTTTTCGCCTCTATGTTGGTACCAAAATAAGTGGACGGAGTTGTATTGTTCGAAATTCCAGCAGGTATCTGTGCGCATTCATTTTTGCTGTGCTTCGATGCGAAAAATGTCTATTGTTGACTTCCGTTTCTCAGATTTCCCCTTTGATGTAATTACCTGTAAAAAGTGCTTTGAATCAAATATTGTAATTCTCTCAGTAAAAGTAAAAGTTCATACAATGTTCTGGAGATAAACATTTTTAATTTCCTTGTTATCTATCGAATATACTGTAGAACCTCGATTATCCCTGTCTCGATTAACCGTGTTCGCGATAACCGTGATCACTCTTCGAAAAAAAGTATTTGAACTACAATTTCTACCATAGAGTAAATTAATTAACTGTCCTTCACGTCGTCATATGCCGTTTGTACTGCCTTTTTGACAATATATGTTATCGTATATCAATCCAACTACCATATTTTTACAGCTGTACGTAGACCCTCAGATACCAATAAAATTTTGACTTCCAACACGTAATGAATTTGAGAAATACTAGAAGTGAAGTAAGGGAAATCATATCAAACTGCAAGAAACGAAGACTGATTACTTCGTATTTCAACCCTGGTAACGTGACATTCTACACACATATGTATGCATGTTCTGTACATAATTCATTAAATAAAGTGTCTCAGTTAACCGTGTTTTTCAGTTATCCGTGCGATCCCTCCCTCTCATTACCCCGGATAATCGAGGTTCTACTGTACATAAAGCTGAGCGTGTCACTGGCTGACAAATTATGAGGCACTTGCCAGCGTCATGAAAAGCTGGTTGAGTGCTCTTTAAAAGCGTCTCGAAAACAATTGGAGATCGAATTTTAGTCACGTCCCGTAATTTTGACTCCTTCATTAAAAAAAAGTATTTACATCGAATGTAGCAAAAAGTTTCCTCACTAGGACATCCCCTATTTAGAAAATTTTAAGCCATGAAATACTTTTTTACACAAAAAAGTCACGGAAATGGCTGAAAAGGAGAGTTTAAAAAATGCACTTCTGATTAATCATACACGAAAATCAATTTTAAAACAACATTTATTTGTTAACACTATTGATATTAATCATCTTCCCCCACATCCATATTTCCAAAATATTTAGTTTTCAAGAAATATGGAAAAAAGGAATCTTCGTATTTTCCATATATCTCTGTAAGTATAAATCATAAAGCATTTCAGTTTAAGTCAAATTACACTTATAAAAATTATCTATCACTTTTACTTGAAACATATTTACGGTAGGTTGACCTTCTCGAAGTAATATAATTGGGAATTCGAAATTGATTTTATTGGTGCGATCCAAAAAAAATTGAAGAATCACATAATTGTATTTTCTACGACATGTGGAGTATTACATTATTCGTAAAAAATTACTGAGTTTGAAAATGTATTTTATTTTCCTTTGAAAAGATTTTCGTGATGGATATTTATAAATTAAGAGTATGCTTTGATCTTTCAAACAGTATAAAAACAATTGTTGCTCGAGATGACTACGGAGGTGATGAAAAACAAACAAAGGTTCCGTGGAGATGTGTGGATACATGTTCCTAAATCATTCTTATTGAATGCTAAATAAATGGACCATGTTTTGAAACGCATCAAAAGTTCGTGTTGTGGTCACATTTTGACGTTGGCACGTTTTGTTCATTATCTCAGTTTCTGGAGTATTGAATTGTTTGAGTTTGGGTTTGCGGAGCCTACATATTTTTTCATGAAAGTTTCCCTAAATATTTAAGATTATTTTTGTTTGTTTTTTATATTTAAATGTTTAAAATTTGATAGTAAATGTAACAAAAACTCGTGAAATAGTAACAAGTATGAAGAGTAACAACTTTGCAGAAATAAAAAACTGTACGGCAAACAAGACTGAAGAACCCAACTCTATTAGATGTTGTGTGCTTCATAGTATTTTGCTAGGACAGTAAAATGATTTTTTTGCTTTATAAATTAGTGAGTTGTTTAATCTGTGTAATCTTTCAATTGGAACTCATGTATTAGAAAGAAATCGCGAATGTAGTTGGCAATGAGCTTAAACGCATGAACAAATTAGAGTCGAATGTACCAATGTTGGACATTGACAAATATTAGAGGTGATCAGAAACCAATCCGCTTAACTCAATTTTTATACATTTAGAATTGTTTATAACGCTTTATTGATAATAAGCAAACATCAGAAGTCAATAATTACACCAGAATTCAATAATTACATTTAAAGATCTACAAAATGCACAAAAAACAGTATTTTTACCAAAATACATGCTGTAATGTTTAACTTCTTTCTCAACATTACCAGTTTTTTGTGTTAATAAATTTGTTTTTCTCTTGTTCATTGGTGTAAAACTTACTGAATTATTTTAATATTTGTGATTTTCAACAATGTGTACCAAGTTCAACAATAGATCAAATTTGTTTTCAGTGGAATATGATTGCGTTCACTTACAAGCTATGTTACAAGCAAAATACACCTCAATCCATCAATTATCATTAATTATCAATTAAGATTAGAAAATAAAGGAAAATCTCATGGTTGATGTAAGGTGCATTCTTATTAATTAAATTGTATGAATAATTAATGTATGAATAATTAATTAAAGAATATTTAATTTCTTCGAATTAAATTGTGTAAAAACCTTACAAGTACTTCACTTATTGGAAATAAACACGTCGCGTAGCGCCGTGGAAAAAAACAACAACTAATTTTCCAATACATTTTAATGCGGGGTAATTGTTTCAATCGAACAAGCTGACTGTTAGTTTAACATGTAACGACATTTTTCGCGTTAATTATAGCCCCTTTGCCTACCTTTTTCACGAGTTATTAAAAACTTCCGGTTTCTAATAATATTTTAAACGTATACTGACATACTCACTGTTCATGTTGCATTTAAAAATTGCAAAGATGTCACAAACAGAAAATTAAAACAAAGGTCACAAAGAGACCACACACTCAAATGCACTGTTTCGGATGCAGTGTACTGGCTAATGAAACGTCTCTGTCAACGGCAGCCCTTGACTACTATCCCGAGATCTAGCGTTACCGGCTCCTCCGCCACCTAAGCTTACAAATCTTCTCTGAGAACCTGCCTGTTACCGCTCTATTAGGCATTTCTCCATATCACTCTATATTGTGCAGAGGAATATTTGTGAACAGAGTTTGTATATCAAATGAAAAAAAGATATTTAACGAATTTAACGCGATCCTCTTTGTATGTTACAAAGTCAAATTCCTGGGGGGGGGGGCATCGTCCCCCCCCTGGATCCGCCACTGGATTTGTACGAGCTATACATGTAAATTCATTATTTTGATGTGTTTCAAATCATTTGTAAATTGATATTTTCACTTAATATGTATATTTGTACACAATAGAATTTCAGGAATGTATTGGCCATCACTGCTATTATCGCCAATTCATTGTAGTAGATTGTACGTGGAGAAATAAAAAAAATTTGTTTCATTAACACTGACAATAAATGGATACAAAAGGATTTTACCAATACATTGCACGTTGTCTCAACTGGAGAACATTTCGTTTTACAGCATGGCAATTTTGCATAACTGGGAATAGAAAATGTTATAAAAGTTACGAGTAATCGGATTGTGACCTGAATTCAAAAATGAACTTCTCAAATCACATTGATGTATCCTGAAAATACAGGTAACCTACTCACATATTTATAGATTTTCCATTAACGTATTTGTTGATCTTTTTCTCCTCTCGTTCCCTTGTCTTTTGTTTCTGTCTGCATCATGTATAATAATCGTATCCTGCGCTATGATACCCTTCAAACGTCGTTTAAAGATATAAAATTGTGGAATTCTCTTCATGTAAATATATAAATTGTAAAAAAAGCAGTACAAACTGCGTATGACCACGTGGAGGACAATAAACTAATTTACTCTCCGGAAGCAAGCAAGGGACCATCCCATCAATTCCGATCAAGGGCCCTAAGGCAGAGGAGGATTCAAAAACTTCAGCAAAAATTCCTGGTAAGATATAAAGTTAGCAACGAGCTATGTAGTAGCTTAGTATGTTAAGCAATTTTGATATGTTTTTGTGTACGAAGAAGAGTACGGGATGCCATACTATGTAACCCTACAAATATACATATAGAAATACAAATAGTGTATTTTACTTTTGTATCCAGAATATTTCCTGACTAACTTAATGTTTTGTTTTCAAAGAAACCTTTCTGCATTTATAAATAGAGCATTGAACATTCAGAAACGTGTAATGTCAAAGGGATGGAAAAGACCTATGAAGATCATACGAGCAAGGCATGTAACTCATCTAGGAGCTTTCGATTTCTCTCTCGCGTCTCTAGTTTGTAGACGCGAGTTAAGTATTCACAGAATTAATTATTATTCTACATGTACTTTATATACTTAAGTAAACAATATAAATAAATAGATAAATGAAATGTTTCCCAATAAGAATGCACAATACAAGTATAATGTTGTAATAAACCGCTTTAGTCACTTGAAAAGTTGAAATATTTCTATTTGAAACTGCAGTTACGTGATGAAAATAATATATAACAAATGATAACGTCGTTGACGAGTTTTTACAAACATTTTCAGAACATTTTCGCTCATTTCTCGACCGATTTCTGTATTGACGCATTTAATTTGATCTTTTAATAGTTGTTCTCGGTTTGTTTGCTTAATACGTGACTTCATGTAATCTCACAGGAAAAAGTTACACGCCGTCGTGTTGCAAGATCTTGGTGGTAAGATCGCTTAAGATGACATTGCTCGCAAAAATGTCATCAACATTTTGTTTTTTCAACACCTAATCTGTGAATTCACGCAGTGAGAAAAGGTCGGTTGGCAGCAGTTGTTGCGTCAGTTGAACTTTGTGAGGGTATAGATGAAGATCCTTTGTCAGTTTTGCTACATGGTGTAGAATACATCATTCGTCGTAACAAACTAATTATTTACTAAGGTCTTGACTGTAGTACTTGAAGAAAATATTAGTTTTAATACTAGTTTTAGGTAAAAGGCATTCAAAAATAGTTTTTAGTGCATCAATAATAGCTATTAGAGTTTTCCATCAATATACGAAATGAAACCAAAAAAAATTGTAACTCCCTCACGTGGTCAAACGCAGTTCGCATTTGGCAATAAAATTTATTTTATTCATTAATTTATTCACAAAACAAAGTACATAGTTCTTGCGTCCATTACATGCTAGTAAGGTTAAGCTTGAGATCAATTTAATTCATATGGAAAGAGTCATAAGCAGTCAAAATACAAGCTCGGAAAAATACAATTTTTAGGACTATAACGATTTTCGAATAGATAAAATAAAATAATTCAATTCAATTCAAAAGGGCTATATTTTAACAACAACAAAATATACAATACATATGGCGGGGCTTAATACCTATGCGCCTTACAGAGGCCCTAAAATGTACCGTGGGCTGTGCATTCTGTACCCTAGTATTCACTCTTAATGAACTGAAACGGTAACTAAAATTAGAGGTATTAAAATATTTCGATTATTTGGAAGGTAAATGATATCTGTAGCGGAAAAAGAAATTAATAAGTGTTAATAAGTTATAATAAGAATTTTTTTAAATAATTTATAATGGCTATTTTTTAAATATAATTTTAATTTTTAATCTCAACTATTGTTATATTACTTGAGTGACTGTTTCGTTCATTGAGCACGGTTTGGAACCACGGAAAACCAACGGTTAGGGCAAGCGCGCTAAGCATAAAAAGAATCTGGTTGGTAATTGGAAACCTGTAACAGAACAAAAAATTCGGCGGCAGAATAAAATAAATTCATAGAAAGAATACATACTTATCTGCAGGGCAAATAACAAATGCGTACATACCAACATACCCAAATAAATCTTGTTTACATATTTATC
The DNA here is from genome assembly GCA_002313205.1 of Laupala kohalensis. NCBI lineage: Eukaryota > Metazoa > Arthropoda > Insecta > Orthoptera > Trigonidiidae > Laupala > Laupala kohalensis. The sequence goes on along the minus strand of NNCF01126816.1, from coordinate 299,389 downwards.
TATATATACGTACACGTACATGTACCCATATTCGCACATGTACACATTTTTAAATGAATGAAAACAGACTAAAACAGAATACTAATATTACTACTACTATCACTTATAATAATAATAACAATAATAAATAGGTTTAAGTTGATTACGTATATCACTTTACGTAATCAACTGAGATCAATTTATACGGTATATTTACGATACATTAGTGACGGGATTTTTTTCTCATATCATTTTTTAAAATATTGATTTATTAAACACTTATATGATTTTCAATTCACGAGGGTCCCTGTGGTGGCACAGGTGGCAGCGTTTGCTCTTCACCAAGTCATCCCGAGTTTAATTCCCGGTGGAACCAGAAAAGTTTATAGCTTTTCACATGAATGTCCCAGTTGATATAGCTGCGACTACTGAAAAGCGAACACTTCTTCCTCTATCCACTTCCTGCTAGTATCAATAACTCTAACTATTACCTACCACTTCTACTAACTCCTCCACGTGAGCCAAGTTGTTGGTAAACCCAGCTAACCGGTCCACCTACTAACAATAGCCTTCCATCCAACTCATACCGCTTCATGTTGATAGGAGCTACATTTCCCATTTTCAAATACTACAATGAAAAAACAAAAAAAAATTCGAGGACAACGAGAACAGTCAGTTTTATTTAAGAAATGCTACATAACTCCATAATTACATGTTATTAACGTATTCTAGATGCAGAAATAATGTACCTTCCCAAATCTGAGTCAATGTCGAGACCTCCCGCACCCGAAGCAATAATTCACTACATATTGATTTCCCTTGCTTCCACCGCAACCGATCATTTAAAATAAATCGCAGTTTGTAGCGTCTCTTACTAACTAATTGTTCGCACGCACGCACAGAGTTCATACCGCCTTCCGGCGGCGGTGGCGTCGCATTGTATCGTCTCTGTTCTGGGGTGCGGGAGGTCCAAAGCACTTAAGGGCGCAATTCGCAGCTGCGTGCGCCAGGCACGTCGCAGCCCTTCGCTTTTATCGCGTTTTCGAAGTGGAGTTGCCGCGTAACCCGCCTCGCATGCAGACAACGAAAGAGAGAAAGGGTTGGAAGAGCGGGAAGGGGAATGGGAGATGACTGAGCATTAATGCATTCCTACACAATTGCAGCAGCAGAGCAGCTACTGTGGCGCGTATGAACGGAAGCGAGCTTTGCATGTGAAATGAATGCAATTAATTTCTGATTTTTAGCATTATGTTAAGCCATCGGAGTACATCAAAGAGTAACTGCTCTTTACTTTTTGAACAGAGAAAGCTCACTTTATCTGGATTAATACAGTTTATATATTAGTACAGCGCCTCGACGGGAAATGATTTTTGCTCTTTTTATGAAGTTGAATGGAGTGAGCAAGCGAGGAAATAATGTCCTCAGAGAGAGTTATCAGTTTTTGTTCTCCAAATGAATACATTCATATGCCACTGACTTCCAGTGTTTGCGGTTAGCCGTTTGGTAGCACGTGAATCCAGATTAGGACTGGCGTGAGTGAAGGGCGTACAGAATAGTGAAATTACGTTATGAATGTATGTACAAGATGGGAAGATATAGTATGCGACGATTCTATTTACCCGAGGAAGGAAAGGATATGTTTCATTAGTTTTATAAAATAAATGATTTATTATGTAGGTTACAAAATTAGAAAAGAACATTTACGTGTAAAATATAGAAGTGTAAAAAATATTATATTCATTGTAATCAGAAATACATAAAGTAAATGATGTTCCATTCTATATTCAATTTTTCTCGTATTTACGAAAAAGGTTCGTGTATTATTTTCAGTAACACTAAAATGGAAAGGTTACAAATACAACATTGCTATGAAATTTAAACTAATTGGGGATGAAGCTTGTTAGGTTACGGAAATGTTCGGACTAGCTGAATTGTTTGATTTTTTTTTTGTGGGGCTTTAGGGCTCGTCAACATCGAGGTCATTAGAGCCCTTAAAACTTGTACAGGTAGGGAAAATGCAGTTACGCACTAGGGAGAGCCAACATGACTCTCCCCGCGTGTGGGACTCGCCGTATGACTCAGCCATACCCACTAAAAACCCTCCTGAATTACAACTCTAAACACAAATTCCAACATATCACATGACTTTTACTAGAAACATTTAAAAAAAGAAGAGGAAAGAGGAAAATGAATGATACCCTAGCCCTAATAGCGTCGGGATCGAAAAGAACAAGAGGTGACCAAGGAAGGTCAGAAAAGAGAAAAGTAGGAGCATGGCACAAGTAAGTGGAAGCAATGCCAGACTCAGCTCGGGGCCCCGTGTTCGCCAAACACGTACTTACTCGATGTAAGTCCCCTGGGGGGTGAATTGTTTGAAGGTGTTGTATTCAACACTATTTATTTACTGAGACAGCACCACCCATAATTAATGCAAAAGTAAAGCAAAGCTACACTCAGTTATATCACACTTATATAACTGAGAAAGTGGAGCACCGTTCGAGGTTTATCTGTTTTCACCATATGAATGTAGGTACTTGTAAGTTAAAAAAATGTAGTGCAATATTTTAATAGTCAAAAGGAAGGTGGTATGTCAACTTACATCGAAAATGAGACAACTAGTTTTACCCATTGAGGAATTCTGATAAACTCACAATGGATACATAAGCCTCTTATCGGAGGTGGGGACCAATATTCCGCTTTACAGTGGAATTTTTTTTTTTTCGTTTTCATTTTCCATATCCCAGTTTCACGGCTGGTATGCCATTACCTGGGTTACTTGCCTATCTTTCTTCCTCGTTTTTATCGTTGTTTTTTATTGCCGTCGCCGAAGTAAAAGGTGATAATCTCCACCGCAGGAAGCTGGGGAACTGTCTATTTACTACTTTATTCCTTTGCGCACAATTAATAGGTCTGTGACACATATTTCGAAGACTTTATACTGTTCTTAACTTACTAATCTTAGCAGCTTCAGTCAATAAATATTCCCATTCACTTCATGTTGTCTAGCCATATTGCACGTTCTTGTCCAAGTAAGTTGCATGCATATAGAATATGGTTTACATTGTCCATCTCTGCTCCGCATACACATATATTAGTCTCCGATAACCCTATTCTTTGCCAATATGATTTATTATCCCCATGTACCGTCATGATTTCCGTTATTTGTGGTGTAGGTATGAACCATTTTTTTATTTTTATATGCAAATCTCACATTTGGTATGAATTCATAAGTTAACCTGCCTTCTTTCGCTTTATCCCAGCGAATTTGCCAACCTTCCATTAGAGCCCGTGTTATTTTTCCCTTCCATCCACTTGTATTCCTGGTTATCTTTTCCTCGCCAATTTGTTCTTCTTCCAGTGTCCTTAGCTTGTATCTCAAATAATGTTTGTCTAATTCTATGTCTATGGGTGGTATTCTGATGATTACCTGTATACGAGGAGTCATGTTGGCTCTCCCTAGTGCGTAACTGCATTTTCCCTACCTGTACAAGTTTTTCGGGCTCCAATGACCTTTGATGTCGACATGAGCCGTAAAACCCCACAAAAACTCTACCTGCATAGCTTTTGTAGAGGTACTTGTATAAGCTCCACTCCAGTCTTTCGTATCTTGTTAGTCGTCGTAACATGTGAACTAATATCCATTTGGCATACCAAACACTACTGCAATATAGTATTTGCGGTAACAATAGCCCCCGTATAGATTTTAATTAACTGTGTTGTTCCTATGGTATAACTATTTATCCCCACTCGCATTAAGCTATATATTATTCTTTTCAATTTATTTCCCATGTTATCCACGTGATTTACAAATGTTAGTTTTTCACCTAGAATCACACCCAGATATTTAATGTTGTCTTTTATTTTCACTCGCCAAGTTGGAAGTCGTATTATGGGGTCTCGTCTACTTTTCCTCAAGTTATTCAGTCCAAAAACAATTCCATCTGTCTTAATTCGTGATATTGTAAGATGTAATTTTTGTGTCTCCGTCTCAAATTTTGTTAATATTATTGTTGCGAGGCCTCGGCGGCGACCCTAAGGCTGGCCGGCTGACGGGTGCCGCTGAGGTCGCGACAAGGGGTGGAAAGATTTGAGGAGTTCGGGGGAACTGGGGTGGCGGCCATAGACCAAGATAAACTCGAGTTGTGCGATAGCTGTTTACTTACACACTCAGTCGGAGCAGGAGGTCGTCCGCGGAGAGAGAGAGACACACAG
>NNCF01126816.1:283217-295009 GCA_002313205.1 Laupala kohalensis | reverse complement strand
TATATATATATATATATATATATATATATATATATATATATATATATATATATATATATATATATACATAGAGAGAGAGAGGGCCGTGACGTCATAGCCTCCTGACCCAGTTCAACTCTCTCTGCGTCTTCATGACCCAATTCATACACATACTCGACATTCCTACGTATGTCTTCATGACAATATGTCTTCACGATATTATTTTCCTTTTCCTGTTCAGGTTCTCTCCTGCTGTTCCCTTTTATTACAATATCTATATCATCGGTATAAGCAACCAGTTCTATTCCTTCCTTGTCCATTTTTTCTATTGAGATGTTTATTAGTATGTCGCAAAATGCAAGTCCAGTATGACTGCCATGAGGACAGCCCTTTATCATCGTGTGTAGTAGTTCCTTGTTGTCGATTCGTAAGAGGATATTGCAATCTTCCAAGAGCGATTCAATGTGCCTGCGGAGATTTTCACAAATTTCTTTCTTGATCAATTCATGTATCAGAATTATCCAAATGACACGATCAAATGCACCTGTAAAGTTTACAGATATCAGTAATGCGTATATTGTTGTTCTTCATCTAATCCGGTCTAGTATATAGTTTATTACTCCTTCCGTATTCCTTCCCTTTATAAATCCATATTGTCTACGGCTTAGCTTTCCTCTTAATTCTTCCTGTAACCGTTGTGCAACTATTTTGTCCAGTATTTTCCCTATTACACGGAGTAACATAATTGGTCTATAAGATATTCACTTTCTTGTGGGTCTTGATTACCCCGTTTCCTAATAAAGCTTAATGATTAACATTTATTTAATATATCTATTAGCTCATCTTCGTATATTTCGTAGAGGTGCTTGACTATGTCGGGTGTACTGTTGTCGATCTCTGGGTTTTTATGTGGTTTCATGTCTTTAATGATGTTTCTTACTTCTGTTTTTGTTATCATCTCTTTTTTATATATCTCTTCATAATCATATTGTCGTTCTGCCATCTTCTTTACTTCTTTGCTTTGTAGTATTTCCTGTATCATTTGTAATCCTATACCTATCCATCCTTTCGTCAATCCCATGTGTGTTTTAATGTTTCCCCATTTTAATCCACTTTTTAATTTTTCCCGCCCTATAATATAGGGTAGACCCCATAAGTTAGTTGTAAAGCTATCCGAGACAAACTTATTCCAGTCCTCTCTTTTCTTTATCGTAATTAATTTCTTAAATGTCTTTAAGAAGTTCACATACTGTTTATTACCGATCTCCTATATTTCCGTTCCTGGTTTATTCTTCTTGTAGTTACGTCGGAGTTTGTCCTCTTCTTTTTTGCTTCTTCTATGTATTTATCTCACTATGTCTGTCCATTTCTATTACTGTCTTTTCGTATCTTGCAGTATTTATCTATTTCTTCCAGCATACTTCGTTGCGTCTGATCTATTATATCATCTTTATTCATATCATCTTGCTTTGCGGGGTATCTCTTTTCTGTGCTTTCTGCCTCTTTGTATCTCTCCCAATATATTTTCCTGTAATTAATTTTTGTCTATCATCTATTCTTTCTATGTTATATGTTACAGTTTTATGGTCGCTTTGTATTGCGTCATGAATCTTTCTCTCCATGTATGTTTTTACTGTTCTAGATTGTAGTGTAAGGTCAATAATTGATTCTCCATTATCAGTACTAAAGGTAGATATGCCGCGAACATTTATCACACTTAGGTCATATTCGAAAATAATTCGTTCCATTTCCCTTCTTCTTGGGTTTGTAATCTTATCTCCCCACATGGTAGATCTGCTATTGAAGTTACCACAAATGCAAATTTCTTCTTCACAAAATTTTGATAATATTTGTCTTATAGTTTCAAAGATGTTTGTTCTTTTTAATTCATATTTAACGTAGACATTTAATAACATTATGCTAATATTATTTTAGCTGTGTGTATTTTGATGTATATTCTTTAATCTCTAGAATTGCTGTTTGTATTATGTATTATGATTTCTGACTGTCAATTGTATTTTCCTATAGCGTAATTGTAAATTTATGAGTTTACATAGAAGATATGGTTCCTGAATCATACTAATGTCTATTTCATTTCTCTCAATGAATTTTATCATGTCCATTGTTCCCAACATTCCTCTTTGTAGATTTTTTTATAATATTTTAATTTTAATATTGTGTTTGGGAGCGTATTATGCCTATAACTCTTTTATAATCTTAGCATTGTGTACTTCTGACACTGATTATGCGACTTGTTTTTCCTCTTACAATTTATGCAAGTTGGGTTTGTTTTCTCTTCTGTACATTATTGATACTTATGTCCGACTGCTCTGCAGTGACCGCAGGATTATTGTTTATCCTTACAAAATTTTGCCAAATGTCCGAAGCGTTGACAATGGTAGCACCGCAGGGGATCTATATAGTCCTGTAATCCATACGACCTGTATCCAGCGTAAACTTTGCTTGTTTGTATGATATTCTGATATTTTCCCTCTTATCTCAACTATCCAATGCTTTAACCTCCATTAATTTTTTGCGATCTTTTTTATAAATGTATCTTCTTGTACCCCACAATTTTCTTTCTTAATTCATTCTACCAAACACTTTCATCCTGTTCTTTTACGTTGAATATTATTATTTTCGGTAGTCCATGCTGACCCTCTTCTTTTTGTAGTTTCCCTAATTATCCTATTATATCTTCCACTCTCCTACTCATTTCTCCCTCTTCTACACGGATCTTCACTTTATTGTCTCTTGTTAGCTTGCATTCTTCAATATTTATCTCATCATTCCCTTTTTGTGAGACCTCATGATCCGATTGTATTACATTCTCTTTGTCTGCATTACCCCTTTTTCCAACTTTTATTATTTTGACTCGTTTCTTGCGAGGGTCTATGTCTCCTCTCCCTCTTCGTTTTCTTCTTGTGGCGTTTGTTCCTGGACGTCGTTCACCAACTTTGTCACCATGTCTTTCATCGTTTGTGTGACTTGCGTCATATCCCGAACCTGCTTTTCAATAATACCGTTTCCCGCTCAAACTCTCTAAGTATCGTTCTGACATTCGCAATTTCTCTAATTTTCGTGTAATTTGATATTCTAACTCTGTTTTGTCTATATTAATCATCTCTACTAACGTATTCCAACTGTCGTCAATGGTGTCTATGATTCGTTCTAATGCCTCGATAGATTTTTGCGGCATTTGTTCTAGTTTACCCTCCTTTAATGTTTCCCCTAAAGTCAGTATCATGTTCGTTGCCTCTACTAAATTTGAAGCGTCTAGTAATTGTGTCCTTAGTGTTTCTATTTTATTCCTTGAGTTTTCAGTGTTTCCATAAATCCTTGTCGCCATCTTTTAGTGTCTTTTGGTATTTTCCTGAATGTCTTTTAAAATTTTCATCCTCGAACGTCATCAACAGCTGTTCATAAACATTTTTAACTGTTATTTTTTACTTCTTATTCCTTCGTGTGCTTGGTCTGCTGCTGTCCTGTGGGATAATAGTGCCATTTTTATTTTTTGTTCAATTCCGTTATTTTATTCAACTTCGCACATCTGTGGCTTTATCATTGGTTAATATGTTTGTATTGTTATTTAACTTACTTATCTTTTATTCTATACAGATGACTCCATATTAATATGTTCATTAGTTTATATTATTAAAACTATTTGTCTTATTAGTTTCGTTTGTAAATTTTCCATAGTCCCGTGTTATTTGGTTGCATTTCAAATAAATACTTAATTAGATTGTATCGCTGTTTTCTCTGACTGTGAAGTAGCATGTATGTTCATTAACAATTTTCACCGTCTTTTCTTTTACATCATCTATTTTCCGTAAAATTTCATGTTATTTATATTTCTTGTTTTTTATGGATTGTAGTTTCTTCCGAGATCTTACCAAGTCACATACCTTTTACCCGAAGTCAATTGATTCAGTGGTTTTCGAGATGTTATATTCACAGTTATTCGTTCGAAAAAAAATTTTCCTAAATCATCTTTTATGTTAAATGAAAATGTATTTTGGGATGCGCCCATGTATTTTTTATTTTTTTAGTAGTTATTTAGTTCTCATTTAATTGTCACATAAGTTTGTTTTTACACGTTGTAGTTTCAATAATTTCTATTGATTATTATTTTTTCTTGTTTTTATTTGTCTTACCTCCTTTGGTCTTATCAAGTCAATTGCCCTTGACACCGTGTCAATTGGACCCTTGGTTCAAAAGTTGTGACAATTTCTTTGATATTGCACGTTTGCCTTCCACGTGTCTATGACGTATATCTTGGGTCCTTTTTTGCCGATGTACTCGAAAGTTCATGTATAACCTTTGATACCTCTCTAATGTCTTCATATAAAATTTGGTACCACGTCCCCTTTCCTTTTCTAAACTCTTCATCTATCCCAGGTATAAAGTTCAGTGTTCGGTCGATCTGAGCGCTAGTAGCCGTCCTTGTTATTGGTCTATAGTCATAATCTGTTTAGATCTTGGTTTTGACCCAAATACAACAACAACACTCTATCTTTTACTCCATGATGTATAGTAAATAATGCATATGTCCGTTCTTGTTATTTACTACACACGTTGTTTTTAGTACACAAGTTTGTACAAGCCTCTAGCTAGCACTATGTATTTTAGATTTACGCTACGCTGGGGCAACTACGCACTCAAGCTACATTCAATTATAATTTTGGCGAGCTCCGTCCACTGGTTACCTTACAATTCGTATAGTTGTGTTGTTTTTCTTTACCAAACGAGGTGTTTACAACAATTTTGATAATTAATATCTCCCATGGGAATGCGTCAGTCCTTCTGAAATTGGAAACATTTCTTCGTAGTAATATTGTCCTCCCTTCTTAAGTTGAATTTCGTCACTCTCAGTTCATTTTACCTCCCTTTCTCCTTTACAGTGGAATTAAGGGATACAAATCAAAAAGGTTTCGAATTATTCACGATAAATATTCCGAATATAGTATATGCACTAGCTTATTTAAAATTTATCGTCGTCTGAACGGCACAAGATAGTGAAATGATTTTGAGTGGAACATTAAACATCTTTAACAAGCCAAATTCTGTATTTAGCAGATTATCAGGGGTTTTACGATAGCTTCTAAAAAGCTTCTTACAGGANAAGAGACAGGTATTTAATTTTTTACATTTAAATTGATTTTACTTAACAAAGAAGTTATAGAAACGTCTCAAAAAAATTCGACATAAATTCTACATTTCATTAAAACTATCTTCTCCTGTAGGACGTCCACGAAAATGATAAAAGTTGACGAAAAAATTATAATCTCGAATAGTTAAAAGAAATACTCGTATAATAAGCATAATTTTTAAATATGTTGGACAGGGGACCTAAAACTCTTTCCGAAAATGTATGTTACCCATAGAATGAAGTAGTGAAATATTCTGAGAAGTGTTCAGTGTCTGCTATCCCCCACGTGTCATTATTGTATAAACGTTACAAAGACTTGCTATTTTAACAATTTGTGAAAAGAATCCTTTTCTAGAAGGCAATATACAATTCAAAAGTTGAGAAGAAACGAATGAGGAGTAACCGAGCAAATTTATAGGTTTAAAATATAGTTTATAATATAATATTTAACTGCAAATGAGCTGATCCTACCTGCTGGAAGAACATAAGAAAATGTAATTAAATATACAAAAATACATATTATACAGAAATTGAAATTGTGAAATTGAAAATTGTTATATAAATGATTAAATTATTTTATTAAACTACTATTACAGTGTTAAATTTAAAACATGTGACGCTGAAACAATACAAAATTACTAAGTACTAATTGTACATTTTTCGGCGGGTGACAGGAACATTCGATTTACGCCTTTACTGCACTTCACATTTCCCTTTCATCCCTTTCTAACTCACTCAATTTCCCTGGTATCTCTTCACTTCACTACCACTATAATCACATCTCCACTAGCGCAGCCCTTTTTCCAGAACTTGCCTAACCCTGTGAACAGATGTGGAGCTCGAAATCTTTTCCGCAACCCATGCAGGCATTAAAGTCTCTAATTGTTCTATTGAGAAATGATAATTTTCCGTCGGATTTTTGTTTCCTAGTTCTAAATTTTAAAATATGATCTTTCCGAGTATCTATCCGAGAATAATGTTCCAATTTTTCCGTTATTTATTTCCATGGGGGTTAATTTCTGTAAGCTTTGAATAAATTGACGAGCCTAGAACCTTTTCTGAGATTTTCTAAAGCTTTAAAAATTACGCAATAATTAAAATTTGATAATAATAAATAAATTTATTGTCAAAAAACAGTACAAAGTGCGTATGACCACGTGGAGGACAACAAACTAATTTACTCTCCGGAAGCAAGCAAGGGACCATCCCATATATAATTAAAATATTACAGTGCTTTTTCTTGATTTCTTACGCGGTCTTGTATTTGTCCTCTCCGGTAAGGAGTACAAAAAGCGGTCGCGTATTCTATCATAGGTCTGACGAGAGAAATGTAAGCGAGTTTTCGTGTTTGAATTTTACAAGTTTTAAGAGCACGCATGAAAAAATGAAGCGTTTTTCAGCTTTTCCGTACAATATAACTGACACGGGATCAGGCCATCCCAAATCTTGTCTTTGGGATCAGGCCATCCCAAATTTTTACCTAAGTATTTACGTGATGATTTTTCTGGAATGATGTCGGATTCGATTTTATATGACAATGGTTCCCTATGAATACACTTCGTAAAGCTCATGGGATAGTATTTTCCCGAATTTCTTGTCATTTTAGTTTCTTCAGCCCAATTGCTTGTAGAATTTACATCCTCTTGTAAAGTATCTATATATGAGACACTCCAGACAAATTGTTACTTTTTGTGAGGAAATAGCGGATACTATCGATAAAGGGTAAAGAATAGATGCGATAATAGATTTCTCAAAACCATTCCATTTAGTCCCTCACGATCTATTAGTTAAAAAGCTTTCTGCGTCAGGAATAAACAAACTAGTTTTGATGTGGATATGGGACTATTTGCATAATCTTTCACTAAGGGTAGAAATAGAAAGTAAATTCTCGAGGGAGGGCAAAGTAACATCTGGTGTTCCCAGGGAAGTGTTATTGTGTCAATTTTATTCGTGGCGTTTTTAACAACATAAGCGTAATGAGTAAGGTTTATTTGCTGACGAGAGCATCATGNTATATATATATATATATATATATATATATATATATATATATATATATATATATATATATATATATATATATGTGTGTGTGTGTGTGTGTAAGTAATGATTAATTTTTCATAATTAATTATATTTATTGAGAAACGAAATATGAGAATATACCGAGTGGAATTATTAGTGTTAGTGGAATTATACCGAGACCACCAAGAAGGGTCGTTTAGATAGGGGAAGCGAAAGGCATGGTCAAGAGAGCGGTGTGAGCGTCCTTGTTTTGAACTATCTCATAAATTTTGGCAAGTGGAAAGGGGGCCACCCGTCACAAACTTTCGTCTGCGAGGAGTTAAGAGACGGAAAGCGATAGAAAATGCTGAGCAGCGTAAACGAAATGTAAACAAAGATGGAACGAAAAGGTTCGTGGGTTTTTCGGAAACAAAGATGGGTCCATAAGTGGGTGACAAACGAGGTTCCGTGTAAGCAACCATAGTTGAAGGAAATATGGAAATACCATAAGGAACGAAATTTTTTAGTATAAACACTCGTGCGAGGAAGGGTATTCGTATTATAAATAGTTATCAAAATTAATGGTTGTGCAGTCACGAATTCTGGAGAATATTAAATTACCGAAGGGTGAGACCAAAGGAGCTATGAAGTAAACACAACGAATTCCAAAAATGCTAAAAATTAAGTGTCGCTATACTAATAAACTGGCTATGCCGGTTTAACATCGCCGAAAGAATGTATGGAAAAAAATGAAGTTTGGAGAGTTGAAAATATCCCAAGCACGAGTGTGGTGGTTGGTCGAAAACCAACAAACGTCACTAGAAGGATTACCAATGCGAACATCCCTGCAAGGAGTTGAATAAATATTTTAGTGGATTAGAGAAGTCATGTGATTTGTAAGAATAAGGACACGTGTTGATGTTTCAGGAGAGAGAGAGTGGGGAGTCGTGTTAATAAGATTGCAAGCACAGAAAATTTGGGGGATATTCCGTATTCTGATAGAAATTTTGTGTGACGACTTGTTAGAGATCACTTGGACGGTAAAGTTCGTGAACATTTGCTAGATGATTCTGATAGAAATTTTGTGATCATTTATTTTGAGATCCTTCAGTGATTTAGAAGGAACTTGTACTTTTATTGCAATGTCGTAGTAATTGCACTGTATTATTTTAAGTTGAAGATTCTCGACTTAGAAGCTTTGAATCCGTGGGGCAACAACAATTTAGTTACCACGAGATTATAATGATTTTTGCGGACCACTATTTGTTTTGTAATTAGTCGGGAAAGCTCAATTCCGTGTGGAAAATTATGAACTTAGAACGTGTGGATTCTTCACTACACCAGCTGTTAACGAATTTCGGAGAGGACAGACAGGATTGCGCCAGGCGAGGTCGCTAACCGTAGGAGCTGTAAGAGGGATAGCAGCTGTCAAGGACCAGGGTTGGCATGAATGAATCCAGGGCGCGTGGTGAAAGTATAACATCGACCTTGCTTCCTCAGGTTTTGACGGTCAACACATCTTCAGGTAACGATGTTGGGAGCTACCAACTTGTATCTCTGTGACTTTGTGAAAGAAGATTAGGTACAGTAATATTAGAGTGCAAAAAGCCTTGGCCTAGCACTTTTGATTAAATAAAATGTGGAATGAATTTAAAACAGGGCAATGAAAAAATGCAGAAAATAAATCATTGTAAAATGAAATCCAAGTGTTTGTGGTAGACAAAGATGTAAATAGAAGGTTAATCATCTGATTGACAAGGAAAGAGGGTACAAAATGTGTATTGTATTGATTCCAGAGGTAGGGAGTGTGCATGCGCTATTGTGGCAATGTTTATATATATAATTTACTGTTTTTGAAATAAAATTGAACCAATATTATTTCAATCTATGGCGTTTTCCTAATTGGAACTCTGTGTGTCGTCATCACATCTATTATAGGGCACGAATCCATGTTTGTTTTTTTTGGCTTATTATTACCTCACACTAAATATATGTTTCATTTCAAATTGGGACTTCACTCACCAGAGCACCCACAATTATTGTCCCGTTACAATTGGCTTTCCCAATGTGGGGCTCAACTTACCGTAACAACCCCGACTGTTTCGTTATATAGACTTTACATGAGAAGGAGAAACGAGGAAACTCAGGAGAAAATGATTTAATACAATAAATCGTTATTTTTTTGCCTACTTGATGTGACAAAATGTAGACAGTCCTAAACCATATTATTTTGTACATACTAGCTATCAAACATTTTTTTAAAAATCCAAATGGTGAGTAAACAAAGTTAATTCCAACAATTCGACATTTATTAAGCAAACTATTACTATTTGAAAGTAGATGTTCCAAGAAAAACTAATGTCCAATAACGCAATACAATGAAGGAAAGAAATTTTCTCGAATAAAGTATAGTAACTCCATAAAACCAAAACTTCAAGACCCTAATACAAATGTTCTTATAAACAGATTTACTTAACATAAGGCAAATGTATGTACTCATTCAGTCACACGATTACATAAAATTAAAACCATTATGGCATCTACACAACAGAAGTGTGAAAAAACATTAACTAATTTAACGAACATACATTATCTCAAAAAACGTAACACATCACAGAATATTCAAAAGATTCCTAGAACATTACCTTCAATAAAGCTGATTTCGTTACTATTCATGAAGTAGCAAATATTGCAGTCATGAAACAAAATATACTGGCATACTTTAATTTATGTACCTACATTGAGTAAAACTTTGGTCCAATGGCAATTATTGCAATGTATTATATTACCGCCGGAACATCGAGTGACATGCTCACACCACGGTGTGCTTCAGACTCTGACTCAGCTCTGACGGTCGCTCAATTTCTTGAATTCACACATTTTTCGACCGCTTTAATATTAAATGGGCACATTGATCAGTTTTTAAACCAAAATATAAGAATTTTATTTATTATATTGGTTGTATTTGTACTATAGATGTGACGTTCGTGAACGAACGAATCCGAAAGGACGTGTTCTAGTAGTGAGTCGTTCACTCTAATCGTTCTTTTTAGTGAATGATTGTTCTTCGTTCACCTAAATTTTAAAATTGTTTTTTGCTTTAGTTGTCCCAGAAAATTGAGTGATAGAATTGAAAATATATTGCTTCAATATTGGGCCAAATCTCTTAATTTGTGGATTCCATCCGAAAAAGAAACATTAAGAAATGACTTTTTTTAATTATCAAAATAGAACAAAAACCCTAAATATTTATAAGCAGTCAGCTGAAAAAATTTCACAATAAATTTTATGTTCGGCCCATTTAAAGGTCGAATGATATATTTAACAATACTGGTTTTAAGAAATGAATCAAGTTTTTTCAAAAACACTATTTTTGAATTTTGTGAAATATTTATTATTTTTTAGAAAGTGATCCGTATACATTGTTGTATATCCTCGAATATTTAATCCAATAATATCGTTCTTTATCCAATCATTTTCCACAAAATCTTCCAATATTACCATTCATTGTTGCCATAAATGGTCAAGAACCGACCTTTCAGAACGTAAAAATCCTCTCGGAAAGGATAATTTGTCGGTTCTGTGAGTTCTATCATCTTCCGAGTCCAATCATTTCTGAGTCCGACCATCGTTTCTATCCCCTACGCCGTTCACGAGTCCGACACAGTTCAATCGTTCCTTCGTGTCACTGTGCTGTAACACACTTCACTGCGAAGGGGAGTCACCACTGTAGTCCAGAAGGAAAGTGGTATTTTCAACAAATCGTTTAATCGTCCTCCCAAAGAAATGAAAATATATCAACCATATTAATGCTCTTCAAATTCACGGCATTTAACCTTTTTTTATGCGACGTTGTATTTCTGTTGATTAAAGTAAAATATTTCCTCATATACATCAGTATAGAATCCGCCTCTGCCTTAGGGCCCTTGATCGGAATTGATGGGATGGTCCCTTGCTTGCTTCCGGAGAGTAAATTAGTTTTTTTTCCCTTCACGTGGTCATACGCAGTTTGTACTGTTTTTTGACAATAAATTTATTATTATTATGATTACAATGGGCAAAAAGAATTTATGACTGAAGTATGAGCTATTTTTTAAAAAATTTCTATTCCAACCCTTCCTTAGAAACCTACCAACACTTTAATTCCTGTCATTTTAAAACATTTCAATCTATTGTGGTACATTAGTAATGCAGAAAAATCATCTGTAATGACAATATGTTCTCTTCTGGTAATTATTTTTCTCCTCTTATATAGTGTTCAGTACTTAAATATTTATCAATTTATTACTCTGAGAAAATATTACCGACAGCGGTGTTCTAGTGGTAGCGTCTTTGATTCCATGTTCCCCACTATAGAACTATAGAGCGTGGGTTCAAAACCGTACTAGGTCGAATTAGAGGATGTTTTTAGATGCGGTTTCCTTCTCCTACTCCAGATCAATGTCAGTTCGCTACCATATGTTCTCCGTCAACTCAACATCACTCCTTCCCAATTCTCTTACCCAAGTCCAATGGTTAGAGCGGACCTCATGGCCTGAACCTTCCTAAAAAGAATAAAATAAATAAAATGAAACGTGTTATGTAGGTACACAAACTTTATTATCAAACAAAAATTAAAAAAATTATATATATATATATATATATATATATATATATATATATA
>NNCF01126816.1:267636-281759 GCA_002313205.1 Laupala kohalensis | reverse complement strand
ATCTTATCTAGGAACTTTTGCTGAAATTTTTGAATCCGCCTCTGCCTTAGGACCCTTGATCGGAATTGCTGGGATGGTCCCTTGCTTGCTTTCGGAGAGTAAATTAGTTTATTGTCCTCCACGTGGTCATACGCAGTCTGTACTGTTTTTTGACAATAAATTTATTATTATTAAATACTGATTTACTAAACAATAAAAAAATAAAAGCCATAAACTTTTGTTTTACAGATCTGATTAAATAAGGAGAATATAAATGTTGGTTTTATTCTACAAAAGTGTAATAAAACAAAATATTAATATTATTTATAATTGAGTCTTTGTTCTGAGGACAGTGTGCTTGATCTACATTCTTGACACTTTATACTTTCTTTCTTGATATTGTTGGTCATGTTTTCATTTCTTGTGCTCATTAGCTAGAGCTTTTTTGCGTTTGATTGGACTAGACTTCGAGTTCGTTTCTCGATACATTTTCAATATTTGACATAAGGTGTTCTACGATTTCTCCCTCTGGATCATAATTAATGTCAGTTTTATTTTTTAAGTGGGTAATGATTTGTAAAAATCTCATACTCGTGTTCGTAAAAGAGGGAAGATACTTATGTCTGTATTCTTCTCGTACGTATATTAAAATTTAACGTAGAAGAAATAAACAAAAAATTTGGAAATACCATCAACTCGTAAACACTAGAAATGGAGTCGATTCGTCTTGCTTTTAAGTTACAGATATCACCGAAGGTCTTCAAACGTTCTGGATTATTTTCAACAATACACATACGCTGATTCACAAATGAACAAATACAACCAATATAATAAATAATCTTTTATTTTGCTTTAAAAACTGATCAATGTACTCTTTTAATATTAAAAGCAGTCGAAAAAGGTGTGAATTCAAGAAATTGGATTTAAAAAACGCGCCAAGGAAACCAAGGCGAAATCTACGCAGGCAATGACGTAAACATCGGTAGGATCGTTCCCACTCTCTTTTCTCTCAGCTGTTACAGCTGTTGCAGAGCTGGCTGCCATGCCGCGTCGACGCAGTCTTATATTATCTTATTCATGGCTTCCTGGATTGCGTTCACAGGAAGAAACAAACCACGTGGAAGGGAACTATAGCGACATTACTCATAAATCTCTTCTCAGTCTAAGAAGAAGCGACATGGTTTTAGTGCTTTGAAAATCAATAGTGTTAGAAGCATTTCTTGACTGCAGCGAGTGGTGACCTACGAAACAGTGCTTGGGATTGGACAAAAATTAACTTTGTGAGACACATCCTAAAAATGTTTTCTGAAGTGTTCTGTGAGTGATTATGAAATATGTGATGTCTACCTGTTCAAAAATAAATTACAAATTACTAACTTTTACGGACGATCGAGCTATATATCAAGAATCGAAACGTTGTGTATTTTAAGAAGTGCAATATATATCCTAATCACAGAAAACTGAATTCTGTTGACTTATAACATATTCTATAATCAATATCACACACGCGCTCAAAGAAAATTTTTAAAAATATAACCTTAATTTTAACTGTGTTCATTTTAAATGTATAATTTGTTGATTTTAAATTTGTAATGTTTCTTCCAAGATGTGTGTGTGTACTATAATATCACAAATCTCAATTAATTTAATTTGCTATTCATAATACTGCTGTGAAAATCCCATTCTCATGTTTCGAATATCGTAAAATTCACCCGATATTTTATTACACTAGTATGTAGTCGTAAAGTTTTCTATATTTTCTTGCAATAGTTCATTGAATACTGCTTGAAATCATTGTTGTGTATGTGTTGCAGGACGGCTACGAGTGTCAATGTTGTCCAGGCTACGTTGGACCGCACTGTGAGGAGCGCGACGCGTGCTTCCCGTCTCCGTGTCGCAACCACGGGATTTGCGTCGATCTGTCGCAAGGACACGAGGGTGCTACGTATCAGTGCCTCTGTCCGTACGGTCAGTCTGCTTTTACATTTTCATACCCTTGATAAGACCCTCTGATCCGTCATTAAATTTTTGGTCACACTCATATTTCCTTTGTGTAATTGTTGTAAAACTTTGATAATGAATTGTAGAGTATTCAATAATGAAGAGTAGTGCATGAATTGTAGTGAAACTTCGATAATGAATTCTATGTAATTAATCACGAGTTTGTTCTCTGGAAGCTGCATACATACGGCATTAATTTTTTTTTCATTTATTTATCACCAAGAGGTTTCCTTGTCTTCAACAATAGTCATTAAAAGGCACAATTTTAATACATCTCTTATAATACTGAATTTTTCTTTTGGATTATTTAATCTGTAAGTGTATCCCTAATAGTCCCTGCCTGTATTACAAATTGATGAAAGATATCGGATTTTTCTTCACTGTTGAATATAAGTTTAACGTATATCTATTTCGTAAATTTAACATATGTATTTTCTAGTAAATTTTCAAGAATTGTTCCCTTTCCGTTCCGCATAGCTCACAATCCCATAGTATGTGGGCAGCAGTTTCCTCACCTTTTTGACATACAACAAGTATCAGTATCAATTTTTTATATTCTTCGGAGGTAGGTTCTAAAATTTCCATGTCCTGTTATAAACTCATTAAATATATTGCTAGTCTGGAACCATTTTCTGTTTTTCCTCACAAACTGGACGTTTTTAATATACGTCTCTACCCTTAAATGAAGTAGTCCAGCGTATCTGCCAAGAGTTCATTAAAGCTGATATTATTTGGCTTCTCGCACACTTGTCTTCCCGTTTTTAATTTCTGTTCATTAATGTTTATTGTTCCTGCCATCTTCAATAATTTCCGAAACTTTACCTTCTGTAGTTGTTGGTCGATAGGCATCACCCTAGTTACAATCTGTAATGCATCGGTGGAAACCGTACAGTAACACCCACTTAAAAGCAACAAGCATAAACGCACCAACTTTGTGAATCGTTTTTCAACGTACTGTCGTTTATCACGATGACCCCACACAGTATTTCCATAATACATTATTGGTCGTATCGCTCCTTTCTATAAAACGAGCAATGTTTGTCCTCGATGTTGAATCTTTAATATCCTATACGTTGTAGAGCGTAGTAACCCCTCTTCACTTTTTCCTCCACGTAATTAAAATGATAGTATAAGAGTACCCTTTCATCGATATGTACACCTAAAAATTTTGTGTACCCTACTATTTTTAATTTACATCCATCAATTCGTATTATTGACTCTCGTCTTCCATCACTAGTTGAACCTCCAAACCATATTGCTTTTGTTTTCTCTTTTGAGATTTCCAAATATAACTCTTGACATTTGTTGTAACATTTCACTTGTATTTCATTTGTTCTGCTTTCAACGTCGTCCCTAATATCTCCTTCTGCTATGTCATCTGCATACGCTACGTATCCGGTATTCTCCTCTTCCAGCAACAATAATAAATCATAATAATCCATATTACTGGTTCACTTGAAGATTCTTGAGGGCAACCGCGTGTAACTTTTCGAATTTCTCTCGTCCCTCCCATTTCCAAAAATATGTAATATCCTTTAAAGTAGAATTTAAACATTTTTTTAATATAGTCAGGTAGTCCCATCTTCATATTATCTAAAGCTAACTACCACTCCACACTGTCGAATGAGGCTTTTATATCGATAAAAACCACAGACAATACCAGACCGCCCTCTCGCGTGCTAACGGTGCTTACTGATTTCAGCACTCCAAACGAAATGTCTGTTAACTACTCTCTGAGCCTAGGTCTAAAAGCGTCCGCCAGGGCACGTGGTAGTTCCCGATTCCCTTCCCCTCCCCTTCTAGGTACTGTACCCCCCTCCATCATTTAACATTGTACTTAGCTGAAAATACTTTCCCTACAAAAATTAACATTTGTGAATAGTTAACACAATGCATAACTCAAATATTTTACTACACATTTGGAACATAAAATGAAAACAGGACACAATTGACATGAAAAACTAAACAAATGATTCTGCCTTCCAATTGGTATCAAATAATGAAATGAGAAAGAAACGCGATAACAAATTCACAAAATTTGTACCAATGCCAATGTTGATTTAATAGAAAAGTTTACAGTAAAACCCTTTATATATCCACAGGATAACGTGACTAGATTTATGTGTCTCATGGTTTAAAAAGAACATTACCAAGTTACAAACACCACAATATACCATAACTCAAGTTGTAAACTAACAAAGAGAAAATAAAATTAAATAACAAAGTTACAGAAAACCAAAAGAAGCCACAATACACCGAGTAGTAAATAAACATAGTGGAAACGAAATTTGTAAAAATGCAAGTTTACATTAAAACAAAAAAGGTGGCTCAATGAAAAATGTAACTCTTCTACACACTACAATAACGTTATATAAGATGCAAACATCAATTTCTCTCTAGTTATTCATACCTAACTGCCACGTCAGGTTTAATTACTAATAAACGTTTTACACAAAAACAGAATCTTACATTTCAACTAGGTACTATTTCTTTAAATTTTTGTTTTAAGATGAAAATTTAATAGCATTTGTGTCTAGTTAATGAACTGCCTCCTACGTAACCTTACACTTCCTCAAACTTCGATACTATCCAGGTGTATTATTAAGTTTGTTATATTTATTTACTCAAGTAGAGATTGGCGAAAATCAATGAGATCACTCTTCAGGTCATCATCACAACATCTGGAAAACACAACAAGAATACAATATTATCAGTCAACATACTTATTGTAAAAATCAATTCAAATACTGTAACTTAATTCAGCAATGTTTGTTATAATCCATTGATCACAAAAAATACGGGAGAGGTAATTTACCGTCGAAGTCTTTGGGAGACAAATGCACAGAAAACACTCTTGAATGAGAAGTAAGCCGCACTACCGGACCGATAAATCTAATTCACTTATTGTCACCTAAAAGAGAATGCAACTTTTATTAGTATTCAACAATATACACAGCCAATGTGGCCAAGCTCATCAAAGTCTACCCACATATTATGTAACAACTACTTAAAACATCAAATTACTGAAATACTTAAAACATATTACCATTTTCGCATGCAAAAAAAAATCAATGTTCGGAGCGTTGCTAGAACTGTTGAATCGCCCAGAGGTGTCCATAAGACATTGTGGTATTACTTAAAGAACTAACACAATAGTTTTCGTAAGCCACAAACAGATTTAAATAACGTACGCAAATTACAGCACGCTTCGTACTCCACTGTTTAAATTGATTCAATACTCGAACTCACAGTTCGTCACAACTTCAAAATGCTTCACTATTTCATGGTTTCATTTCAACTAATTTCAACTTGACTCGTTGCGAGCAATAACAAACCAATAGGTGCGCGAGAAACCTAACGCGATCCTGCAGCCATCTATTGAGCGCAACCATAAATATATGGCTGATGGCGCTGTCTCGAGGAAATGTCTGTAAACTACAACAACTTTATGACCTATCCTGTTTCCTTAGCCGGATAAAAACACATATGCAATGTTTTAATTGTCGCTCACTTATTTGTGTCACTAAGCTTTGCAACGCCTCTTCCGTGCCTCTACCTCGTCGGAAGCCATATTGTCCTTGAGTCTAGTCCTTGGTGTTCTAGAAAATAGTATATTCTCTGTCAATATTTTGTCTAAAATCTTCCCAACAGTGGGAAGGAGACATATTGGTCTATACGAATTAGGTGACCTGGGATCTTTGTCTTCTCCTTTTAAAAATAGTTGCTATTTTCCAACATTTGGGGAAATAAGCCTCTTCTAGACATTTGTTGAATAAAATCATAAATTTTTCCCACAAACTTTTCCTTCCCTTTTTAATGATCTCGTATGTTATGAGGTCAAAACCAAGTGCCTTGTAATTTCCCAGGTTCTGCACTATTTCTTCCACTTCTTGGATTTGTATTTCCTCATACCCAGTTGTGCTATCCTCTTCCTCAGTGCCACCGAAATCACCTAACTTTTATTGAGTTTTGCAAAAACAACTGACTTGTTCCCTCCCATTCCGTTGTTTCATTACGGCATTCGTGGATAGACATCAGCAAGTCGAAATTCCCCTTGTTGAAAATAAATTATTCCAGCATAATCTTTCAGAAACAAAACCTCTTACTCGCGGAGTTCCCCGATGTTCAATTTTAGGCCCTATCCTCTTTTTATTGTACGTAAACGATATGTCATGATTTGATTGCAAAATTGTGCTCTTTGCAGATGACACTAATTTACCATGTAACTTTGTGAATGCGCAAAAAGTACCAGTTAACCCCTCGCCTTGGTTTCATTCAAATCGTCTCATTGTTAATACTGATAAAACTGTATTCATGTCATTTAGCAATAGTGTAAAAAATCTTTCTCCTACATCACTTTCGATAAACTGTGCACAAAAACAGTCAACCAAATTTTAGGGCTTTCTCATATGAAATTGTCACATTGATAATCGGAATTCCAAACTAAGCACATTGTGCTATGCATTACGAATTCTAGTCAACGTTATAAGTCAACACGTTTCTCGCTGCGCGTATTTTGCAAATGTTTATTCTCATTTACGACACGAAATTATCTTTTGGAGACAATCAGCTCAGAGCATTCAAACTTTCAGAAACCGATGATAGTTCGGATTATATGTAAATCTCACCCCCGAAATTCATGTAAACTTATTTAGACAAAGAAATTTTCTCTCTCCCCCTTGCAATACATTTATAAAGTAATCGTGTTTGTTGAGAAAGAATTATTAAAATCCTACCCCTGCTTAGAAGAAACAGTCTAGTTCATAAGCACAACTCTCGTAATAAGGCTAATATCATTCTGATGTGTCAACCACTCTTTGCCAAGGAGACCCATATCATTCACGAATGATTTTGTATAATTCCCTTCCAAAAAATATAAAAAAGATTAATAAACTGAATCCATCCAAATCCGCGGTTAAAAGTTTTCTAATGCTCTATTGCTTCTATAATGTGAAAGAATTTAGTGATTTTAATAAAATAAATCAATGAGAGATTCAATTTATAAAAAAAATTGTATTCCATATCATTTCGGATGATGTAATTGATGTTAATATCTCTTATACTGTGAGACGCCATTGTTATAGTACTCTAGATGCTGATTAAATTAATTTTTTTCATGCATGTTTTATCCTTTTTATTTATTGTAGTTTATTTCTAAGTGTACGTAACCTTGCCACGGAAATATACATTGTTACTATTTCCCCATCCTGTCCCGAGTTTTTCTCCGGTTTTCCTCCGGGTAGTGGCGTATTTTCCATTGACGGGATTGTCATTTAATACTTTTATTATTATTTTATCTACGATTCATTTTGGAATTGTATCTACGACTGCACATTTTATCTACGATTCATTTTGGAATACTACATTCAAAATGACAGTTCATATTTGATTAAAGAAATGTTTTTACAAGTATGAAATCCGCCACTGCCTTTGGGCCCCCCTTGCTTGTTTCCGGAGAGTAACTTAGTTTATTATGCATTTTTTACAATAAAGTTTATTTATTATTTAGAGACTATGCTTTTTAATGTATTCTTATTTTATAACCGAAATTATATTAATTAAAACTCTCCATTTTGAAAGGTTCGCGTAGTAGACTATCCAGCTCACTTGTTAGTGACATAAAACTAGTAGATGAAGCAATACATATAAAAATATCCCAAACGTCTTTTAGGATAAACATCAAGTTGGAGCTCTTTCAAAATTAACATTTATGTGAGTTTTTATTTGTTAGAAGATCGAAAGTTGCTTGTATACTGCTGAAGGAACTTCTTTGATCCTTCGCAGGTAAACTGGAATCTGTTGTAGTTACATATTCGGTGGTCGTAATGTTGACAATATTCTCTCGTTATTACTATGTACCACACCTTCAAACTTATTTCCGGATCCAGTCATGCAGGTACGCACGTGTGACAAGGGGGTCCACTCTACACCAGGAGAGAAATAAGGACACAGCACGGATCGTCAAGAACTCTCAGAATTTTCCAACTATCAATAATAAATGTGATTTAATAACTTAATTTTGATTGTTTTAAGAAAATGGACCAACTGAAGGCCTGAATCCAAAGCTGTTTCAGACGCTTATTCATTACGTTATTTCCCATAGATTTCATACCGTTAACATTATGGTATAATCTTGTGACCGGATATTGGACAAAATAAATTACATGAGTCAATAACATATGGAATTCTAATAGAACCAGCGTCCTATAAAATGTATGTAATTACGGCGGCAGAAAACGGTTACTTTTGGTTTTACTTCCTCATACTTATAGAATTAGAAAGTTTAAGAGATACATGGATTTTATTCACTAAAAATTGAATCAATCTTATTATAAAAACTATATTAACAGTAATATTTACAATATAATACAAAAGAAACAAAAGAGCCTTCTTGTAAATTTGGCTATTATTTTTATTGACCTATACCGAATAAAGAATTCGTGCACAATGGAACACAGAAATCAACCGAAACAAAGAAAAGAAGCTTCTAAATTGAAACAAAAATAAGACTAAGTTGATCAGTTAAGTATTGTTGGCGTAGTTTTAAAATGACTTTTAACTGGAGACTCATGTGCTATTTTTATTGTAAATCGAAAAATTTTCTTCAATCAACAATATTACAAATCAATGGACCAAAATTGTAAACACATTTATTAATGTTGGAAAAATAATTATTCTGAAACAACTTTCATTAGCTCTTGATGATTCTACATTTTATTGTTCGTTTACTTTTTATTTAATTTTTTAAAACAACTCTCTTCGCTGGTCCCAATGCTGCGGAATTCTGTTCAAAGCCAATATCTACGCCAAGAATAGACTTTAGAAACACATCTTGGAGCTACTTCGATTGTTCGTAAATTCATTTGTTATCAAAGAAACGATTTTAGTCATATGCACCCCAGAATCATACACATTCGTCACCGAACATAATCACTTCGACGGAGAAAATCTGCCTTGAAAATATTTGTATCCAATTCGCGAAGATTTGTAGATCTCGCGAAATGTATTCTGAACTTTTAAAAGCATAATATATGTACTACCAGACAATATTTCGGTTATACTTGAAAGTTGAAATGTTAAGTTAACGGCAAAAGTTTGATATTTAGAGTTTGAAAATGTTTTTATAAGTCGGTACTGGAATTCCGCAAACTGTAAGCACTCTGACAAAGTCAGAACATTAAATTAAAGTTATCTTGAATAACTGAGTTTTACATTCTGCAGAATTTGTCTCATACGCGATTGATCTTTCATCGTTGTTGAAAAGTATAAATTAGTATTAGAAATATCTGATTATTTCAAGTAAGTGGAAGCAATAAGCAATTTCTTATTGCAGTGTTGCAATAAGACAAACAACATTGCAAATAAATACTTGCATGTACATTTGCATTTGCAAGATATGTTGAAGCTACTTATTACTAAAATAATGAGAGAAATGCTGCTTTGTGTCTAAGAATATGGCAATAACGTAAGATGTGATTATGTGATATGTCCATTAAGATTGTTTCAAAATTTTCTCTTGCATTTACGGTTAACAGGATAAAATAAAGCGTAATGCATCTTTTAATTTGAATTTTTTTTTTCTTCCACAAAGAACAAGGAAGATGCGCCAACATGTATTCATTCTCTTTATTTCAGGTTGGGAATGATTAACGAGGAAGGCTAAAGCTCTTGCTTTTGCTCAGCTTGCTTTCTTAACTCAATTTTTGAATAACAAATTAAGAGTTCCTCACAAAATCTTCTAGATACATAAAAGATAATGAAGGAACAATAGAATTTAGAAGCTACATTAATTTAGTAATTTTAAGACGCTCGGTTCAACGTCTTATGTCAACAGTTTCAGCAAGAGCATTTATGACACCGCTTGTTCCCGAGTAGGATGAGACCTGATTCCATCGTCAAAAAATCCTTCCCTATTCTAATCAAAACTTACTTAAAATTCTAAGGAACATTTATTCCACGTTTTTATTAACTTTAGAAGTAAGAATTTCGTGCGAAACGTGGTGAGAGAAGCTTTGGCTAGATAATGACTTTAAGTTTCAAAAATCTTCTTGAACTTTCTGTAATGCAAAGAATCTTTCTTTATATTAGTACTTAGTAAAAGTTGCCATTTAACTTAGGCACTCTTTTAAAATGAAATTAAATACCAATGTGGAGGGCATAGGCCTTCTTGATTTTGTGTCGAGGAACTTCGATATTTCATACACTTCTGTGTACGAAATAAATATTTTAAACTGAGTCTATTCTATTTTCTTTTTGAATATTGGAATTTTTAATTCAAATTCTTGTCTACAGGCATTTGATTTTGAGCAGCCTACAAAGAGAAAACAATGGCGAGTAGATCACAAGTTTCTGGAATAGAAGTTTCCAAAGAAGCGATCAGGAAACAAGTATGGGATTATCTTGAACACAATGACTTGGCTCTTTTTCCTCGTCCTGTTCATGGGAGAATCCCCAACTTTAAAGGATGTGAAGCAGCAGCACAAAAATTTTCTGGAATGGACGTCTTTAGATCTGCCTCACTCATTAAGGTGGGACCCGACAGTCCTCAGCAAGGCATTCGGAGACTTGCGCTGGAATTAAACAAACAAGTTGTCATGCCTATTCCTCGGTTGCGATCCGGCCTCTTTGTGCGCTTGGATCCCCATCTCCTGCCCAGACACAAGACGAAGTACGCCTCCACAGCGAAAGGAGCAAAAGAGCTTGGAAAACCGGTTGGATTGGACGTAGTGTTGCCAATTGATGTACTTGTGATGGGATCTGTAGCGGTGTCTCCGCAGGGATATAGAATCGGAAAAGGTGAAGGATTCGCTGATTTGGAATACGGCATATTGAAGGAGATGGGATCTATTGATGATTCGGTCCCTTTAGTTACATCTGTACATGATTGTCAAGTGTTTGAAGAATTACCCAAAGAACTGTTTAAAGAATATGATATGCCCGTTGATATAATTGTCACTCCTACTAGAATAATCCATACATCGGCAAAAGCATCTTCCCTTCCTCGACCTTGTGGAATCATTTGGGAATTACTCACCCCAAAGCGAATCTCAGAAATGCCAATATTACGCATTTTGAGAGAGAGACTCTTAGCACAAGGAAAAGACTGTTCTCTGAAAAACGATTGATATATGTCTTGGTGAAGATGAGAGTTACTCCCCACATACTTGAGGAAAGATTTATAATTATTCTACTGGACGTGTAATTGTTGACGAATACCCTACGGAGGAAGAAATTAAAAGAGAAAAATATGAATGGACTATGGGTATTTGAAATTATCTTTTAATGAATTAATAATTTTTTGCTTTAAATATCTGTTATAACTGAACATCAAGAACTCAATTTTACGAATAATTACATAAATGTACTGATAACAGATGCACAAACATTTATCTGTATCTAATATGTACATCAACTTAATGACATTGCATTATTTAAATTTATTTAATGTGAAATGATTGTAGGTATTGCAATTGTAGAACTGGAGGGAATAAAAAAGTGCATCGAAAACGAAAATGTATTGACAATAAATTTATTATTGATATATGAAATCAAAGAAAATCAACAGATGTAAAAGATTTCTGTCTGTGCTTTCCATTTGTATCCAATGACCTTCTGAATGGAATGATTTATTATTGTATTGAATGGAGCTGTACAAATGGAACATTAATATGCAAAATTACTTTGTACACAAAACAAAATACTGCAGATCAAACAAATAAAGACCCTTCACAACCTTCTATGTATCTTTCATATATTTGCATTAGGAATAAATTAAGTGAAGTATTAATAAGGAAATACATTAATTCTAAAGACACGTAAGCTTATAAAGTTATTTATCTTTAATTTTCTATAGTTTATTAAGCGAATGATTACATTTAATCTGTTCCTCAACTTGTTAACGTGTCTTCCATTACCCTGGAGAACTGTGCCTTTTGCTATAACAACGACTTAATGGGTACATCAAACGTCTTTTGGCTCATTTCGTACAATTTCTTATCATTGCGATGTATTTGAACAGCAAGTCTTTTGACTAAACTTCATTGGCTTGGTGGTCTGAGAATAGATTGAACCTGTCATATCCCTGGAGTGCTGTAGAGAGTTTAATTAACGCACGCTGAGGAGCGCTGCTTGAGGGGAAGGGGAGGAGGGAGGAAGCGAGAGGTGCACGACTTCACTTCCACTAACTACCTTGTTTACTTCTATCTAATCTCAGAACTCAAAAGACGGCGAAGGAGAGGCCCTTGGGTAGAACTCCATAACTATTTGATGCGGTGCAACGTCTGTCCACATTGTTAACTCACGGGTAGTTTCAATCATCACTGAGCGTAATAATTTACTACGCGCACAAATATTACGTTCATACAATGAAGAAAGTATTTATGTATTTATTTAACTTATCTCGGATTTTACTCTCCTGAACGTAAGAAGGTTAGCAATTTCAAAAATTGTTAAATTTCTTGTAGTTAATAAAAATAAACAAAATATATTGTTGTTAAAACTATAGAAGTGTTTCTTTTTAGTTTAAAAAAAATTCTGATTGGTGCTACATTATTTCAGACGAAAAGCATCTTTTTTTTTTTTATTTTTTTTTTACATATTACCTATTGAAGTAGTGTATTATTTATTTACTTAATGAGAAATCAACTTCGGGGGATCGCTCAGGTAAGTTCTAATTATCTAGGAACGAAGTCAGGTGTATAAGCTCAGATCGAGATATTTCTTAACGTGACAGGAGCTTTGATCAATAAAAAAGGAAGAAGTATTTCAGAAAGTGTCAAAAAACTGTGCTAAGAAAGTCGCAAATTATAAATCTATCTCAGTTGGTTCCTCGTTGTGAATGGTTGTTAAACTTGTATTAGACTTATTTTATACGATACTACGATTTTAAGCGGTAGACATATTTCAAAACCGAGAAAACCTTAGTCCATAACTTCGTACTGTACCATTTTTGGGGTCGATCAAAATATTAAATTTATATTTACGAGACAATTCCTATCGGGTTAAAATCTGGTTTCAATCAAAGAACTCTTACATTACAAATTTCCATAAAATGAGATGCGTCGAGTAACGTCTTTTTTACTACTATAATAAAAATCCAACTAGTCATGATAAAACGTTTTGCTCCATATTGATCAAAGCAGTATTTTATTTCTATGTATCAGAGAAGTAAATATTTTAGCATATACGTATAGCTTTCATCTGTATTTCGGAGTCACTTCCTATGATGAAACACAAACTCTGGTATGAATAAATTTTACGAAGACACTGATCCTCGTCATCCCTTAGTGACGGATACAAACATTGTTGGTCAAAGTAGACCGGTAGTAAAGATAAAACAGTGAGTCAACCTTTTGGCCAAATGACATTGAGAGTGCTATGTCCCAACTATCAACGTGATAGGCCCTAGGGGTAATTACGTCATCGAGTCTTTATTTAATGTTTTAATCAGGGACCACTATACCCCATTACCTGCATATCTAGTGTGATCCCTCATCTACCACCCGCAAGACGCACTCATCTACCACCCGGAAGAGGGACAGACAATTGCCGGGAGGCGTAATTAGAGGCGGTAGAAATTCTGTCGTGCATTTACGTCTCGCATAATTATTGAAAATAATTAGAAATCGTAAGAAATAACTCTCAATCACAGTAACTCAAGTTTTCAACAGCATATTCCGCCTTCATGTTGCCAAACTTAGAATAAATCTTGACAAACATAATTAATATATGCTAACTCCATTTTCATTTAAGTATATTAATTATGTTTGTCAAGATTTATTCTAAGTTTGGCAACATGAAGTCGGAATATGCTGTTGAAAACTTGAGTTACTGTGGTTGAGAATTAAATACATTCCCGTAAGTTAACCTGAGTTAAATACATTCCCGTAAGCAGCGAACTCCGAAAACCTCTGAGCAGTAGCACAGTCTCTACCGTAATAAGCAAGGAAAATGTTAGTCATGATTGAAAAAATGACATTCGTCTTTCTCATGTTGAGATGTAATTGTTCATACCTTCTATAGATGTGTGAGGAATTATTATGTAGGTTTTATAAGAGAGATTTAACCACATGTGAAGGATATTCAACCAAAAAACTAATGGTTACTCAAGCATATTGGGATTTAGTTCCTCCATATATATATAT
>NNCF01126816.1:246503-261340 GCA_002313205.1 Laupala kohalensis | reverse complement strand
TCAAAATGTTCGGTTACGAAGAAGCTAATTTTATTGTGCAAAATTATTTATTATTTGAAATAGAAAATTTACAATTATTTCATTTTTTTTTAAAGGATTTTATTACAGTTTTCTATGGACACAAGTCAACCACAAGGTTTTTTAGATATATTCTTGAGATGCAACGTTCAATTTTTAAAAATTTAAATGTCCCATTTTAGCCTATTACATTGTTAAAATTTTAACTTATCACACTAACTCCATTGTCTTCTACACGTTTTACAAAGAACCCCCAGTTTTGGATGACTGTCCCGAAATACTCATTTCAATGAAGCAATTGTACGTGGTTAATAATAAAATTTAAGACGTTACATTTGTAAAACAGACAAACAAAACATGACAAAAGGTTTTAATCATTAATACCTTTTCCTCTTTCTGGTTCTCAATTTCAAAATCGAACTTTTTGAGTTAGATCGGTTAGTTGAAGTTAGCAATTACATTCTACTTGATTTCTACCGAACTTATCAGCCAATTAGCTATACTTCCCCAACAACAATAATGCTGTGTCTGATAATAAGTGAATGTTAACCTGATGTTGCAGGATACACTGGCAAGCGGTGCGAGCGCGAAGCCGATCCATGTGCGTCGTCCCCATGTCTCAATAGCGGTTCGTGCACTCGCAACGGTTCACGCTTCATTTGTGCATGCGCACCGGGCTTCGCGGGTTCCACTTGCGCGCACAACCTCAACGAGTGCGAGAGTAGCCCTTGCCGTCATGGCATCTGCGTCGACGAGGACGGCGGATACAGGTGCTTCTGCAGGCCTGGTGAGTACGCAGAATAATCATTGTGGATTCACTTTCAATAGAGCTTCGATTATCCAGACTCGTAGCATGGAAAAGAAAAGTTACTCTATCTCGACGATGTCAATGATCCAATTCCCAGGACGCACTAAGTCCAGGCAGCAATAGAGAACTAATCTTCTCTTATTTGTCGAATTAAGAGTAAGCATTTTGTCTCCTATTACATTTTCTATTGAACGTCTTTGAGAGAAGCCATCACGTAATAAATAAGTGCATTTTCATTATCCGAACCATCTCTGACAACATTAGTTCGAATAATGACGCTCCATTGTATTTTATTTTGTGGAAAGACTGTTGTCAAAGTAATCTGCTCAGGAATTATCAAATTCTGCAGCAAGTATCAAAAGCTCAGGGAAAATGAAAAACAAGGAGTGGATGAGAAAAAAAGGATAACGATAGCATTTGCAAATATGAGTTCGTACTCTTCTCATGTTTTGAAAATCAGATTGAGAAGTATAATTTTACATAATTTTTAAGGTTTTTATATTTACGAGCTAGCACGATGGGATTCGTGTTTAGTTAGTTCACACTTGTACACTACTGATAACATATAAGGGCCCATTTATTTTTCTAAGTCCCACGCTCTGACCAGTTTTGGATCTGTTAGGTTTGCAACGCCTCTCTCCTCCTGCTTCCCCTTCGACGTGGGAAGTTTCGTTCGACCAATCGTAGGTCTATTTGAAACGGCGCTCATATTTGGCAGACATCGTGCAGCGGGTAAATCGTAACGAGATAAAATGTTTCATTACACCGCTATTAAAGAAATAGTTTGTATTTTTTTATTATACACATTTTGGACTTCTATAACAAAAATATTCTGTATATTCTTGACTTCAATAAACTTTACCATTCTCTATATTTAAACGACATCTCGAGATTCGTTGTCTCGCAAGGTCTTCATAGGCAATGTAAACGATATTAGAGTTTCTGTAAAAAACGTTTGCGTAATACTGTGATAAAATATAGTTTTTAACAGAATTTGAATATAATTGCAAGATATCGTATGGAATTGGTATAATTCGAATCACAAATTACTTATAAATATTCCTATAATTTCTTACAGTGAAGTAAACAACAGGCAATTCAAGAGAAAAAGAATGTCATTCATTGTCAAACCGACTAAAACACGCAGACTTGAGTGGCTATTTATTTGTTCGAATTTTTCAACAGACATTTTACCTTCTCCAGTAAAAGTGTAATTGGCTGAGAACACTAAAGCATTGCTATTATTGTTCTGTCACCACAAATGAGCTCTAATGACCTTCGATGTTGACAAGCCCTAAAGCCCCAACAAAAAAATGTCACCACAAGGTGAGTTCGAATCCTAGTGACACTTGTGAACTGATTTTTGAAAATGATTTATACCACAATTCAACTAGTAATATCTGTTTGGGAGCAGTAATGGACGATACCTTAATTCATGCTCTCACATTGCTTAGGAAAATCTTAAAACATACGCTGAGCAATTGTCAATTCGGCAACATAGCATTACAACATACATGGCAACGTGGCAGGGCAAAGTTCGTCTGCCGACGAGACGACAAAGTTTCTATAAAATAATTTCTATTCATGTTCTCTTTAAGTTTCGATATTTTAGTTTCTTCATGTGTAAATGAAAGTGTCCAATGATATATTTTACGAGGAATTTAGAAAAGTTCTTCAAAATTTCAATAAACATATGCAAAAAAATTTTATATTGAATTTAAAAGCAAATAACATATATTTAAAGAAAACAATGATACTAAAAGAAATTCACGAGTTCGTAATTATACCCCAAGTATTAAAACTTTATTTTAATAAACATATTGAGTAGGAAACGGGTCTATTGTATATCCAAACCATATTTTCAATAAATATTTATTCATATAGCGTCTAGATTTACAACATTATACATTTGGAGAACAATGTTTACTAAAGAAAAAGGTATATGCTCTATTAATTTCAACTAACAGTTTGCGTAGCAATAAAATAGCAATCGCATCGTCCAATTTTACTAAGCTCCATAAACTCAAATTCCCCCTCTACAGAGTAACACAAAGCTGTCTGATCAGATAAGGTATTTCAAACCTTTCTTCTTATAGTCGTAGATGAAAGAATTAATTTTAACCTGGAATACCTAGAAAGAGAGAGAATTTGCGCAGTGATTTAAACTTTCGCTTTACATGAACGCAAAGGCTACTTCATTTGAAGGTTCAAGTATACTTTTGAAAAATATTCAAAAACTCTTCCAACTACCTTATTTTTCTTAAATATACTGTATTCATAGTGTAATTAGTATATGTTTAATTCGCATTATCTGTAAAGTTTGGTATAGATGCAGTGAAATAATTTCCACTCACCTCGCATACTTTTTCGTTTACCAATGTTGAGAATCCAAAGAGTGTGTTTGTAGATATGTCATTTTAATGTTATTTTAAAAGGAGAACAGAAGATAGTGTGCATCTTATGTTTCTCATTGTATTTGGAATCTTCCACCCACACGAACGTCCTTAGTCGCGCATTCACATCCAATGACGGTGAAGAGAAAGAGAGAGAGGGAGAAAGAAAGAAGTAGGAACAAAGAAAGAAAACAAGAAACTGTTGTTGTATTTCACAATTACATTTGAATAAATTAATGAAAGAGATTTCAGTTTTAGTTATATTTGTTGTAATCTAAAACACATTTTTTATAATATTAATCTCGAATCACGATTTTATATGCTGCACGATTACAACCAGTGTTATATTGTAGATCATTGTATTATTAGAACATGTAATTTATTAGTTCCTTGAGTGGTTTAATGTGATTTATAACACGAGAAATAAAATTTTGTGTTATTAATTCATATTTTATACAAAAGTTTTCTATATTTATTTAATTTCTTTTGACATATATGAAAAAATAAAAGAATCACAAATTATGTGAAATTACGTTAGACAATACACGTGAAGAGAGAGGGAAAGAAAGAAAGATAGAGAGAAAAAGTAAAACAACGATAGAGAAAAGTGAGAGAAAGAAAGAGTGAAAGAAAGAAAGAAGGAAAGAAAGAAACAGGAAGAAAGATAAAGAAAAGAACCTATGGTATTAATATGAATTAATACATTTCAATTTGATTGGAATAAATAAAAGGGATTTGTCTTTTTTTATTATTTCATATCTGAAACGAGGTTTTCATATTATTGATCTCTGATTATTTTTTTAGGTTGCACGATTACTACCAAATTGTTATATCGTGGATAAATATGTCACTAGAAGATGTAATTTATTTGTTCCTTAAGTAGTTTTATATTATTTATAACTCGAGAATTAAACTTTTGTGTTATAAGTTCATATTTGAGACAAACGTTTTCTATATTTATTTAATTCCTTTTCACATATATGAAAAACTTAAGAGAATCGCAAATTATGTGAAATTACTTTCGACAATACACATCATTTGTAGGCAATGAGATTTGATTTCCTTTCTTGACTGTATAAATATAAGAAATTATAAGAATATTTATAAGTAATTTGTGATTCGAATTATACCAATTCCATACGATATCTTGCAATTATATTCAAATTCTGTTAAAAACTATATTTTATCACAGTATTACGCAAACGTTTTTTACAGAAACTCTAATATCGTTTACATTGCCCATGAAGACCTTGCGAGACAACGAATCTCGAGATGTCGTTTAAATATAGAGAATGGTAAAGTTTATTGAGGTCAAGAATATACAGAATATTTTTATTATAGAAGTCCAAAAAGTGTATATTAAAAAAACACAAAATATTTCTTTAATAGCGGTGTAATGAAACATTTTATCTTGTTACGATTTACCCGCCGCACGATGTCTTCCAAATATGGGAGCCGTTTCAAATAGACCTACGATTGGTCGAACGAAACTTCCCACGTCGAAGGGGAAGCAGGAGGAGAGAGGCGTTGCAAACCTAACAGATCCAAAACTAGTCAGAGCGTGGGACTTAGAAAAATAAATGGGTCCTTTTATGTTATCAGTAGTGTGCTACCTGTGGACCTGCGAACGACTTTTCGAAAATTGAATTGGATTTTTCTTTTTTTTTTGTTTGAAGCTGCTTTTGGTGTTTAGAGATGAGCTTTAAAATTCGACACGAGCGTTTTCTACGGTGGATTCACGAGCACTACTCAGCGTTCTTTTAAAATTATGTTGAAAGTTTTGTTATATAAATCAATGGCGATTTAGAAGGAATAGTAATATAAAAATTCGTCTTTCACGCTAACAAAGCTGCTAATACTACTATTTTCATTACATGAATTTCTTAGGACAATTTTCCTTAACGCGAGTAAAATGTGTAATTTACGCATACAAGTAAATTCCAAAATACACATAAAATCCAGACGACGTTTTACCCGGAATTTCGATATTCAGAACTGCGGGGATATTTTTCTTTCAGTGATATAACATATATTCTTATTGTACCTAGCGAATACTCGAGGAAGAATTCGAAAATAACACGTGTACGTGAAAAGGCACAAGGAGCATCATAATTATGATCATGGAATTTAATATGATAATTTACTGATTGATGTACAATAAAATATTATTCAATGAAAAATAGATATAAGATGTGGGTAATGAAGAGATATAAGGTAATTTATTCGATATTTGATATCGTAGAAAAACTTCCCGGTACTTCTGCCCGAAAGTGGGAAAAAATACTATTGCTGCTCTATCATAATTTCATATTTTTCTTGCTTTCAAAATTGAAATTACTATATTGTCTGCTATTCACATTGTTATGGTTTTCCAACTTCAATTTCCTAAAGGTTTTATAATGAATGTGTAATGTGAATTGATGCAGAAGATAGCTTTGTGATAGTGACTGATTATCTTTAATAGTGACACATATTTTAGAGTGTTTATAGTGAATATTTTACTTACCCCCACTTTTGTTGATGAAGGTCATTTTATAATTAAACGTAAGAGAGAGTATTACTTTAAAAATATTTTCTATGGTCCATCAAATTTAATAGGAAGTTACTTTAACAAAACCTTTCAGGGAGTGAAAAATTGATTTTGAAGAACCATCTAATCAACGGTGAAATTTCCAACAGAAGATTTTAAAAATATTCCGTTGTTGATGTTCATGTTTTATTTTAACGTCTGCCATGTTTATTTCATGTAATCTCTGATAGAAATGTTTTGTTTTTTTTGTTGGGGCTTTAGGGCTCGTCAACATCGAAGGTCATTAGAGCCCATCTGATAGAAATGCTGCTACTTGCAACTTTCACGTGTTAATCCTTCCGCTAACATGAGATTGCGCTCACCAGCCGTAACGGACTAAAAGCTTGCCATCCAAACGGTCGAAAGAGTTGCCTGAAAGCTCTCAGGGTTACCCCGGAAACCTCTTTGCAACGCGACAAGGGAGCTTTTCCAAATACCCTCATTGTTTGCGAGTTCATAATTACTGATTATACCACATGTTTGATCCCGGTTCACGCTATGCAATCCTACCTAGTACATGAATGGATCCAATTAGTTCGCTTTATACCACTGTGAACGTCGATTGTAAACGTCGGGAATAATTTTGGATGAAATCAAATAAGCATGCCTTTCTTTTATTGTTGTGCGTGATCATGAATTAAGCATTTCAAAAATTTATATTAATGCCGAAAATGAGAAAACGTTGACCTAAATTATTTTTTCGTTGAAGTCTCTAATTTAAGAACAGTGTCAAAAGAGGGACAAAATTCTCGGTAATCATTTTCAGTATTTCTAGAAAGTCATCAATTTATATGAATAACATGAAATAATGTGAATGACAAATGTTTATATTGCAATATCATTTTATTATAGCAATAAATCATCCTTTATCAAGAGCAATAAACACTTTTGATAAAAATTTATATTTTTAAATTTTTACTTTTTGTATAAAGAAAATTGCTGTTAATTGAAGATTAATTAATTAATTAAAATTAATTGAAGTTTAAATTTATTATATTTATTAATCGAAGATTACGTTTGTCCGAAATGTTAAAGGTATAAAAAAGAAACATGTTCAGAGAGTTTTCATTTCTTCATTACTTGCCTCAATAAGTCAAGTTGATTGGAAAGTATGAACATTTAAAAAATCCTACGACGTCTGTTAATTTTCGCAAATTTTTATGCCTAGTGTCTACTATTGGATGCTGATAAATTATGCGTTTCCATTACTATAATTTTTTAAATAATATTTAAAATAATCTGAGTTTACGCTCTATACTAAAATATATACACATAAATTTATTCAAATATTCAAAACGCCTTTTCCTTCAGGAACAATGAAAAAATATATTTTTCATTTTCCAATATAGTAGTTAATGAAATATATTGTATTCGATCGCAAGACTGTGACAAAAAATATTTTAAGTATCCATTATACCAAAAATACGTTTTATTTTGGCATGAATCTCTCTCTAAGTTTGTGAGTCTGTACTTACGCTGTGATTTGGTGAGACACGTACGCCACTTTAATTTTCCTTTTGTATTTAAAATAGCTTTCACTTAATTTAAGAGTATGAGTGATTACTTGCATACATATTCCTCGAGATATATTTTGTCGAGAAATTATAGATCATATATCTCTAGAACTCTAATGAATAATATGTATAAAACATATATTCAGCAACAGTAACTCCAACAGACTGATTGGATTGTTACTCCACCTGCTCCTTGTTAAAATTACTTTATAAAATGGTTCTTGATATTTACTGATTGAAAATTCTATTTGAAAACAAGAATAATAAAAGAAATAAGAAAAGTTATTTTCAAGCAATAATAAATATACCACTTAGAAATTTGTGATACAAGAGTAGAGTGATTTCCGAAGTAAAAGGAAATAAATGTTAGTTGATAAAATAAATATTAATTTTAATAAATTCTAGAAAACTAATTACATAGTTTTGAACGTTGATGAAACTTTATTAACTTGTCGTAGAAACCAAATTTTAAGCGTCGTTAGTTGCCTATCAGAACTTCATAATTTCAATAAAATAATCATTGTCGATCTCTTACAGAATACTTACAAACATAAAATAATGACAACTGAT
This sequence comes from Laupala kohalensis, assembly GCA_002313205.1. NCBI lineage: Eukaryota > Metazoa > Arthropoda > Insecta > Orthoptera > Trigonidiidae > Laupala > Laupala kohalensis. The sequence goes on along the minus strand of NNCF01126816.1, from coordinate 253,468 downwards.
AAGCGTTTTCAATTTATTGCGCAAACACACTTTAACAAATTATATTACGTTTTATATTACTGGTTTGAAGAGAGAAAAATAAGGACCATGAGTAGGTTAAAATAATTAGATAAATAGTTAAAGACGTACGACCTTTTATGGACGAATATTATTTTTATATTTTGTTAAGAACTCACTACGTTTCGACATGGATTTACGCCGTGGTCGGGTGATCACGTCAAAACATAGTGAGTTCTTAACAAAAAATAAAAATATTATTCGTCCATAAAAGGTCGTACGTTTTTAACTATTTATTTAATTAGATTACATAATGGACGTTAATAGTAGAAGAAGTAGATTAAAATATTAGTTCCTAGTTAATCGTAGCCAAAAAACACTCACTTCCTCCACCTAGTAGTTTCTTCTTTTGTCTCCAGGAACGTTCTACATTTCAGTCTATATTTCCGTTGAATTGTTTTGTCGTTTCTAAGCCCTTCGACCTGATGTCTCACGAGAATGGTAATAAACATCTCATAGCAATTCTCCTTCTCTTCCACGTATTTCTTTAAAGGGAAGTAAATATTTGTCTTCGTTTTCCTATGAAATGTTATGTTCTCCAAGTTTATATTGTAACTTCTACTTAAATCTTTCAGTGGAATCCATTGCAAGTTTTTAAAGCTTTCCTTTCTTTCCAAGAATATTACAAACAATCTCGTTCACGAGTTGAAGAGACAATGCATGACGTTTGGAACTTGTCATTGTTCCTGTGAAGGAACATCGTTGATGCGTGCAACATTTCGCTTTTCATAGCGAATGCTATTCAATCGCTCCCAACAAAAGCAACTGGACTTTCGACAGAAATGGAAGTTCGTTGACGATACGCAAATAAACTGTGAGGTTGAAAGAAGGTTAGAATGCAGTTAAAAAAACTGACAATAGAATTGAGAAAGCAAAGAGAGGACAGTAAGGTGACGGACAGGTTTTGAAATGTGATATAATCAAGAACAAAGCATCCAGGTGACCAAGACATACAACTCTCAACTCTTCGTATCCAGTATCGTCTGACTTGCAATATCGTTCTCATAAAAAGACATGAAATTATAGTTTTCTTTGTATTAAATAAACATAGTTGATGTTTTCATAATCGCTTGTTCACTTTCATTGTTACCTGTGGTATTTCAATTATTTTTGTGTACTTGTTTGTTTCTCAAACTCTTTTGAATCCGGAAGTCGTACTATTTTCGTACAGTACCTTTGGATATTACTGTCTTATTGGTCGTATTTTCTTCCATTCATTTATTTGTCCTCCATTAATAAAACGTAATGTGGATAGCATTAATCATTAGTGAAGGAACTTTTCTTGAACTTTCCTAAATGCTTAGAAGTGTGGTTGATCCACAACACGATCCTCCATAACACCAAATCATCAACTTCGGCACTTTCTGTGAAACATCCTGCCAGCCCTCACTTCGATGGAGGGCAACCAGTCTTTTAAGCAAACCGAATCGGCAGAGGGTCGTGGATACATTTGTCGACCTTTCATAGGATATTAAAGTTAAGATGAATGTAATATTACCTGTCCTTTAAATCTAATATATATTTTCGAACGAACTGTGAAGTAGTGTTAGAAGGCGGCAGCATATTAACAAAACATTTTGTTTTATATAAAGTGGCTTGTAATTTTGATTGGACCAATATCATTCGCATTTCAGAATTCTTTATTTCAGATAGGAATAATATAATTATTATTCTTGAGTTACTAGTTGGAAGTACCTTAAGTTACTTGGAAATATGAATGCTGTCTTCACAGGCATGTCACACGATTTCAGGGAATTTGAATGAAATAATATAAGTAGATGAAAGTAAATAGCCGGAATCGAATTTATCAAACAAAAACACATTTACATGGGAATAACTGGTAATTATACACGAAGTGACAAAAAAAGAACTGAGAAACACATACATATCCCTTCACGAGTGATGGACCAAACATTTAAGCAACCAAACATTCATATTTTTGTATTGTATTGAGAACTTACTTCACCTTTTATTATTAACTGGAAACCGAATTTAATTATTGGTTAATAGCCAGGATTATAAGTTTCGAGATGTTTTTGTGAATTACTGTCAATCTTTTTTTTTCCTTGAAAAAAATTGAAATAATAGATGCGAAACAAATATCAGTACAGTAAACACACACAGTTAGTCGCCCAAGGGATTAACTCGACTATGATCGCTGCGCCACTCACCAGGTGAGGCGGAACAGTGAACAACCAACTTCGCCGCTGTTGGCGGTTCAAAATGATCAGCTCGAACAGAATAACCATATTCCCATGGTTCTGCCTTCCGTTCTATTACGGCACTGGCATTTCCATGCGAGGGTCCTCACGTCGCAAGTGACACTGTTCTTTGGTCATACAGCTGAAACAGAATAAAGTGAGTGGGCATCTGTGATCCGATTTGTGTCTTTGCAATTTCTATGTCAGAGGATTTTCAAAGGGTTTTAAAATCCTTTACTAGTATGCAAGGGAGTTGAGGCCTACAGTAAGCTACAGCGCCTCAGCAGAAGCTTGACATCGATAAACAAGGACAGCTCAGATACGCCTACCGCAGAATTGAATGACACGAATCCCCATACTCTGGATCAACGGTGAAATAAAAAAATCCCACGTAACTGTCACAGCAGATATTGTTTTGCTACGATTGTAGTTCGAAATCGAAGTAGCCAAGCAATGTCACATTTCCCTCTTTTAATAAATAAACGAGAATATCAATGTACCATGCGTTTAATTTTGAATGAAGAGACATGTTAGAAAAATAGGATGCAGTGGAAGCTTGCGAGAAACAATAATGAGCTGACAAAAGGATGAGATTGGATGAGGTCTAAGGAAAAATTAACGGAGCCCTGAAGTTTTTTTCTCTCTAAATTAGTTCCGAGGATATTCTTTGGATTGTTAAGTAAATAGCTTTTCCTCTTTTCTTCGTAATTGCGACAATGTAACTAGAAATTACTGATAAAAGTAATTGAATATAAACATTAGATTGTTGGAACGAGGTTCAAGCCATGCGACATGCTCCTCTACCTAACCATGATCGAGATGAAGGAATTGGGAAGGTAGTGTATATCGGACCGACACTTATCTGACGTAGGTGAGGAAAACCACGCCTGAAAAGAAAACCTCACCTAATTTAGCCGAAGAGGATATCGAAACCGCGCTCTACCTCTCACCGAAATGAAGACAGACGCTATGACTTCACCATTGTTGTAGGAATGTAAAATTTAAGATAGTATTGAGTTGGTCATGTTCACTCGTGAAGTAAGTTTGAACAATGTTTTCGATCCAACCCACGTCAAAGCAACGTTTCGCCTTATGACTTGCACTGTATACCTTTCAGTATACGATGCGTGCACTGAAAGCGCTTTCACAGACTACTGATTAAACAACTCACTCGTGCAACATAATTGTAATTTCAAGTGTTTTTGAATATTCTATTTGATATGATCGAGAATTGTGATCTCATATGAGTTTACCTTCCATAACCTGTAACAACTTTGGAGACGTATAAAGTAACATTTTTATTTTCTTTCTGTTTGTATTTATATGGTTTTGATAGAAAGGATTCGTGTTACGATTAAATGCTATTTTACGGAAATATTATCCTCCCAAAAGGACATCTCGAATCCTCAACTTAACACATCGGAAGGAATTCCATCATGTAATTTAATATTAGTAAAACAAAGAGTTAACTTCTTAATTTCTATTATGAATATTTTTAATACGATAAAACGAAAACATTTTTCAACCATCATTTTAGTGGAAATGAAATTCTTTTATTTTACATTCTTATTTATTATTGCATTGGAGGATCTCCTTCCGCTTCACTACGATTCTCTCTTTTTCTCTTTCCTCTGCCGACCGCAGTGAAGTTGACTTCTTTGACAGCGCCGCATCCGCTTTTCCTCCGTTCTCTGAGGAGGGAAGGGGATGAGGTGAGCGTTGAGACAGAGGATCAATGTGGGGAGGAAATTGAATTCAAAGCAGATCAGATTAAAAAGCTTTTTATGGAATGGAAGTTCACGATCAAACATTATTTAGTTCCGGAGAGATAATTCAGCGATCATTCTAGTAAGTTATATGAAGACTTGATTTGAGCTGCTGACTATAGAGTACAATAAAACATTTTAAATTATGTATATCATGTTTATAATATTGCTGTACAAATGAAGTAATTTGAGTTTTACAATATTTCATTTTAAAAGGAGTGTGAAAGGTGGAAATGATATAATGTTTTTATCGTTCGCGCTAACGGGATGATGAATTCTTTTTTTCTATGTCTCCTAAACTAACACAATAATCAACTCGATTTTGGTATATTCATATTTTCAATTAAATAAGTAAAAAGAAATTTCTTAAAGTTTGCACATTTCTATTTTAAATTAGTTGAAGAATAAAAATGTTCATTGCCCTGAATGTCCGAAATATTCATCAAAGCAGGGTGAAAAACATTTAATATAGGAACTTTAATTTAGACCGAATGTTTCGTATTGTTGAAACTCTCCGCGGAAGTATTTAAATTACCAGAAGGATGTTTTGAATTTTCCAAGTATATGATTTTTTTCAAACTTTTAATTAATATCATAAACTAATTAAGATATCACCATGGTTTTTAAATTGAAACATGTGATTGAAATCGACTCTAAACGCTCGTTTGGCTGAAGTTATTCGAGAACTGGACATTTACACTAAAAAACTCACAGAGCGGGACACAGTAATCATCATAGGTGGGCAGAACGATATTAACTTGGGTGGTCATTTCAACGCGTCTGAACATCTACAAAAACTAAAAATGGCCTCCTTGCACACGAACATAGTGCTCTCTAGTCTGCCTCCACGCTTCAACGTTCCACAAATAAACCAAGAAATTAACCTGGCAAACATCTCCCTAAAACATCACCTGGCAGAAACAAAAATCACATTTTTTGATTTGCAACCACACCTGACTGCCAAGAACTTTACCCAGCACGGTTTACACCTGAGACCGTCTGGGAAACAGCACTTCGGTTCTCTTCTAGCTTCACATCTGACCTCACATCATCCACCTGTCCCATTACCCACTCCTCCACCTCCACCTGCACCTACCTCATCTCCTCCTTCTGCTCCTAGCTCATCACCATCTCCTCTTCCTATCTCGACACCCATTTCTTCTCCTTTCTCCGTTCTTTCACCTACTGCTTCCTCATCTATTCCTCCTGCCGCCCCCATACACAGTTACAACTTGCGCTCAGGAGTACGANGGGCTTGATCCGGAACTAGAAGCTGTACCAATTTCAAATTCCTCTCCACAATCTAACGTCGATTCCATTTCTCGTGAGTCACAAACTCTTTGCGAAAATAAAAGAATTATATTTCATCGTAATGTCCAATCCCTTTCAAACAAATTGACAGACATTGAAATTCTGGTACACGAAAGTGGATTCGATTTGCTATGCCTCACAGAACATTGGCTTTCAACTAACAACATCAACGATACTGCTATTTCTAATGATTATTTAGAAAGTTCTTATTGTCGGCACAATTTTAAAGGCAAAAATCCCCACGGAGGTACGTGTATCTACGTTCGTAATGATATTTTATCTTCTCCACTGACAGGCTACGAGAACTTCTGCGTAGATAGTGTGTTCGAATTTTCTGCAGTTAATCTGACCGACACCGGTATTGTTGTTTTGTGTATTTATAGACCTCCTAAATCAAATCTTGACAAATTTTTTCGGAACTTCGAAATTGTTTTATACATATCACACATAAATCTACTAAATCTATCGTTATATGTGGCGATTTCAACATCAATTTCCTGAGTACATCCAACTCTGCACATTCACCATTTAATCGATTCAAGAATCTTATCGACTCCTTCAACCTTATTACTACGATAAACGACCCCACTCGCCACTCCGGCTCATCTCAAAAATTGCTAGATCAAATTATAGTCGTATCTCTCTGAAGTGTTTATCGCCGGATACAGTGATCACCTTGCTCAAGTATTAACTATTAATAATAAACTAAAACCTCTTAAAATCCTTTACAAATTTACAAGAGAGTTTAATGACATAGATAAATCCATATTTATAAATTATATGCGTGAAGAAACATGGACAGATGTTTACAATTGCCAAAATAACGACGACAAATTCAATGTATTTATCTCAATATTCCTACAACATTACAACACTAGCTTTCCCAAAAAACGCAAGTTAATTAACACAAAGAAATACAATAGATGGATCACCCAAGGGATAAAGATTTCTTCAAAAAACAAACGCCGTTTATATTATCTTTCAAAACGCTATAACCAACCACCCGAATTCCATAATTATTTTCGTAAATATAAGACTATTCTCCGAAAAGTAGTCTATGCAGCTAAAGTTATGGAAAACGACAGGCATATACTAAAATCGAACAACCGGATGAAAGCCATGTGGAATATTGTTAAAAATTACACGTCAACTTTTGAAAACCGCGAAGAAAATGTTTCTTTACTAAACGATGGCAAAATCGTAACAAATCCTCAGAACATCGCAAATTTGATTATATTCTCACTTCTCAGAAGTTGGTAAAATAACGAACTCAATATATCCAAATCAATGTCCTCCAATTCTATCCATCCACGTACCCAATTCTATGTTTACTTCTGAAACTAACGCTAGTGAAGTCATGTGAATCATCAGCTCATTAAAAAACAAATTTTCAACAGGCGTAGATGATATACCTGAATTTATTGTTAAATCTTCGCCCCATGCTATATTAAATCCACTCGTAAATATTTTTAATAGTTCTTTATCGGAAGGGGTGTTTCACAACATATTTAAGAGAGCTAAAGTGAAACCTTTACACAAGAAAGGAAACTAACTTAATATTGGAAATTACCGACCAATATATCTACTACCCACTTTCTCAAAAATCCTAGAAAAATTGTTCTATAAGCGT
>NNCF01126816.1:229170-245802 GCA_002313205.1 Laupala kohalensis | reverse complement strand
AGTCCACGTATTTCCCGTTGCGTATATTTTGCAAACGTGTACTCCCATTTACGTTACGGCATTACCTTCTGGGGCAATTCCGGTCAGAGTATTCAAACTTACAGAATTCAGAAGAGGATAGTTCGGATAATCTCATCCCCGTNATTTGTAAATCTCACCCCCGAAACTCTTGTAAACCTTTATTCAAGGAATTAAATATCTTAACACTTCCCTGCATTTATATTTATGAAACGGTCGTGTTTGTTAAGACCGAATTACTGAAGCACCACCCTTGCTTTATACGAAACAGTCTCGTTCACGAACACAATACTCGCAATAGTAATAATATTCATCGCCCTAGAGCCTCTTTGTCAAAAAGGACCATATCATTCGGGAATAGTTCTATTTAATTCCCTGCCCAAAAATATAAAAGATATTATGAAATTGAATATCTTCAAATCCGCTGTTAAAAGCTTACCTTCTGCACCAGCGCTTCTTCACTAAAAGAATTTATTGCTTTAAAAAAAGTTAAATCCGTCTTGTACTTTATCACGCCGTTGCTGTAGTACTTTTTAAATAACCTATAACAATTTCAGAAACTATTTTCTTGCATGATTGTTTGTCCGTATGATTCATATTAATTTACTTTTATGTGTACTCAACTTTGGCACGGTTGTGTACATTAATTCTGTAGCCCCATCCTGACCCGGGTTTTTATCCGTTTTTCCTCCGGGTAGATACGGATTTCTTATACATATTCTCTAGGCTTTGTCTAGGGACGTGTTTATTGTAACAATAAATCGTGAATTTAGTGTTTTTTCAACTCTTATGATTTTTAAACACTATACTCAGTATAATCTATAGTTCGATAATAACTTGTACATGTAAATTTACAAACACATTTGCGTTAAATTACAAATATATTGACATTCTATTAGTATTATAACTCAGAGCTAACTTTTTATCTTATCTAGGAACTTTTGCTGAAATTTTTTAATCCGCCTCTGCCTTCGGACCCTTGATCGGAATTGATGGGATGGTCCCTTGCTTGCTTTTGGAGAGTAAATCAGTTTATTGTCCTCCACGTGGTCATACGTAGTTTGTACTGTTTTTTGACAATAAATTTATGTGGTATGCGTACCACTAGTTGTATTTGCCGCCGTCGCAGCAGCTATCGGGACAGCTCGGGCTCTAAGGGCTCTGGGAAGAACAACGATGTACGCATAAATTTCCATAGTTTATTAACATTAACCATTTAATTCCGAGAACTGTTGGTAAATCTGCAGCCAGACCAATTCTCCTTAAACTCGAGTATCTTCCGCAATCAGTTAGTAGGTAACGCACTGTAAAAGAACAGCTACACTCCTCGCGACCGGGTTCATCATCAAGTAGTAAGAGATACCTATGAGTGAGAGGACAATGTCCTATGCGCAGGCAGGTCAGCAAGACCTCGTCTCGCCGCGCTGGTCTACAAGAACTGGTCCACGACTTAACAGAAGATTTGATAAGTCGGAGCTTATTCCTTTCAACAGCTAACCACTCATTGTTCCATTCACTCAGAATCCTTATCTTGACGGAATTTAGGAGATCTCGTTTTGGAATCGTGGAGAAATCAACGCGATTCTTGAGTCTTTGCGGAATCGTCTGTTTCCTCATTTCCTCTGATACCCACGTGTCCGGGAACCGAGCAAAACATTATGTTCTTTCCATCACTTTGCAGTGAGAAAAGTACATCCTGGATGTTCTGGATCAGCTTATCACCTGGATACATGTTGTAGATTGCTTGAAGGGCACTTAGACAATCAGAACAAATCAGGAAATGTGATCCGCGGGAACACATTGTTGATCGCAATGCTCTTAATATGGCGTAGCACTCAGCTGTGTAAAAACTGCACAAGTCGCCTAGACGGTAGCCACAGGTCTCACGGGGAAAAACCACGGAGCAGCCGACACCATCAGCTTGCTTCGACCCTTCGGTAAACACAGAGATACGGACCCGGTGTTTGTCGAGGATTAGGTGAAAATATACCCTCAACATCGGAGCTGGAGTGTTCTTGTCATGATTCGGAAGATGGAAAATAATCTTCGGCTTGTGCAAAGCCCAAGGAGGAGACTTACTAAAACCTTGATGTAAGACATTAGGTGTTGGTATATTTAAGGTGTCCAAAATTTGTTTGGAACGATATCCAAAAGGTTTGGTTTCTCTCAGTCTGTTGTTGTAGAAACGGATGGAAGAAGAGGAAGAATGAAACACAGTGTTGTGTACCAGATTGTCGGGTAAAGTTAGCACGTGGCAAAGTTGTCGTAGCATGAGTATTTGCCGCCGGAGGTAAAGAGATGGTTCGCCACTCTCGGCATATAAACTCGGAATGGGACTAGTGCGGTAGACTCCCGTTACTAGTCGAATTCCTGCATGGTGGACACTATCCAACTTCTTTAAATAGCTTGTACGAGCAGAGCTATATACAACGCAGACATAATAGAGCCGAGATCTTATGAATGTTCGATAAAGCTGTGCAGGGAGTAGCTATCAGCGCCCCATTCCCTGCTACTGAGGCACTTCAATAAATTCAGAGACTTTAATGTTCTTGCTCTTAGGTCTCTCAGATGTTCAATCCAATTCAGTCTCTGTTAAAAGATTAGACGTATGAATTTTACAAAAGAGTAGAATTTTAGAACGTTGTTCCCCAGGGCGAGGTGAGGTTCTGCCAGAAGGCTTGGTCTCCTACTGAAAAGAACAGCGTGTTTTCTCAGCAGAGAAACGGAAACCTGTCGTTTTCGACCAGTGGTATAATCTATTGAAGACGAGTTGGATTTGTCGCTCCGCACCTATGACACTCTATGATGAACAAGAGATAGCAAAGTCATCGTCAAAAAGTGTAAAAGAGGATTCTTTACAGCAGACATGATGCTGTATATTGCCACTGTAAATAAGGTCACACTCAAGACTGAGCCCTGAGGAACACCGTTCTCTTCGAGAAGGAGATCCGAGGTGTCTCTTCCAAATCTACAGCGGAAGGAACGTTGACCCAAAAAGGACATGATCATCAGAGGAAGACGTCCTCTAAATCCCCAGGCATAGAGTTGTTGAAAAATGCCATGACGTCAAGTAGTATCGTAAGCCTTTTCGATGTCAAAAAATATTGCGATGACGTTTTGTCTTCGGAAGAAAAGATCTTGAATTGCTGTTTCCAGGAGAAGTAAGTTGTCGAAGGTGGAATGGAACTTCCCGAAACCACACTGAGATCGACTCAGCAAGTCATGCTGTTCAAGATACCAGACGAGACGTCGGTTGATAATTCTCTCCAGAGTTTTACCGACGCAACTCGTCAAGGCAATGCGTCGATAAGTACTAATGTTCGTTTTGTCCTTAGCTGGTTTTAGTAAAGGGATAAGCGTTGCTTCCTTCCAGGAATTAGGGAATACTCCCTCGGACCAAGAAAGATTAAAGATATCCAGAAGGTATTCTTTCGACTCGAGACTGAGTTGTCTCAGCATTTCATTATGAATTGAATCAGGGTCAGAAGCAGTGTCGTGGACTGTTGCTAGAGCTGACTCACGTTCCCACATAGAGAAGGAAGAGTTTTAGGGTTCCCAGTTGTTGGAATGAAGGTCAAAAGATGTGCTCTCTGCGTTTTCCCTTTTTCTCACGAAATCAGGATCGCAGTTTGCTGTAGATGTTAAGTTAGCAAAGTACTCAGCTATCGCTGTTGCCATTTCTCTATTGTTGGTGAGAACCTGACCCTGATAATTGAGTCCAGATATTGGGATTCGAGAATACCTTCCAGATATCTTTCGGATTGACTCCCATACTTTACTGGGCGATGTTGTTCTCTTAATGGTGCTTAGAAACTCTTTCCACGAAGTGGATCTGAATTCTCTGAAAGTTCTGCGCGCTTTTGCTCTAGCAATCCGATGTGCGGCGAGGTTTTTTGGAGATGAATTAGCCTTAAATTTCCGCAATGCTCTTCGCCTTGCCCGAATGGCGGAGCGACATGCGTCGTTCCACCAGGGAACATGCGGTCTTCGCGGAAATATAGATGTTTTCGGAATGGATTCTTCAGCGGCGTGATGAATCACCTGGTTTATATGGTCGACCCTTTCTCGGACACTACCCGTTTCTCGGAATACAGACAGAGAACGGTACTGTGTCCAATTTGCCTTTCTGAGAATCCATTTCCGTGGCTTGCATTCGGGGACAGTCGCACGTTCTTGCAACGACAACCGATATGATGATGGTCGCTACCATTCAGATAATTTTCTTCCCTCCATTGAAATATATCAGCAACTTCAGGAGTGCAAATTGACAAGTATATAGCAGTCCATGACCCCGTGGCAAACGCAAAGGTGGTCATCTCCCCGGTGTTCCGTAGACATAAATCTTCCCGCTCGAAGAGATAATTCAGCAGTCGGCCCCTGGAGCAATCGCTCGACTAGCCCCACAGTACACTGTGGGCGTTGAATTCTCCAAGGAGGGGGAATGGTCGAGGGAGCTGATGAATTAAATCTCTGAGGGAGGTCTCCGAAAAATCTCGTGTCGGAGGAAGATATATAGAACACACGGTCATAGCTGGTACGCTCTGAATCTTGACTGCTATAGCATGGATGTGGGTTTGTAGGAGAACAGGTGAGCAGAGAATTGTGTTTCTAGCAAACACGGCAACTCCACCTCTTGCTCGATCTCCCGTGGTGTCGTCATATCTGAAACTGCTGTATCCTCGCAGAGGGTGAGTGTTCTGGTGAAAGTTGTGTCTCTTGTAGGCAAATACAGATCGGATTACGACGCGCTAAGAGCTGTAACTCTTTACGTTGAGTTCTATAGCCACTTAGGTTCCACTGATTTATGGAAGCTATTAATTTTTGGAACCTCCTGGGTCAGGTTCGTGAATGTGTAGTTCTGCGTCACCGACAGACAATGCACATTCTGACTCGGAGGAAGGAAGTATAGAGACGTTTTTCCTTTGTCTCTGGGACTTCTTTGTTGTTAATGCTTTTAAAAATTGTGAGATGTTCAGGGGTTTATCCCTAGAACTTTGCTTTATCTTGGCCTGTGTCTTCTTTGGTATATTTTTAGGATTTACACTACTTGATGGTTTCTTATTAGTAGATGGACGTGGTGTTGGAGTTGTCTTTGGTTTAGGTGGAGCGACTGAAACATCTTTCTGTCCGCATTTGCACTGACAAGTGCACGACGTTGTTGTGGACACCTCAATGAAATCGGCTTGTACTGATGCAGTCGTCATAATTTTTGGAGTCTTGACTGCGGTGGAGTAAATGTGTAGAAAATACATGGTGTAAAGCCCTGTATTTCTTCCGCGCTTCACCGTACGGGATCTACTCCGTAGTCTTGATCTCCCGGACTTTCTTTTCTTCGAGAAAGGCGACACACTCCCTGCTCCACATCGGGTGGCTGCCTGTGCAATTAATGCACTTTGCAGGCCCCGGACACGAGACTCCGGATTCGTGTGTCTCCTTTCCGCACTTCCCGCAGGTATCACGTCCATTACACGATGTTGTCGTGTGTCCAAACCTCTGACACTTATAACAGCGCAGGGGATTTGGGATAAAGGGACGGACAGGATGGTTAAGCCATCCAGCTTTAATATCCTTTGGTAGTTGTGGACAGTCAAGACGAAGGAACTGGTCTTCTGTAGAACACCATTAACCTTCCTCATGATCTGACTGACCTCAACTACGTGGTCAGCCTCCCATTCTACAACAAGTTCTTTAGTTGTCATATCCATAATGTGCCTGCAACTTGCGACCCCCTTGGTGCGATTAAGCGCAGCATGGAGTTCGCGTTTTACAGGGAACTCTCCCAACTTACTACATTCAAGTAGTTTTAATGCCTGCTTGCTCGATTTTGTTTCAAGCAGCATCGTTCCGTTTCTTAATCTTCTGATACTCTTCAATGTACCAACGAGACCTTCTATACCTTTGTAAATATAGAACGGGGATATATTTTCAAGTGTCCCGTCTATACGTGTCATAACGACAAAAACATTCTCGTAAGGAATGCTCTTTAACTTTTCCTTTTTTGTTTCTGAAGCAGGAGGGCTGGCAACCCTCGGCCGCTTCGAAGATCCTGAGGCGTGATACTTACCCTGCGGCTCGCCCACTCCGCAAGGCAGTGTTTTCGAAGAATCTGTCATTTTGTCCCACGAGTTCGGAGAAAATAAATGTCCGGTGGCGTGGAATCCCCGCATCACGCTACTAAGCCTTGCTGAACTGAGGTGCGGCAGTTGCCCCAGAGGTTGTCCGCTAGCGAGTGTTTGTCTTTAACACCCATTCACCTCATCAGCGCGTAACACACCTTGAGGTTGAGGGTTTTTTTAATAGAGGTTTAATCCTTCCTCAAGACCCGGCCAATGAAGGCAATATCTCCGCCCTTCGAAACACGCATCTTTCCACTAACGCGCCAATGGTGGTCGCAGAAGCATGCCCAAAGCTTACGGTGTCCGAGGACTAGTGGCGCAGTACCAGTCCCCAGCTCGGGGCCGTGGGTTCGCCAAGCCCATACTCAGTGGAAACTGAGCCCCCTGCGGGGAAAAGAAGAAGAAAGAGAAGAAGGAGAAGAAGAGGAAAATGAAAGATACCCTAGCTCTAATACCGTCGGGATCGAAAAGAACAAGGGGTGACNGAAAAAAGAGAAGAAGAAGAAAGAGAAGAAGAGGAAAATGAAAGATACCTTAGCTTTAATAGCGTGGGGATTGAAAAGAAGGAGTGACCAAGGGAGGTCAGGAAAGATAAAGGAAGGAGCCTAGCACAAGTAAGTTGAAGTAATGCCAGACTCAGCTCGGGGCCCCGTGTTCGCTAAACACGTACTTACTAGATGTAAGCTTCCTGGGGGGCGTGCGAATGAGAGCAGAGTGGGCTAATCAGTCACAAAAAAATGAATCATGCGTGATAAATACGTGAGATGTAAATGGTGACGAGCCGGGAATTGAACCCAGAAAATCTGGCTTTCATCAGAAGAGTGTGGACAGCTTCATCACTCATTCGCTTACCTTCCATTGCTGTACATCACTTCCACAGAAGTCTTTATTCCGGAAGACCTGGGACACAAGTCCATACAAGAAATGTGTAAACAAAGCTGTGTGCGCTTATGCCCCGGTTATACCCGTCCCTACGCGTTTAGAAGATTATGCATGTATTTCTTCCGTGCGACAACACTTGGAGAAGGTGTGTGATAACTACTCCCAGATAAAAGCAGGAGATCCCTGCTCTATCCAATTGCGCACAATTTTTTGACAGCAAATTTATTTAAATGTATTTATTCATTTCAAATTCACAAGAGTATGTAAAAGCTTGGCGGCCGAGCGCAACTGTTTCGTGATTTGTCACTCCTTCGAGAAAGTTAAGTACCTTTTTGAAATATTCAAGGAGACTATACGCAGATGCTGACACTCATGGAGAGGGGGTATGTACGAAAACCGTCGTCAGTACACGCGGGGACATGAATCTTCAGCGCCATCACGCGCTGGTTATTGTAACTACTTCAAATTCCTTTATCTCGAGTGGAATGGGCCATGTGCTTTTAAATACGTTGTTAAACTATGGCTTTTAACACCAATGTCGATTAATCAAAATTATGATTTATTCTAGTTCAGATGAATAATTTCACATCGATTTATGGGCAGCATTTACGAACACCATACATAGTGCTCGATGGAGTTAGCTGTTCGTAGCTACGAACTTCCATCTTACAATCCCGTCTTGCAATCAAGACTTGTCCTTGTTAAACTATGGCGTTGCATCTTAGTGAGGCATTCATGTTCTGACGTCAGCCTCGCTAGACGTGTGTCTCTGAGACTGACATCTACTCAGCCTCAATACTCAGTTTAAGACATTTGCCCGCAGAGCGCTGTGCGAAAACCATTAGTGCTTGTTATCTGATATGACAGACTTTGAGAAGTTCTCCATCTAATACAAATCTTCCATTATTTCATAATTCTCAGCTTACCTCACCATTGTAATAAGCTGTACTGTCACTGTATGTATCCAAAGGCAGAAAAGTGCACCTATTTACAAAGTCTTCCTTAACATTGCATATTTGGAAGAAAGAAAAATTGAAGTTTCAAGAAAAGATTACAATACAATGATTTAGGGAGTAAACTCTTTTGTATACCGTAAATGTTAAAGAATGAGTGAAATCCTATTAAAGAATGAGGATTAAAGACGAAGTTTAATGTGTAATATATATCACCCCGTGGAGCATTCTGACATGTTTCGAATCGATATAGTTTGGATTTCACGTTCTCCAGGCGGCGGTTGTCACTAAAGTAACGAAAAAGAGAGCTCTCGTAGCACCGTCAAAAAAATCAAGATATGGGTTATTCTTGTTGGAGGAGTATTCTAGGAGGGGCATGAAAATTATATTATTCAATTTATTTTATTGGTTTCTTACGCAGTTATGAATTCATAAGCAATTAAAGCAATTTAATAAATTTTGTTCTTTAAAAATATTAGTAATTAATGTATTGTCAAAAATAAGTTACAAACTGCGTATGATCACTTGGAGGATAAGAAACTAATTTACTCTCCGGAAGCAAGCAAGCGACCAATCCATCATATTATATATTTTATTGCATTCAGTAAATGCATTTTCTGGGGAAAATTTCATTGCTGTACCAAATTGTTTTTTACGTATTCTTTTGTTCTTTTTTAGTCGTCTTGTACGATGTCAATTGTTGTTAGAGTTGTGATAATCCTCACTTTGCCAATAGATTTTGCATTTTGATTGTAAAATTGAGGTCTTCTTGCGGTAACTTTCTTACGTTTGATATCCTCAACTCCATTTTTCACTTCCTTCTTCGTCAAACAGACTGCTCCATTGATCCACGTACAAATGGCTGTTCGATTGTTATTAAATTATTCTGCTTCCACTCCATTCATCCTCAGCCCAGTGACTAAATTACTTAACCCTCTAATTTTGTTATACTGAGCTTCAGTGGCCTTCAAAGCAATTTCCCCACTTTAGTAAACTGAAAGCTCAGCGTCCGGAAACTTGTTGATCTAATGACAAAAACTTTCATTTGTTACTGTCAACTATTTAATAATTTGAACAATATTGTTTGGAATTTTTCATTGGCAAGACTTAACATATAATATATAACCTTTACATTAATATATGTTAAAACATCTTTTAAATTAATTAATAGAATGAAATCATTTCATATTTCGCAAACAGAATTTTTACCCAAGTTTCCTTATTCTTCTAATAACCCTACTCGGTTTGTCGCTTTGACCAAGCTTTATTTCTTTACCAACATTCTTAATTAAATACGTTATTAATGAACAGTTTATTAAATTTTATCCGACTAATAATTGTTAATTTATTCATTGATCCCAAATGTTTTGCTACCATACATATTTTCTCAACAATTAACTCAGTTAACACTTCATGAATTAATTTTTAAACGTTACATTTTCTTCTTATTAATATTTTATGGCCGTTTTTTTCAACTCATAAATGCTAAAACAGTATATGCTTTTAACAACTTCAGTTTTTTTCTATTGCACTCTCAAAACATTAACTTAGTGCTCTAAAATTTGATTCGTATTGTTACTTAATATTTTAAAATGCTCATTGCACTTATTTAACATTAACGGAGTGCCCGTGTTACCCCGTCCTTTTCCTAAAAAGATGTGGAGTAGTACTTAAATGTATCGCTCACTCAGTCATTTAAGCATATGAATTATATGAGTTCTGTTTTCCATGTAAATTGTTTAACACTAACTATCGGAGGTCACAACTGAACAAATTAGTTTGTTATATCGTATCTTTTGTTTTTTACGTCTTTGTGTGCTTTTGAATCTGTGATGCTTAAGAAAATGTGCACAATCTACGTAGGAAAATATTTTGTAGATACCACATCTGCTATAAAGCTAACAAGATTTTATATTTTTCATGCTTTCTAGCATTTAAATTTCCTACTATCTAGGATCTGCACTTCGAACAATCCAGAAGAAGATTTCTCCAAAATTCATAAAGCTCTATTTTTTATTTCGATGTTCAGAACACATTTATATTCATCGTTTTTGTCAAATATTACGACCGATTCCTCTTTTTTAAACCATATGAGATTTTAAAGACGACAGCAAGTTTTTAAAACATTGGTTATAATATAAATCGGTCATCGATTGAATGAAAATCTGGTCTCGAATATAATTATTATTAAATCAACTCAAATAGAAGAGGTGATATTTAATTTGTCTTTTTTCTTCTTTAACTATAATGCACAACTGATTGTACTTCTACGTGAATCCTTTTACTCTTGTAAACAACGTTCATTGAATTGACATTTTCCATCACGATGGTTTCAGAGAAGGCCGTTAGCGTTTCTTCCACATCGTTCATCAATACCGTTTTTTATTTACCACGATGTTCCAAACTCCCCCTGGCTCTCACGAATTCCTCTCTCCTTAAAACCTGTCTACTGCGCCACCTTTCGTATGGATTTTAAGTCTCTTCACGCAGTCTGAAGAGCGGCTCCATAGCGCTCGCTCGTTTCCTTGTCCCTATCCTTCCTCTTTTTCTTCACTGCTTCGTCTCTTCAAGCCCCATTCAAGTCATAGCGACGGCGGCAGGCCGTTAAATCTTAACGCTTTGCGCATCCTCTCTGTCAACGTAGGAAAGCTGCTTCGCCGCCTTATGCCAAGCTTATTCCCTATCCCTGTTTGAGTTCCTTCTCTCTTCTCTACCTGTCTCCGAGCATCGTATTTACCATTTCGCCATTCTCAGCATTTTCAATGCTTTTCCAATTTTTGCCAACTCACCTGTTTCATAAGTATCCAAATGTCACTTCTTTCTCCTAATCCTGCTACCTCCCACGTTACGTATTTCCTATATCTCTCTTTTTGCAGTTCTCACTTCTTTTCTACACTCCTTGTTCTCTTCTTCTTCACCAATATCATCCTTCTTTACACCTCGTTAGCCTTCATCATTATCACTATTATATTTATTATTCACTCAGTGTTGTTTGTTATGTCGTACAGCTTCGTCATTCTGTTATCTCTCCACATAACTATGTTCTCCGACTTTCTCAGACGCTGTAACTAGGACTTCCATATTCCCCATTCACTCCATTATCCCTCCGGGTCAGCCCCCCCCCTTCCTCCATTTCATCCGAGAAGGATCCAACGCGTGTCGTCAAGGGCTCACTACCTTCGTCTCATCATCATCAGCTCAATTCTATCTCTTCGCCCGATTTCAAAACGAGTCTAAAGGGCTCCGCTTCTACCTATACCCTCCGTCCCATCGGATCTGTATGGGCCCTCTGGCCAATATTTCGTCTCTGCGTCTGCTATCAGCGATTGTTCACGACTTTTGTAAGGAATCGTCTGCGGAACAACGTAATAGAGATATAACTTCAGGGTTGCAAGTGAAGCCCATTTCTGCTGTAATTCGTTGAGAACTCTGTGTTCTCTGAAACTACAGTTATTGAAAAAACGACGAGCATGATATAAAATTGTGAAACATGTTATTCGGAGAGAGTCATTCATTCCTAATGTTTTAATTTCATGCCTCATTCATTCGGAAAAGATCAGGCCACGAGGCCTGCCCTTCTGCGAAAACATGTGAATTGAGCAAAGGAATTGGGAGGGAGAGATTTTGGGTTTTAAGGTTTGTGAAGAAAAAATACTACATTCTTCACGAATGAAACAAAAAATGTTGTATAACTTTCTCTAAACGTTATTCCCTTTTAGTTCTTTCAAAAGTTACACGATCCAGAATCAATTTTCTTGTTTTTTTACACATTTTCATTCTCTCCTCATTTTGTTTGAACCATTTGGTATCTCTTTAGAAAATGTTCTTTTAGCATGTACTTGATAATATAAAAGAAATATATGTTAAATATTTCAGTATGAATCCATTATTTTCAAGTGAATGTGAGAAAAAATGCCATCGAAACCAAGAAAATCCTTAAAAATTATAACATTCTCTCTAATGTTAATGAAATATTTGCGGATTATACAACTGATTTCGTTTTTGCACTATAAAATACGCGTTGCAGTACACCACGTATTCGTAAATGAGACGAGAGTGGTAGTGTATGTTTTGATGTCGAACACACTTCTCAAGTCCAGGAGATTTACGGTGAATCCTGAGCTTCAAATCCGTATGACCAATTTGAGATTTCACTCTTCGCAGGATATTTTCTTTCTGTGTGCAGAGATGGTTTTCTTCTCGGTGAGCGGGTCAGATGTCTGGGTAAGGATTCCCCAGACAGTAACTTACACCTACTACCCGTATATTTTCTTCCAAGTTCTCTGGCGGATAGTCTTTCTAAATGCGTTTTAATCTCACTTTCTCTCAAATTGCCTTCTGCAATAGAATCCTCAGACTGCGTTAACAGTCAGCCCACTTTNGGGGAATAAATATTTTACTGTTCAGAAACAAGCCATAGACCATTCCATTAATTCTTATCAAGGACTCAAAGTCAGAGGTGGATTAAAAGTTTCTAAAAGTAGTTGATTAACAAATACATTATTTTATCTCTTCGTTATTCCCAAAATATATTGTAGCGGATTAATTAATTCAGTAAAAATTCAAGATAAATAGTAACAAAAATATTTATGACAATCCCGTCCATGCGTAACTGAAGAAAACTCGTAGAAAAACTGTGACCAGGATGAGGTTGCAGGTTCACTCTACACAAAGATTGCGTACAAATAGAAATACACTATTAAGAATAATAGATCTAAACAACCAATATTTGTTAGTTCTTTCCATAAATAAATTGCCAAGATGAATACATCTTCCGCACTGTGAATAATAACATGTGTGGATTGAGTCCTTACTGCATGAAATATGTGACAGAGCATCCTTGAATCAGCTCCAAGTGGTTAGATATAAATTCAAGTACCTCACAAAACGAAGACTCAAATCTTGGGATTTATTTTGAGTGCTTGAAAAGAAAGCTTTACAATCAGTAGGAATTTTACTCGAATGTCTTGAAATTATGTTTTTAATTATTTGACCTTAACTTCGAAAACTAAAATGTTATTGAAATATTGTCATAACAGTCGAATATGAAATATATTCTCTTCACATCAGACAATGTAAAAATTAGCATGACATTTTTGAAAAATACCTCGACAAAATCACCGGAAGTATTGAATTTTTAACTGATTTTGATGAACTAGTGCCATACCATGAAAATACATTTTTTGGAGTTTTTAAATTTATAGTGTCTTGCTAGGAGTTCGTATCACTGTTATGATTGTTTTGAATTTGTTTTTATTTTTATGATTTCCTGTAAAATCCGTCTTTGTCGAAAGGATCCTTGCAGAACTCTAATATTTCATCCGATGATATTTCATCGGATATATTTTTGTGTCAAATCCACAAAGAAAAGTCAACACGAATACTGATGGAAATTTATTATATCTTGCTATTCCTTGTTGGGAGTATTTATGTTTTTTAGCAGAAGTATATTGAAAGTTGTAAAGTTACTTTTTTTTGTAGGATCTAATATTTTTTTGTTTTTATGAAAATCGTTCAGTTTCGTATGTAGTTAATTCCTCCATTTTTGTAATATTAAGAATGCATCGCAAAGGACATTTTTCAGCAAGTTCGCCGGTCTAAATATTGCGAAGCAAACAATCTGCATAACTCTTACATTACAAGAATTTAAACACTTGATGATATTTCCAATATTCTTTTCGTTAGTATTTATCTTCGATTGAATCCAGTCATTATGACTATTAATGCCACATGTAGAGTCATATTAAATTCGAAGATATGAAGAGAGAGATAAGTGAACGCTATATTTGAAAGGATACAGAAGCAACTATTTCTGCATTGCTTCTTCACTTTCAGTGATACCAATGAAGCCTCCAGTCAGTGCAGAAGATTGGTTCTGAGGCTATGTTCTAGTCGCAGCCTACTGCATGGAGTTTGCCTGAAGTTTGTTTGACGGAATGCATTTCTCTCTTCATATCATACATGACTGGAGATAATTTTAACACATCTTGTAAATTAAGTGTCACTCCTCGAAAATGATTAGTGTTATTCATAGAGAAAAAATAAGTCAAAATATGTCGAGAAGACTTAGTCTGTGAATATAATCCAAAACTATTACTTATTTCAGCTATAATTGTATACGAAAGAATTTCTACCAGTTCACAGTAATTATTTGAAAAAATTTATGTGCTCATAAGGTCTAAGAATTTTGAAAAAATTGTAAAGAATCTGCAATTATTTTTTTATGGTTATTAAATTTGTTGGTCAAATTTCAGTGATCCTTTTATAATGCTACTTTTTTGGTTACCTCCTGAAGACATATAGACTGCTGCATTTGATCGGGAGAAAAATTCATGTAATTTATAAACACAATAACTCATTCGGTCTTTTTCTTTTTAAATTTACCACTTGTAACGATATTTTTACATTTTTAATATATAACGCTTTACGTGACACTCAAAAATATAAATTGAATTATATTACATCTATACGACAAATTATATCCGTCAATTCAAAGCTTTTGTATCGACTGACGCAAAAACAAACGAAACGGCAAAGCGCGCTAAACTTGGGGAGGGGGCAGCAAGGGAGTAAAAGAGACCAACTCAGATGCCGGCAAGATGTTTTTCCATTATTTAGGGTCTCGGATATGAAAATCAGAACATAGTTGCCGGTTTCACATTTTGCATACTCAACCACTTCCTGCGCCTGCACTATTCGGGTCGTGGGCCGGATCTGTGAATCACATTTACGAAAAATAGAACAAAACTGTTCAAAAAGTGTTTAATTTCATATTAAAATGTAATTCTGACTTCAAATTCGTTCTTGGCGTACGAAAACCATGCGGAAACGACTCCAAGATCTCCCCTGTAGCTTGATAAGTATTACTAGGTAAATTTTGGAAAACCACCCCTAACGGAGTGATGTAATAAAAAATCGAGTTTCTTGCGGGTCAAATCGTTTAAATTTTCCCAAAGATTAATTTTTACCTTAGGACAAACTTGAATCACAATATACCACATATTTCTAGTTGCCGCTCGCACTAAGACAGTCTAAGACGTACGTGGTGACTACATGGTCATGAAGCATGCTTCATCTTCTTGCTTAGTTCCTCCTCCCAGGCGTTAGTATCTCATATGAAAATTGGCATCAATATAATTTAAAAAAACCATGAGCTATATCTTTTACACGAATATATTTTCTGTATAATTTCACATATAAAACATATTTCACACACACAAAAAAAAGAGCCAATGTGAAAAATCGTTTTTTCCACAGATTTTCTATAATTGATGGAAAACTATTAGTTTTATCGCAAATATGAAGAAAGTTAATATTGTATCCTATGTAGTAATAAATAAAACAAAAAATATTTGAACTCGATTTGTTCTTTAGTTACAGAGATAATTATTTTTTCGTGAATGTTCACATTTTGCTACTTTGAGGGGGGTTGGTGGGGAGGTTAGCTCCAGGGAGAGTCTTAGAGACTTTTGTGAAAATGACCCTTGAAAAGTGGTCTATCAGTGGGGAAAGAATCACACCAATTTTTTCCGAAATCGATGTTTTTGGACCTTCATTGACTAACCCTAGATTAGTCATATCTTAACTTGATTTCCAATAAACAAATACACTTCCGCTTTGGAGTAGCTGAGATTTGAACTTTCATTGTTGTACAATGATTAGATATCGTAGTTTAAAATGGTTACATATCGTAGATATGTATAACGATTTAAAAGTACCTCTTACTTCATTTCCACAGTGTGTCGAGCGGAAAATGTTAAAACATTAA
Source organism: Laupala kohalensis (assembly GCA_002313205.1). Lineage (NCBI taxonomy): Eukaryota > Metazoa > Arthropoda > Insecta > Orthoptera > Trigonidiidae > Laupala > Laupala kohalensis. The sequence goes on along the minus strand of NNCF01126816.1, from coordinate 230,065 downwards.
TCGCGGACAGCATAAACTCATTACGCGGGCCGGATCCGTCCCGCAGCTCGTATGTTCGCCATGCCTGGGTTTAGTAGGTGCTTGTGCCATGAGCGCATTATCGTAGCTAACCAGCCTTCATGTAGAGAATGTCTATTTCAACACAGAAGGTATGGATACTAACATTTTCGGTGTACCTCCTCTGTGTATTAAAAAGTTAAGTGCCTTCAGGTGACCAACAACAAGACCATGTACATTACGCATAATTATTTTCTTTCTAAGACGGTCGCAGAAAACGTAGAAGAAAATACCAAGCGATCAGATCGAAATATAGAACTGAAATTACATCTTTTTCTTCACAAGATACAGATGATGACTAGGAACTATATGGCGATGACACTGACTGTCGAGTGCAATAGGGCGATCGAGAATCTTGTCAGACAATTAATAATGTTCATTCCCAAAGAAACTTTAGTGTAGAGTGATACATGAACAACAGATAAAGAGATACGTTTTCTTTATAAGTACCAACTCTGAGATCTTCAGTGTTACGTAATGTGTTCAGATAAATAATTCTATCCAATGCATTCAGGACTCAAGAGAAGATCATTAGAAACATTTGTTGCTATAATGCTTCTCCTACCTGAAGCATATGCTATATTATCAATTATTCAACGTGCATCTCTTCATGAATTCAATTTTTCTGATTTTTACATTGAGACCAAACTTTTGGGACATTCTATATATCCGAGAACAGTTACGAAATACACAAAAATGTTCCATTGAACAATTTGCATTAAGCAATAGACATTTCGTCTGAGTGTTTTTTGTTTTGAAATCTTTATCCCCTCCTAGCATATAGTATCATTCAAGAGGTCGTTCGCATTTAGAGACAATAATAAATAAATTTATTTAA
>NNCF01126816.1:201668-225253 GCA_002313205.1 Laupala kohalensis | reverse complement strand
TATATATATATATATGAATAATCTCATCATAGAAGTCCATATATATACACATATGTTTTAAAAAAATATTGAAATATTGCGAGAGAGCATGTTATTGAAAGGGAAGTGCTATTACAAATCCATAAGTTAAAAATTTCTTGATTTGATCTTACTGCACACAATAATTTTGTAGCTATACGAGTGCTCACTCGGCACATTTTCATTTTTACAAATTAACAGAATTTCTTGAATTCTTAATATTGAATTCAATGAATTTTAAATAGTATGCTTTGAATATAATTGGTATTATGTCTTGTGTTATAGGGTAGTGATAAGAGTAAATATAATTCGTGTTGTATTGTAAATAGAATGAAATATTTATAAGAAGTACCATATTCGCTATGGCTAAACGTTATTTTCTTTTGTGAATGTCTCGTACTTTTTTTCCTCTTAATCAAATTCAACACTTTATGCTTAACATCCTTATTTCTTTTGTATTACAGTGACATGCATTTAATTTCTTTAATTTGATCACTGACAAGTAAAATATTTACGTATATCATGTTTAAATGACAATTTTGCTATGTTTCTATTATTGAATAGATTTCTTTTTCCCTACTGATAACGATATTGTTTTGAGAAACGATTACGGGACACTGGTGACTTACACTATCATTTGCTCTAATGTAAAAAACTCAGAAGCCCATACGAAAAAATACAGAACGCACACTTATATTCCTGTTCATTATTTCGTAGTGATCTAGTTTCTTCTCTCCCATTGCAGCAGGGTCATTCCTTCTGAAAGTGTGCAAAATTGAACCTTCACATCTCAGAATTAGATATTTTTTGAATATTGGTAGTACTATTGGTTTGTTTGAAAACTACAATTTTAGATTATTCTGACCATTCGTTATTAATCTTCAAAATATGAATATTCGCGCCATTCTGACACGTTTTGCAATCCATAAATGCCTCTATTTTTAAAACTATTTAACATAGAGAGTTGAAATTTGTAACATTGTATTTATATTATTATGAGCTTTAATATGACGTTGAATTATATTATAATAAAATACTATATAATATTTTTTTATGTTAGAAAAATTATTTTTTAATAACTCAAAATCGAAATCCTTAAAATAATGTATTTAGGAATGTTTTTGAAACGTATGAACCAAATTTGAAGATGAGGTGAGAATGGACTCATAATAAATAAAACCATTTCTAGTTAAAATATTTTATTTAATAATTGGAATGACCCACCATTGAAGCTTGGCATTGAGAAGTGGAATGCGTTAATTTCGGATATATCCTACTTCTAATATATCCTAACTTTCAAATGGTTTACTTGAAGCTACGAGAAATAAGAGTAATATCATGCGCTCAGAATTCTAGTTCGTAACCATAGAAACATAATTTTTTCTGCTATGAAATTTCACCATTCGATCCACCAGTATACCAAATTCACTGGAAAATCAAATACCTGTAAGAAAAGTTTAGCAGTATATCAAATTCATTGGAATACGATACTTTTAAAAAAACTAGACTATTGAAAAATGCTGATTCATCTTCATTGAACGACACTTACGCTTAAACAAGACATTTAGTTTTTTTCCAACCTCGCGCGGAGTTTAGGATACGATTTCATATCAATATATCACAATATGTTTTATTAGTTACTATTTTGTTAAAAAATATTTGTTTTGTAAAGAAAAATATTTTTTGGGAGGATTGGAACCAAAGTTAACTTCGTGAAAAACAACATTTAAATCAATGAGTGGGAATCACACATCTAAACTATGTCAAGTACTACTCACAGGGAGTAGCGTTACAAGTTCTCTGCTTCGAACTGGGAGCGAACAGGAATTGCATGACCGCGACACGCCAGCACAAGTGTCGAGAATCGTTTCGCTTTTATCGAATAAAATAAATAAGTGAGTGAGTCTCGGCTCTCGCGTCCGCGGTGTCCAATGTTTGCAGCTGCTCCCAAGTTCACCAGGGATGTCCTCAATGGAGGGAAACCTCAAAACAGTGATTTTATTTATTTATAACAGCGAAAACACACTTTAGTTATTTTTGTACCCAAGAAGCTGTATATAACACGAAAAATAAAGCGAGAAACGAAACGTCTCCTTAAATTGGAGAGTTTTAAATGTGTTTAAGTTTTCACGTTTTATAATATTATAATGAACTCTTTTAAATGCTACAAGTATTTAAATCATCCAGTTGCGAAAACGCTGCGCTGTGTGATTCTTGATAGGTGCGAAGGATAGGAACTCGTCATTCAGAGAATTACCCTTTTTTATCATTGTGAAGAATGAGAGCGAGATACTCCATCTTGTGGAATATTTGTAGTTGATATTCATATTCGCCAGTCAGTGAACAAACGTGAGAGGACGTCTACTTGTGAAGATAGGAGAGATACTGTAAATATTTATTCAGTTATTTTTAGATATTGGTCTCACAGATGCGCAAGGATACATTTATGTAAAATGTGTGTTTATTCATTTCATATGTTTTTACGAGATAAATTAATTGAAGTAAATTTTCTTTTGGTGATTGACTCATCAATCAGTAAAATAAAACAAGGTAGCCTCCGTAACATTCCTCTCGCAACGTAGATAGATGGTCTTCATTACTTTTTAAATCTTTCAAAATACGTATATATTTTTTCTTCTAATCTGTGCTTGATTTTTACACTCGCGAATAAGCATCAGTACATAATTCTGAAGTAAATACAAACAATCTAGATAGATTTGGAAGTATCACATAGAGAGATTTTTCATGAGAAACCTTACATTTAATCCTATATTGTTATATTAATATACCATTAGTTAATTTCCCGGTGTTGGCCGGTATTTTTCTTAAACCAATTTTCGTTTACATTGAAAACATAAAATCTATCTATATTGTAACTATTTTAGTAACATTGTGATATTGTAACATTTTACTTCCGGTATTTTTCAAACATACGTACAGCATACTAATTTTACTCATAACTCATCATAATGCATATTTTATTTAAAACGTGATTATAAACATTTTGAGTTTCTCCTCCAGCAGCAAGGATAAATGAAGAAACAACAATTGAGCGAGTAACGCGAGAGAAACAAATCAGTCGAATCGTCACCAAATAGCCCAGCACACCACACCACTTCACTCACAGGAGAGTTACGGGTACTTAACCCCCACATGTACTAAACGTTTATTTATACGGCATCATGTCCCTGTTTATCTGAAAGACCCTGAAATCTATGGATTAAACCCGTCTTTTTCCATTAAATTTTTTAAAGTAAACCTCCCTTCCCACTCCATCCATGGGGGCTCTAAAGCTGTTTACCTCCCACCCCAAATCTCAATGGCGGTCTATCTCTAACATTAGACGTGTCTATTTTCATCTCAGGATCTCAGGTACAACGAACCCACTCGCCGGGAGTCGCGCCGGTTGAATATTCATTTCCGAGGCAAGACAACAGTGTAATTGCACCATTTCATTAAAACATTTCTAAAATGTAAATTATTCGGCGAACTTTTACGATTTCAAGATCTTTGTTAAATGTACAAAACAAAAAATCCATTAAATTTTACATTTAATTTTTTTCATTCTTAAGTTACTCTCTTAAATTGACACTTATATTTTTATAACTTTTTCGATAATATAGGTTAACCTTTGTAGATAGGCAAATGGTATTGTTTCCTTTTTGTAGAACTCTTTGAGGCTAAGAATATTGCCATTCAAAGTTGTCACCTATCTCTAACGGTTTAGGCAGCGTTACAAAATAAACCTCGCCGACGATGGATTTTTTTCAGACTTCGACTTTTATTTTCCATCTTTCTTTTCACCCTTTTAAAAAATAAAAGTTAGTCTATGTTCTTCCTGGTTATGTAAACTATCAGTTTGACAATTTTCATGACATTTAGTTCAGTTCGTGAGAAGGTAGTAAACAGACAGACACACTTGCACATTTCGCATTTATATATTGAGCAATAATTTAGCATATATATTTTTGGAAAGATTTTGATGAAATTTACAGAACAGATGTATTTTGGAATCAAAAATTGATCTACGTACTATATTTCTCTTTTCCGAGATGGATATTTTTTTAATGTTAAAAAATTCGTGGATTATATATTTCAAACTTACGGATGTTTCCATTGCGAATAACATGTAATTTCCTCTCGTTTATCTACGAACTTCTAAGCACCGAAAATTCATGTTAAGTTTTTATGTTCGTCTCAACTAGTAGCTATCTTGTTAATTGTACACTCATTCTACGTACTTGTCCAGAGCAGTGTAATATCCTAGATTTAATTTCAGCTACTTTATGCTTTATGCATCTCGCAGAGTTGAGCATTATATCTTATTCTCCATCCATTGTCTCTAATTGGGCCGAAGATTTTGCGGTGTATATTTTTTCCCAGCACATAAGACTTTGTTCAATTGCTTGAGTAGTCCAGCTCTCACACCCATACGTGACAATTGGTCGAATCACCGTTTGGTACACCCGCATCTTCCTCCGTTTACTTATCAGCCAAGATCGGAATACTTTGTGAAGCGAATACTTGCTTATATTTGTGGTAACAATCTTATTATTTATGTCCTTAGAAACATCATTACTTGCTGTAATCACGAAACCCAAATATTGAAAAATTTTCCTCCTGACTGTAAGTTTTCCTATTAATAGTGATCAGCTGTGTGGAAAAATTTTGTTTAACACTCTGAGATAACATGTATTTGGTCTTGGACGCATTAACTTTGAGGTCGATTTGATCGCCGACTTCTTCTATTTCCTCCATTATTTCTCCTTCATCAGAGAGGGAGTGGCATAAATGGAGAGATATTATCTGCACAGACTAAATATTATTTACGTTTATTAAAGATAGTTCCTCTAGGATTAATTTTTTTATGCTTCTTAACTTTTTCCAGGCATAGATTGAATAAAATCGTGGACAGAGAATCTCCTTGTCTGAAGCCATTAGTTGTTGTAAAGTCTTGTGAATATTTTTTTTTTTGAATTTTAACTTTACTTTTAGTATTCGAAAAAGTAATTTTAAAGAGTCTAATTAATTTTGAAGGTATTCCAAAATCCACCATGATATCCAAAGGCTATTTCTGTAAATGCTATCATAGGCTTGCTGAAAATCCACAAACAGGTGATGAACAGGGGAGGTAAATTCTAACATTTGTTCCAAAATTTGCCTTATTGTGAAGCTTTGATCTGTTGTTGATCTATTTTTCCTGCACGGAAAAAAATCTATGCTGAGGTAGCTAATGTATTAGCTGCCAGCTCTACAGACAACACATAAGCTGGCACAGTTTACATCCGTCTGCTATGAATTGAGTTTTCGTCCTTCTATACCACTACAGCATCAGCTCTTACAGCTTAAGTATCTAAACTAGAAGAATACAAGAGAGAACTTACAGTAGAGGATGAAGCCAACTCGGAAGCATGTAATGTTGATTCGGCGTGAGTCGATGTCGACTTTCATATCTGCACGACATTCTTTAATTACAAATTCATCGTCTTACCTTGTTTAATCACAGGCATAGATCAGGTGTCCAGTATTTGACTCAGGGTACATTTCTTGTCAAGGCAAGAACGCTACCACTGGGCTACTGCAGCCCAGCGACATGGAATAATTTTTTATAGTCTCGTGTTGCGCAGTCTTAGATTTGGCACCATTGTTGTGATACGATGAATAGTAAATACATAAAATAGTAATCGTGTCCAAAATTAAAAAAAAACGTATGTTTAAGTACCAGGAAAATAGTTTTTATGTATCCAAACGTTTCTATATTTTTAATATACTTGAAATTTATTCTCATTAGATTAATACATTTGAAAACAACATCATTTAAAATAATTATTAGGTATTGGCCAACACTAACCTACAGAAATTCAAAATATCATCAAGGTACAGCAACTCGACATCGAGACAATATTATAAATTTTTGTCGTCTAGACGTCAAATTTCGGGCGATGCATCGTCGTGATGGCGTCGTTTAGTCGCAGTAATGAATCATTTTGATCAAGTAAACAACTATTCATAGTTACGAAAGCCATGGTCAACTTGACTCCGCAAAACAATTGCCCAGGCTGCGGCGCCTCAGTCATGAGTAAACGAACCGAATGCATAGATGGCAGTTCAGTCGAGTGTCATTTAGAGGCAATTACCAACTAGATTGACGGGGAGGAACAAACAACTGTTGTTGTAGCTATGTCAGATTTTTGAGATTTTTGAGCTGTTGAACGCAAAAAACAATAAGCTGTGGCTGTTGATATGACTTTTTAAAAGATAAAGTTGTTGCCCCACCTCTGGACGACCGGGTGCTATTTCGGGATTTGGCTTCACTACGCCTTCGGGGATCCCCCCTATCCCCTGGTTTTCTAGGAACATAGGATAGGTGGTGGGACAGATAGGGAGTTGTGGGACGCACTTTGTTTGGTTCTTTCACAGAGACTGTCCGGCTTTGGTGGCCCTGCTGGTAGCTACGCTACCGGTTACATAGCTCTCTTGCTTAGTTGAAAGCATACAAACCCTCACCGCTCGCACGGACAGTACCTCGTTAAGGTGGGGTCCCCTTGGAGGAAAGCGTTCAATATAAGATGATTAAATCTAAGACGGTGAGTCAACCAAATATTAAAACCCATTGATAATCTAAAGGAAAGTTCATTTAGTGCAATGATGTTTTATACATTTCTTCAATATTATGAATATTTCAACGCTTCTCTTGTAAACTTCTGAACAATTAATACCTTCTAACGAAGTCATTATATAGTAGTTGTATATGTTGATTCATTTAGTAAGAAAGTGGAGTGAAAATATATTTCCTCGTTAAACTAATTTTTTAATACATTATTTACATGTAAGAGTTAAGTTTAATACCAAAGCGGGAAAATTATATTTTTTTAACAATTGTTTATGGAACATAAGAATATAGTTAAGCTGAAAATACAACGGCTGCATCAATTAAAAGGAGTAACACAAGACATAAGTGCTTGGGCAAAACGTGTTTTTATTTGCAGTTCTCCGATATGTGCTTCTTCTACTCAAGCACACAGCGGGAAGTGTAGTATTATGTGTTGTTCCCTCCATGTACCTCCAACCCCTCCAAGTTTTATGACTGCCTTTACTAGAGCTATTCAACGCAACTGTAAACGCATGCGTCAGCGGAGGTAACACTTCCAACATCTGGAACATTATTGTGTGAGCGCATTACATTTATGCAATATGAACTCAATATATTTTACGACTCTTCGCCATGAATACAGTTTTTTATTTTGAATTTCTATGTATCATTTTATAAGACAATTTTGCTGAAATGTGTGCACATTATATTTTTCTCGTTCGATTGGTCGGCTTTTGGTGCACTTCAAATAAAGCAAGCTACTCGCTAAATTTTTTTTTGCAAAATTTGTTTTAAAATTCTGATTGAAGAAACAAAATATAACTCATCAATAGATAATAATTTTCCTTATTAGATATTTTTGTTTTCGAAACGAAATTATTACCATGAAAATCATGTGAAACTTTCAAAGAAAAACAAAACAAGAGCAGGGACGCATTCAAGTTTTCGTTTGAAGATAAATATACTATCTAACCACAAAAGTAGATGAAATACCTCGTTAATTACTCTGATGAATACATCTCTGAAGCTCTTCAGAAGCAAATTAAATCTCAAAAGTGAAACCCTTCGCCTGTAATTATTCTTTGGTTTGCCTCATTCCTACAACGAAATCAGTTCGCCGTGAGGTCTCCAGACGGCTCTGAAAATCGGATGCACGAAGAGGCTGCATAGATTCTGCCCTCTTTCTCTACCTAGAACTTGATCAAAAGTAAAACCGGAGCGAGTTCGCAGTTCCCCTAACCTTCCAGCAAACTTATTCAATCAATCTAAATTAAAAGGAACAAGAGAGAGAGAGAGAGAGAGAGAGGAAGCAACGGACGTCGGTATGTGGTGGAAACGGTGCGCATGTTAATTTAGAGCGTTTGTGAAGTCGCTGGCTCTCTATTTCAACTCGAAAACCAAGAGACAATGAATTTAGGAAATATGTTATAGCAAAACATTAAAAAATGTTTGTTTTGTAATTTTAGTAGTTTATTTTGTTGGAAAGAGTAATTTTGTAACGTTGTCGGCTATTTCCAACACGAGTTCAACTTTTAGTAAGACCCACAGAAGTTAACAATATATTTACGGGTATTAACGACTTGTTATAAAGACGACTAGTTAATAGACTCAATTTACCATCAAAGATGCTAAATGGTAGAATTGGTAGGTTTTACTGAATGGTTCGTCCATCTTTAGTTTATTCATACCTATAGACTAGCTCGTTGGGTATGTATTGGAAGGCCCCAATCATTAATTGGAAGACCGCAATTAATGACTGTCGCCGGTGAAATATGTCACTAAATCAGTGTTTCACAAATCATATGGGATAAATGCTTGAAATATACATTCAAATGACGAATCAACAAATATTTGCAGTTATGAGCAAATATTTCACGGTTTATACAACATAATTCTATTCTTTCTTTAGTGAAAGTCATTTGACTTTTATAAGTTTGTCTGTTTTAAAAAAGTTTGTCTGTAAAAAATTTAAACTGTGTTTAAATGGTGTAATTATTCAGTTATTTATTTCTATATATACCTTAAAATATTTGATTCGTTTTCTTTAACAATTTTTTGTAAGTAAAGTAATTATAGAACATGACAAAAATTATTTTCTTTCATAAAAAAACGTAATAAATCAATCCAGTTGTTATTAGTTTGGAAGAGTAGTTCAACTGCTTTTATTGTGTTGATTTACTTCGAACGTATGCCATAGAAACTTGTCTCCAGGCACATTTGCCTATTCATTTCACTCTGTGCAGAGACTTGTCTCGCTGAATCCACCTTGTTTTACCTGTGAAACTCCCCCTCACTCCCATCTCTGCAATGCAGTACGTCTCCCGCACACTGCATGCAGTCCTTTCTATCTCGCTTTCCTCTCTCCCACCTCTTCTCCGACGTCGTGCAGTCCTCTCCCTTTCTTTGGACTACTCCGTTGTCGTTGCTTGCTTTCCGGTCGTTGCAGTGCTTGGGCACCAGCAGCAGTACCGATGGGCGGCGGTAACTCTTTAAACTGTCCGGACCGCCCACGGACAAGGAAGAAAAATCTTGTCCGACACGCGTTCCGAAAGTGCGTAAATAATAACTTAGAGTGAAATCATGAATTACGACTTTCTGTAGCTTGTATTGTGCAAAGCTTCACTGACATATCACAAAGACTTAATAAATACAATCCGACATTTTGTCTATCATTATCTCTTGAATGTTTTAATCCAATGCATCTCAACAGTTGACGAATGTCGCTGACGTTGCAAAATGGGTTATAGATTGAAGAAAGAGAGGGTTTGTTGTTGGGTTTTGGTATGCTTGTGATGTTAAGTTTCTACGAGTTATGTTAAAATTTGACGAAAAGTATCCTTGATGAAGCACCCTGAGACTTGAAAATATACTGAAATCCGTACGTTCTTCCGTATACTATATCTTGAAAATTAAAATTTACGTATCTTATACAACTTTTTAAATAATCAAATCACTTATTTGAAATGTAAAGAAATAATCTTCTTCTGTCCAATAATATTTTAAATCAAAATTAAGACACAAATTTGTTTCTTTTTTATAAAACGAATAAACAATTAATTTTCAATTATTGAACTACCTGAATGATTTTAAATTACAATTTTGTTAGGCGAGATGTTTGTCTGTCGGTAAACATTCGAATGATGGTTCACAGGGATGAAAATACAAGTAACAACATGTACAAACAAAATATGCTAAGACATACAAAATATGCTAAGAACGGTTGTTTCACACATTTTTTCTTGGAAGTACATGTTATGGTAATGTTTTCATCAGTGCATTTTAACACTCAACACCTTGTATTCTGTGCTGTGGAAATATAACGAATTTTCCCACATTGCAACGAACACAGCATTGGATGAGCATTTATTAACTTTATTTTATATTTTATAGATTTCGGTAAACGGTAAATCACATGGAATCAGCAGCCACCAACTGTTTGTTAGTTACTTTCGATGGAAATACCCATTAGAAAAAGTTATTTTTAGCATCGTGATGGATTAGAGAGAAAGCACAGGTATGTTGAATCAAAACCGCACGGGGACTATTGAGCAAAAATTCGGTGTGAGCGGAGTCTGCCCGAGGCGGAAAGTCAAGAGAATGTGTCTCGATTGGTTGACTTGAAATAAAAGTGGACGATAGGCTCCGGCATTTTAATCTACAATTTGAATGGAGGCATTAGCGTGGGGACGTGTCGTCACAAGATTGGACTGGAACTAGAACCGCTATGAAAGTTCACTGGTCTGGTATTGATGAGGAGGTGGGGTCATGATAACTGTTCTGGGCGATCATAACCACGGAGGACATATAGAATGTCGAATAAAGAAAATAAATGATGATATGCATGTCTCTGTGTAATGCGAACAGGTAAATTATACTATGATATCATTGTCGCGTTAATTTGGTTTCATTAGTGCTGAGAATAGATAAGTGAGACATGAAAGGTGTTGGCGATGGAGGCAGAGAGAGAGAAGTATCGACAGTTGAGTGGCGATAGCGAATGGGTCGGTCGGCGGTGGTGGTAGCAGAGCGTGGCCGGGGTCGTCACGGAAAGCGGCCACAGTTTTTACTGCTCCTTCGATCTGCATTTTACGTCCGGTATTTCAGTCGTACCCTACACGCGGCCTCTTGCACCCAAGCCACATACTGCTACGCTCTCCATCTATTTCGTGTTTTTCTAGTTTCTTCAGACTGCGCGAGAAATCCTGAGTAATTATATAAACGGCAAGTTGCGTTGTTGAGGTTTTGCTACGTTTGAAACGTGGGGAGACAAACTAATTATCGATAGCATTGAAATATACAGTAAATTGTTTTAATAAAAGAATAAATACGTAAGACATTTCCAGTATTATTGAAACAAAAACATTAAAGAGAACAGAACTATGAAATCCAAGATATCTTTCATTGTAGCAAATGAAATGAGAGAATTCTTATGCTATTTGTTAAGTGAAGAAGATGAGTAAAATATGTATAGAAGATAGAGATGTAACTCACAAGAATTGTTGAACGTGGAAACTGACTTGAATAAACGAAATGTGATGTTGAGAAGATAGAGTAGTTACAGGTATATGATGTGCCGAAAAAAAAGTAAATGTAAATGCTCATTTCTCAAAATATATATTTTGTCAAACAATATGCAGTTGCAATAAGACATAAATTATAGAGGGTAATGTGTAATTGTAATGAAGTAGGAATATATAAACTATTTTTGATCCCCCAGGGGACGTACATCTAGTAAGTACGTGTGTGGCAAACACGGGGCCCCGAGCTGAGTCTGGTATTGCTTCCACTTACTTGAGCAAGACTCCTTCCTTTCTCTTTACTGACCTTCCTTGATCACCTCTTGTTCTTTTCGATCCCGACGCTATTAGGGCTAGGGTGTCTTTCATTTTCCTCATTTTTGTCCCCCCCCNTTTTTTTGTCCTCAATGTTTTGATGTATGTTTTGGTATGTTGTAATTCAGGAGGGTTTTTAGTGGGTATGGTTGCGTCATTCGGCGAGTCCCACACGCGGGGAGAGTCATGTTGGCTCTCCCTAGTGCGTAACTGCATTTTCCCTACCTGTACAGAATTTTAGGGCTCTAATGACCTTTGATGTCGACGAGCCGTAAAACCCCACAAAAAAAAGCTTTTGATATGCTTTGATTGGATAACGGTTTTCGGAATAATAAATTGATGACATTACTTATTTGTTAACTGTAGGATTTTAATCTATTGAAAATATAGTCCAAATTTCATGGAAAATAATTATGATGGAGTCAAATACTAAACTAAAATAAATTATCGTATGTAATTACTACTGTTATTTTTCTTAGATGTATATTTATTTCCATGTAATGTATTGATAATTTACAAGGTATAAAGTTAATGATGTTCAGATGCATTTCCAGAAGGAAATTCGTCGAACCATTTGGTATCAGTTGATAATATAACACGTACGTCACGTAGATTAAATTTAAAAAATATTTTTTCTACTTAAAAGGAGTCTTGGACAAGGGTTTTCAAAATATTTTTACCTTTTCTTTCGGTATTTTATAAGATTTTATAACATTAAATTAATTTATATTTTCCATGGACAAAGAAAAATGAATCGGTTACTATCCATTTAATTAAACCTTAAATAAGAAACGTGAAATAAATGACGTTAACAAATTGTTTTACAAAGATTATATGATACGATCGTCACGAAAACAATGCCATCACACAAATCGGACCACTTCCGAAACTGGGAAAGTTCTTTGCGGAGAAAGCGATTCGATAAAAGGAGGTTGGCTTTGCGTTTCTCGTTCGATCGATTTGAGGAATGCCCGAGTTAGAACTCGCTAACAAAGCAGTACAGCTAATTAGACCGCATCACAAAAGTTTTCGAGTTCCCTGCTTCTGGTGATGAATGCTTTGAAGGCGCGGACCATTAAGCAGGAAACAAGCAGCACTGGCGTGTTCCGGTGTAAAATATTTTCGCAGTTGTATCGAACTACTTAATTTCGCATGACGGATTACTTCTTTTAAAGAGGCGTTAGAAATATTCTGTGAGGTATCGTAGAATGCCAAGCGGAAACATCAAGGACTCGCGAGAAAAAATCCCGTAGCAGCACCACTTGGTTTAATAGAATTTTTTCTTCACTCGTAGTTCTAGAAATAATATTTATATGAATTTAAAATAAACAAATAATATCATCTAACAATATCATTTAAATTAAAACTGATCATCGTCGCAAATGCTGAAGACAAGTTAACTTTATTAGATACATAATGGATGTATGTCACAATGTAAGAATTGCTGTTCTTCGTCAGGTTTGAGTGATGGAGACCAGGTATAAAAATGTCACAAAAAGAATTGTCTGTATGTAACGAGATAGATTATTATTTCGTAAGTTTTGAGTTAGAACCACTTCCTTACAGTATCTTGGGGAACAAACCAGTTTTACCATACACACCTTCATATAACATTTCTCCGCAGGACCTCATTTCCATCCGAGGGTATTCGACAATGGAGGAAATCTGCCATTTCAAAATCAACTCTATATAAAGAGAAAATTGAGTAGTAGTCCTCAGGACCAGCTAAGCTTTCAATGAAAACGAAACGTTTTGACAAGAAGAAGAACCCAAGAGGGACACCTACGCTAAAGAAAACGACAAAGAGGATGGCGAAGAATGAATCTTCTTACAACTCTAATGAGGAAGTGGAATGGTGCGATTAGAAGATCAAGCCGAGGAAGATTATCATCCATGACTTGTTTGTTTGTTAGTTTTGCAGTGGCTTATTTGTGAATGTAGTGCTTGGTGATAAATAAATCCAATGCTATGTGTACAAGGTGTGTGCACACGAGGAGTGTATTGATCATGAACAACAAATTGACTGTTTGCTATTAGTTCGAAGTATCATAGCTCAAATTATATTGAATGAATAATATGTATGTATTACGATGTTATTCCTTACTTGTGAGGCATATTTTTGTTCTTATTAATATTTTTTGTATCTTTTTTTCACGATAATTGTATATCCGGTTTTATCCCATCCTTTGCTAAAACAATGGATTTGAATATTTTTATATTTTATGTTCACCATATCTTCCTTTTCTCTCAATGTTATAAACTGAAAACTTGCATGTAAATGGATACTAGTAATGTGTTACGTACTTCATAATGTGAAATCATAAAAGTCATGGTGCCTGGTTTTGCCCTTCTTTCCCCTACTTTTTATTATCAAAGAAATTACATCTTGATGTTTTACATACCATATTGTCAAAATGACCTCATTGAGTGTCATTGCAATACGCAATATTTATATAAAGCCGTAATAGAAATTGATCTTTCATTACCTACGTTCAGAATAATAATTAAATAATTCTATAAATCTAAATCTCTTTTGAATACCTCTTTAAAGTATTTTCTTCATTAAATAAAATTATATTAACTTGTGCTAATTATTACAACTATTTATTTCCATGAGCTAGCAAGTATATTTAATTCTTACTTAGTTTATTGCTATGTCACAAAACAAAGAAAAAATACCTGTATTACAGAACCAGCATCTCGTTAAAATTGTATCATTATAGCTGTCTTTTGACTCGCAAGCAGTCAATGATATGAAGCAAACGTGTATCAAAAGTTACTTTTAATCTGTTCGATGTCCAAGATAAAAAGATTTACAAGCTCTAATTCTTGCTCTCACTCAAAAGAAATCTCAATTCAGGGGCCACTCCTTTATGTGAGTGTTATAGAAAACTCTTCAGGGATCACTCAGGTCACAAACACAGCCGGAAGCAATGAAAAATATATAGCGCCCTCTCGCGTAGAAGTGCGGTTTATGATTGGTTGCGCGTTGCCGATACTAAAACGGATGAAACATGAAAAAGAATTTATAGACCAATATGAAGGAGCTTTTCAGAACGGCTGCGAGTCCAGAGAGGAAAGATACGGATGTGCGTGTGGCCAATACTGCGCGCGTACTTGAATACACGAGGGGAGAGAGAGACAAGACTGATGACACATTTTGAAATGAATAGAATTAAAAAGAAAGATATTAGCTTGTCAAAATTATTATGGTAGCAATATATAAGATCTAACGAGAGAGAGAGAGAGA
Organism: Laupala kohalensis; assembly: GCA_002313205.1. Classification (NCBI taxonomy): domain Eukaryota; kingdom Metazoa; phylum Arthropoda; class Insecta; order Orthoptera; family Trigonidiidae; genus Laupala; species Laupala kohalensis. The sequence continues at coordinate 210,561 of NNCF01126816.1, read as the reverse complement.
AAATGTATATTCAAGCAGCAGCACCTTTTTTCTGCGAAGTGCTTTACTCAAGTATGGTCGTCAATTGATGACGAGAATAATTTACACTAACCCTTTCGATCAAATTATGGGCTCATTTTAGATCAGAAAATTATTATTCGTATGATTCTATTACTTTATTAAAGTTACTACGTTGATTCAGTATTTTAGTACAGTTATTTTAACTGATAGTCCTTGCGAACATCGCAAACTGAGTTCTCATTCGTAGTTTGGCTAGTTTCTAATTTTTGAATAATTTTTTTGTGCCGATATTTTTGTGGCTTGTTATTCAAATCTGAAGTTTGTGATAAAAACGCTTGTAAAATTACCTTCTTTTGTCCTGGCAATAGATAATCATTCGTTGTCCCCTTCCCATGGTGAAGACTGTGGTGCATGTGTATGGTGTTAGACGCAAATACAACCACATACAAATATGAGTGTGCAATAATCCTAAGTTCTGGTGTAAAATGCTTATCGAGAAACATTTAGAATGATGTAAAACGTTTCCCAAGCAGTGATCGTTGAAGATGTCACTGCCAACATGAAGTGACGACCGCAGGGATGTCGTCATAAATAAAGGACCGGTCACCAGGTCACGATGAAACTAGGTCGCGATCTTCAGCTTCCTAACAGCGTCACGACACTTTTCCGTCCATTTTATTCCTCGCAGCATGTCATCCTTCCACCACTGTTCGGAAAAGTCTTCTCTAAAAACTTCACTTGGCTAGCGTGATACTCCCTCAGGAGACGGAGAACATGCGGCAATAAACTCACGATACATTCTATGTAATAAAGAGCCTTGTTCGGTTTGAAGCTTTCACAAGAGAGACCGAAAACTTGGGATTCTGCGTCGAGACGAATAATTCAACCTATGGTTGGTTTCTTCAGACTAAGTCCTTTGGGGTACGACTGGCAACATACTGACCTCCCGCATGTCTGTGCAACGACACAATCCCGTTGGGAGTTCATTTCCGCTGCTAAAAACCATTGTTCTTTATTACTTTTGAGTTACGGATAGGAAAAGGGAAATATTATATTCTAAGGAAATATAGTATTCTGAGGCGTCCACTTGGTTCTTACATCGTTGTATCGTAGAAATACTGCATACATTACTCTTATTTATTTCTTTTAATGGAAATGCCGTGTTTTTTTAAGGACGTAACATTTTACAAAAAATACTTTTTCAGTTGGTTTGTACTTGTAATGTGTGAATCAGACCACATTTTGACTCGGTAGACCACAGAAGGTAGGACCTCATTTTCTCGTCTTATCAAGCGGAGAGAAGGCAGCAGATAGTGATTGGTTTATGAATGAGAGTATAAGTGTGATATTCACTTCGTAGTGACAGGTGACTTCAGACCTTATGACCTCAACGCGAACTGTCAAGTGAATTTATCCATGAACCATCGAAGTGAAGCCCACACTACTCGTATTTGATGAAGAGTAAACGTCTAATTCCACTAAAAGTAACAACCACTATATAGTACATATTTGGTATTTTCGTGTCCAGTATATACAATTAAAATGTATAATATATCTGCAAGGAATTGTGTAAGATGCAGAAATAAAAGAAAGAGTGAGCGTGATTGTATAGATGACACTATACCCATGTATAAGAGGAACGTTAGCAATAACAAATCATTTTGTATTAGTAATGAACAACTCAAAGTCCCCTCCGTGGCTACGGTGTCAGCGTGATCGTTCGTCACCAAGTATTTCCGGGTTCAATTCCCAGGTGAGGAATGATAATTTTTTTTAGATTTTCATTTCCATGTCTCAGTTTAAATAGTTTACACTCTGTGACTAACAACCGCAGTTGTAATACTCGGATACAGCCATTTGGATCCTATCTAGACACTGTTCCTCCGATCTCGGTAAAATTCACGATGTGCCAAGTGAGTAAACTCACACAAAAACTGAGCCTTACTGGCACTCGTCATTCATGGTCCTTAGCTGACCAAAACGAGATACATACATACAATGAACAACTTAAGAGGAAATTTATCACAAAGAGAAATCAGAGGCGTCTCTTATAAACACATGAAGGAGTGACGAATAAGATATTTGGAGAATTACTATGAGAGTCGTCCAAATTGGACAAACGTTCGTGTCGAACTCTTGTCCCTTTGTGTAAGTGATCCTTTGTGTTTGCTAACATACTTAAATGTTCGCCGAAGTCTGTGACGAATGTTAAGGAAACAACCTCCTTTCGTGATATTGTATTGATGTTTGGCACGATCACGATGAGTGACTTTTGCGCAAACGTCTTGCTTGATTCGAATCACATGCTGTACTTGTCATATAATTAAGACAAAACAATTGTCTTTTTTTTGTAATTTTGTTAAACAAAAGCCATTTCACGTACGCAACAACACAGGGCGTAAACGCAACTAACAATCACTCATCCCAAGAGATTCCTCCAAACAAACCCAAATGTTCGCGTAGGAAGTGAAAATTTAGTAATGAACAATCATGGAAGCACATTTTGAGATGCAATTTGTTTGTTCGGCGACGCGTCTACATTGACCGCACATCGAACATTGTTCAATGAATTTTCAAGTATTCGCTGAAGTACTTGAAATACAGGGAGCAATATTCAACCAATAAGGATGGGGCTTTATGTATTCACGTTGAATATTGCGAGAGTTCATTCTTTTAATTTTTGTGCCGTAAGAGAAAATTATTAAAATTAGTCGATTGTCGTCCACGTGGTCAGTTTTTGATAACTTTTTACCATTAATTATGTATTTATTTTATGAACAATTTAATAACATAAGATCCTATGGTATGAACCTTGTTGTGTGAATGCTAACGGGTATATATTTCTATTTGTACGTCGTAGAGTATTTCTGAATTGTAAAGCATGATACTGAAGTCAAGATTCTCACCTTTTTAGAATATATAAAAATTATTTCTCCAAACGGAAATTAAATGTCAGGAAATTTGCCCATTTTAGAAACTTAAAAAAATAATATTCAATTTGTACAACATGATTTAAAATGTTTGGATTGTTTCTTAAAAGACCTTATTAATTCAAAGTGGTCATCCACATAGTTGAAAACGCACTCCTAATATGTAGTAATGTAATGAGTCATTTATGCATGTCTCATGTATATTTTTCCAAAAAGAGATTATTTACATCTTTTTTAAAAAACTGTTAAACATTGTTATTGAGAAAGAATACTTGAACGCAATGAGTTTTAAAGCTTTAGATACTTTTCTTTGATTTCAAATCTATTGAAATATTGGAAGCTCGACAAAACTTTAATGATAGTAGAGCATAAGATCAAACAATGTTTTTCAACCGTTGTGTGAAGGGTATCAGTACTTCTTATCCTGAAGTATACTCTCAATGATAATGCGAGGTCTGAAATGTAGTTGGAAACTTTCCCATAGGAAACACCTTTACGTCATGAAATATGTGCGACCTCTCTCCAATTAGATTGTGGGTGACGATAACCAATGCCCCGCGGAGCGTCCTCTCCATATTCGGAGGACAAGGCCCGAAGGCGATGGGGTTCGTATTCCCACCCTGTGCCCTTAATTTATCACTGACAAAGCGACGATAGACTCATCCGTTATGTATGATCAGCTAGCTGCATTGTTCTCTTTACGAGCGAGGAAGTATGACTGGATTGTTTTTCTCGTTCGTTTTGTTTCATAGTTGGTTTCACGTTCGGATTAATACATAATTTTTCGGTATTTAATAGCTTATTTTACCGTCAACCTTGTGTAAAAACACTGAATATAACAAAACATTGTATCGCTTTATCTAATCTTTTTGTCCTTCTCTTCCTCTTACAATTTACAAATTCTGATGTAATACCGGAATATTACCATTCTCTAAATGAAGCAAATATAATGATAATAATAATAATTGGCCAAGTCACTTTGATGTCTTGATGAAATCTGGACATCACTTTATTACCACTAACACAATAAAGCGAGAAGTAAAGCATGACGACAACAACAACAACAATAATAATAATAATAATAATAATAATAATAACACTCATTAACTGCAAATGTACGGTTCTTGCTCGGTGGCAGAATATTTGAAAATAAAATATACAAAAATAATAACATAACATCTATACATAGAGTTAAATTAAAAATTTGTTAAATCTATGATCAAACTAATAGTAAATAAAAAACATGCGACTATGAGACAACTAAAAAATTAAACTACCTAAATTTTTAATTGAATATTTTACGAATGTTAACCCGGAAACTAGACTCACTTTAGTGCTCCTCACTTCACTTTTACCTACTTTCCTTTCCTCCCTTTCTGACTTCGTATTGCCTTCTGATCACTTCACTTCACTGCCACTGTCTTCACAACTACACTACCGACAACCTTCCAGAACTTGTCTAACCCTGCGAGTAGATTCAGAGCTCGAAATCGTATCCACAATCGATGCAAGGATTAAATTTCAGTCTATTCGTTTATTATTAATTTTAGTTCTATTGAGAAACGAAAATTTTCCAAATGTACGTGCAAATACCAATCATATGGATGAATCAAAGTGAAATGAATTTTTCTCTTTCTTGAAGGTTTTACTGGCCAGAACTGTGAGTTGGAGTATAACGAGTGTGAGAGCTCCCCATGCATCAACGGAGGCACGTGTCTAGACCGAGTGGGTCGCTACGCGTGTGTATGTGGTCGTGGCTACACTGGCAAACGCTGCCACCTCAAGGTAAGTGAGACACGCCATTGCGTCACCAGGCTGAGGTTAGACCTCACTATGCTTCAGTTCAAGGCTAACCTTAACGCTTGAATTAGTCAGACCATTAATAGATCATCTTTTGGTTTCTTCTTTCTATTACATCATTCTTTACAAAAAAAATATATATTTTACATTTCAATGATGAACGCTAACTTGTGTACTAGCAATAACAAATTATTTACTTTAATTGGTGATTTTGCTGACTACACATTATTTCTTTACTTAAATGATTGGTTTCAAAATGACCTACTGTAATCATTCTCAACGCTGAAGTAGTTAAATATTTCTATTAAATGTTGAACAGCATTAAATGTGATTTAACTTTTATATAAGAAACAAAAGAAATAAATAGTTGAATCAAAAATATTTCTACGGCAAACTCGTTTACTAAACTTATTCATCTATTTAAAAATTATGTATATTTATGAAACATTATATGCAGTGAGATTTGTATACACTACATTCCAAAATTGGAAACGTGATATGTATATTTGTTTCTTTGTTGTTGTTATGATGGGATCAATACCAGAAAATTTCATTTGCGTTTTTGTAGAATTTCTTCCACTTTATTCTCATAATACTTATGTATGACGAAACATTTTACACATAAGATATAAAAAGACAGGAAATGTTCCTCGCAAATGCATGCTATTTCAAATTGACTGCCTTTCACTGCACATCTAATTTCTGGGATTGGATAATGCTTCGAAATACGTAACGTTTTACAACCCGTGTTGTTAAATGTGTTGAATGTGAAATTTACCTGATTTGTATTGAAAGAAGAAAACAAAGCTTGAACGAAACACATAACAGCTGTAACGAATACTGAAAATCTTGCTTTATTACTTATTTTAAAAAACGCTTAATTTTGCGATTAGTACATTCAATATATCAGCTCTCGCAATTTATATTCATTGTTTCCCTTCTTCCTTTATTCGGGCAATTTACTTTGAATACATGAGAAGCGTGGAGTCTGAAAATCTTGTTATAAATATGAATAAACTGGAAGACTTACATTGCTACCTGTGGATATATTCTGCAAAATATTGTTTATGTAATAAACACATAGTTTTTCTATCATTCGAATTCTAATTTCACTGTTTGTTTATACTCATTGTCATAAAAGTTCATGCTCCTATATGCACCTATATTTGTCGGAATTTAATATGATTGATTTAATATGATATTCTTGATATGATTGATTGGTTCATGGGTATAGCTAAGCGATTACAATATAAAAGCAAACGGAATAGTTGATTGTAAAACACTGATCAGTTGAGCTCGAGTATCCTGTAAAACCGCAATTGGTGCATATATATATACGGATTTATAAGATAGTCGGCTATCCACCACATCCTGGATAACGAACAATGAGCTATCCTCGAGTTCATTGGCGGATGCGGATCATCACGAGTGGTGGTCTCTTAAGGGCATCGTGAGCCCGGATGTCGTGTCTGCGTACCATTACGCATCCACTGGTATCATCACGCCCTCAGTCTGGTCAGAACGGCGGCCTAATTGGCGGTCGATCCGTCGATGAGACCACTCGGCCTCTCGCAGTCATATCATGCATCCCCTCTTAAACACGGTTAGTTGGGCTTAATCTCTTTGAGTGCGTCGTAGAGGCATGCCTACTATTAAACAAGCTCTCCACAATCAGAAACAGTGGTCCACTACATATGGCCTCTGCAAGCACATTTATTGGTCATGGATGGCATCACACATCAATCTTTTTGAGTTATAACCGCTTCGTTTATTTTCGACACTTCTTCTGGGTGCATGAATTTTAATGTCAACGAGGGTATTTTCTTTTTCGGAAGGATGGAAAATAAGGTTTGAGATTATGTTAAAGGGATTCCAATTAAAAATGAATTTATGTTTCACTCTAACTTCTACTTATATTTTAGAATAAGTGAACTAGTAACTACTCTGTTCAATATAAATAAACATATCACCCTCAGTGTGTCTACCATATATTTCTAAAAAAAATAAGGTAAGTAAAACAAGAAAGGTATTTGAATCATACAATGGAAGTGTTTGTATGATTTAGTGATTGGTGAAGGAAATACTACTTCATATATGATTGAAAATTCTGGTAATTTAATAATTCCTGTGAGTAGATAGTGTCAAAGAGCGATATTTGTGTAGTCTGGCGTGCCCTATAATTATTTATCGTTGTAAAACGCCTACGAATTCATTGAGTTTTGAAACTATAAGTTTTGTATGAATATGAAGAGGCAAAAATCTTTTCGGCAGTTGCGTCTACATTTATTATTAACTTAGCGAGTTAGTTAGTTATAAGTAAAATAATTTGTAATATAATCACAAACAGCTCTTGTGATTAACATGGATTTCACTGGATAGACTTTTTTTTTCTTCAAGGAAATTGAGATATGAGGAGAAATGCAATGCAGATGAAAAAGTTAGCAGCTGATAGTGGGATATTATTTAGAGCTGCAAACGTACCAGACCCTACAAAGACATCTCACAAAGTCTCTCTTGAAGAAATCTCAAAATACGCAATTATATGTTTACGCAAATATCTCGTAATCTAAATATGTAATGATATCTGACATGAGTGAAGAAACATACAAAAATAAATGATAACGGCCGACTCTGGTCTGACATACGAAGCGTGTACTCATAAAAATTTACTGCTCAGAGTTTCTGTTTCCTTCATCACACTTCCGCTCTCTGGTCTCGACTACAAACAAAAGGACAAGACAGAAGTATGAGATAACGCGAGGGAACTGTCTTGTTTTTACGGTTCATTTGTTCTATTCGGAAGGGTGTAGGGGTTACTGACCGTGTATTAGGTTTTCAGTGAAATATTTGAAACCATAATAATATTACCAACTTTATTTTGTGGCGAGACACAGACTGTAGTATACCGTCTAACCACATAACAAATGATAATATGCAATTCATACAGAAAACAATTAGAGAAGAGTAATATTNAAAAAAAAAAAAAAAAAAAAAAAAACAAAAAAAAAAAAAAAAAAAAAAAAAAAAAAAAAAAAAAAAAAAAAAAAAAAAAAGAAAGAAAGAAAGAAAGAAAGAAAGAAAACGGAACCATCCCATTAAACCTTAAGTGATTGAGGAATATCCAGCAAAACCATCAATCACGATGGGAATTTAAAACCGAGCAAGTTAATGTCTCAATATAGCAATTACTAAAATAAAATGTTACATATTTACTATTTTTATCATGCTACAACCCCATTAATTATTTTCGCGAAACACCATCACAAATATAAGAATGTAGATAGTTGTAATTACTTTTAATGAAAACATTAAATACTTATAAATAATTAAAGAAACTTCATTGTGCATACAGTATGACATAAAATCAGAAAAAAATTATATATTAAAACTTGAAGTATGAATAACTCTAAACAAAAAGAGGTAATTAAACATTTATGGGTTTACTCTAATGATAACGTATTCTGGATACCATGAAGGTTGAGGTCTATTTTGTGACATTTGTTTTGTTGTTGTTGTTGCTCGATTGTGATTAAAATGTTCGAAACAAAAACTATTACATTAGTTATTGAACTGCTGGTTAAAATACAATAAACAGACATATTTCTATCAATAATCATCATCACCAGTGGTCTAAGTAATGACAAATATTGTAATGTTTTAGACAATGTGGTGATTTTATATCGGGAGAGCATAATTTTCACTATGGTTGGGCATACAAAAATAATGAATAAAATAATTATTTATTGTTTATATTTCTTATACCAAAGTCCATTAGCAGAAAAAAGCAGAAACATCTTCGCTTAAATTTATCGAAGTTTCCATTACAACGAACAAAATTCGATTCTGCGTCCTACTCCAGAACCGTCCTTCTCCAGAGAGACAAGACTGATTTGTTTTGCGAACTCTGAAGTACATCTCCTCGAGCGACACAATAATTATATATCTGCCGATGGCAGCTGAAGAACAAACGGCGAAGCGCTGCGAGAGTGATGTCTCTGTATTGTCACATCGCTTTTAAGCTACGTGATAATATCACGTATATCGTAATTTCTACGCATGTAGTCGCATACTGTCACGAAGTGCTTTTTAGAGGATTCATGGGAAATGAATACATGATAGTGTACACCATTGTGAAACACACACACACACACACACATATATAT
>NNCF01126816.1:181449-201531 GCA_002313205.1 Laupala kohalensis | reverse complement strand
TGTAATTTTACACCTATATAAATTGGAGGGTAATTTATGGTTTTTACTATTTCCTCTGTGATACCCGAAAAATAATGAATCCTAAGTTTGAATAATTTATTCTCTGAAACCAGATAACATAATTTTATTATTTCTCATCTAAAATGTGCAGATTGGATTGGGCGTACACATTTGCTCGTAACCACAATTCACAATGCCCGTTGTGATAGAAGCTTATCAGCGAACACAGCATGTAAGTATATCGTCGACCCCGTGAAGTTATTCTCGTTTTGACTCGGGCGGACGCCAGGCAGCAGTACTTGGTTTACGAGTATGTCGCACTGTGGAGAGCACGTAACGAGCTCGTTCAGCAAAGCTACTCCTTCCTCGCAGCGCCCTAGCAAAGAGAATCCCTTTTTATCTCGATTAATTCACAAAGCTTTTTCGGCGGAGATGCGTTTAATTGGAGTAATTCGGCGCGCACTGTAAATTAGATTCCATGACGCGAGTCAAAATTCGAAACAGTTGAGTCGCAATTTCTCGCTATTCGCGGGAATTCCCGCGCCCTGCACTCGCTCCCGAAGAATGTGAGTGAGAAACGACGGAGTGTATGGGAAGAAGAGAAGAAAGAGATCCCCTTTTCATTTCAGAGGCACTCCAGGAATCTGGCAGAGGAAACTCAAAGAATCGCTTTGGAAATTCCGATCCGATGCGTTTGTCGGTTTGAGATCACTCACCCGTGAAAATAGTGGAGATGCGTAACCCACAAGCTTGCCAAGGTGGTTGCTGGATTCATTTCCCTTTCTCTAGAGCGGTAGAAAGAAAGGGAACGAAAATGATAGCGGTATCTTGGGTGGATTAGTTCACACGTGGCGATGATGAGGAAGCAAAATTTGAGTGGGTCATGGAATCGCAACTTGTGTTTGCAATTACTTTTTTACATCCACATACTATAGGGCTGTATCTAAATAAAAAAATCTCCCTTGGTCAAGGACTCATCACTTCGATTTCTACACGAAATGTGTGAAATGTAAATAACTTTTTATGCCACAAAAAATATATATCGTTTCAGTTCAAACATCAAATATCATGTAATGAAAACGTAATAAAAATAATTCCGAATAGAAAACCAAGCCAGACAGGAATCGTTTGCAAAATGAACGGGAAGGGAGTGAGAGACGTTTCCCATCGGTCTCGCTCCTTCAGTGAGGGAAAGAGATAAAGGGATTTCCATGGAGGGGATATGATTTGTGCTGCACTCACATGCTCTGAGTCGTACATCATCTTTTGACCCGAGCTACGATGAATAGCTGTTTAATAGATCGCTCGTTTAATCCCTGGCATCAGGTCGCGTCCATTTTGCGTCGATATTTCACTGGCGAGCTGGACGCTTCTAGCGCGGCGGTGACATGGTGAACCGAGGACAGAGGGTATATCGAGGGAGCGATATGAAAAACATTTTCAATTGATAGTACAAAATGTTTTCTATATTGCGCACGACAATTTCTTTCAATATACCGATAATACAAAAAAGCATCTCTTCTACATTTTTACACATTTAGCTTTCCGACCTTTTGAAAGCAATTCCGTACCGAAAGCAAGAAAGTGTTTCCATCTATTCTAACCGTGTTTTTACATAAATTATTTGAAACCTTGTATCTACCGGACATCTAATTAATTGAGAATAAGCAAAATCTCTTTAATATTCATAAAATTACTGTTATTCTTTCAAAATAAAAAATAATTAAAAATAGAACGAAATTATTCTTTTGAAGTAAGAAAACTTTTAGCAATTTCAATACAACATGGAATGTTTATTATTCAAATTTGTATACAATTAAAACAATCGCAATTTAATATATTTTGTGATTGTTTTGGACGTTATTTGGTTTGAAACTACTATTATTATTTTCCTGTTTTTTTAATAGATTTTACGTTTTCCTATCCCCTGATAATTTGTGATGCGGTGAAATCCATTTTGTGTTAGTCTAATAGAAACGTTTTCAAGGATTAATCTACATCATACCTGTTCAACCTCTTTATATATATATGGACGCATGTAACTCATAGATGTGGGATCGCGGGTGCCATGTGACATAACAAAGTTGTTAATTATAATAATAGTAACGAAAACAATAATAATACAATTCATTAATTTTTGATATTATAACTAAAAAGAAACTGAATGGTTTAATTTGTTCTAATTTTAACATTTTCTTTACTTTCATTTCTGTGAAATTTGACTCGTATTTTCGCTAGAAGTTATTAAAAATCTGGGGTGTAGCTGGAACATTTTGCTCCAAGCGCATCTTGTAGGTGTGAATCTGTCAGACAGGATCGGTTTGACAATTTTCATAGACTAAAATAAGGTTTCATAAAGATATAATGAACTAGAGCACTAATTTGTCTTAAGAACAAAATTACGAATAAGATTTTTATTCCTGTCCACCAAATCCCATAAATGACTATTAAGACTTCTTGAAGATTCAAAATGTCTAACTCAGCTTCCTAAAGGTTACTCTCTCCGAAGATTTCACATACCCTACCACCGAGTCACTAATATGAACAGATCCGAAAGAGTGCCCTTCACCTTTGGTAATATTTAAGTACACTACTGATAACAGAAAAGGGCCCATTTATTTTTCTAAGTCTCACGCACTGACCAGTTTTGGATCTGTTAAGTTTGCAACGCCTCTCTCCTCCTGCTTCCCCTTCGAAAGGGGAAGTTTCGTTCGACCAATCGTAGGTCTGTTTGAAACGGCTCCCATATTTGGAAGATCGTAAATCGTAACGAGATAAAATGTTTCATTACACATCTATTAAAGAAATATTTTGTATTTTTTTATTATACACATTTTGGACTTCTATAACAAAAATATTCTGTATATTCTTGACTTCAATAAACTTTACCATTCTCTATATTTAAACGACATCTCGAGATTCGTTGTCTCGCAAGGTCTTCATAGGCAATGTAAACGATATTAGAGTTTCTGTAAAAAACGATTGCGTAATACTGTGATAAAATATAGTTTTTAACAGAATTTGAATATAATTGCAAGATATCGTATGGAATTGGTATAATTCGAATCATAAATTACTTATAAATATTCCTATAATTTCTTATATTTACACAGTCAAGAAAGGAAATCAAATCTCATTGCCTACAAATGATGTGTATTGTCGAAAGTAATTTCACATAATTAGCGATTCTCTTAAGTTTTTCGNTTAAGGAACAAATAAATTACATGTTCTAATAATATAATGATCTACAATATAACACTGGTTGTAATCGTGCAGCATATAAAATCGTGATACGAGATTAATATTACAAAAAACGTGTTTTAGATTACAACAAATATAACTTAAACTGAAATCTCTTTCATTAATTTATTCAAATGAAATTGTGAAATGCAACCACAGATTCTTGTTTTCTTTCTTTGTTCCTACTCTCTTTCTCTTCTTTTAAATTTCATAGTTCAATTAAAGAACGTTAATTGCATCTATTAATAATTTTGTTTAAATATGTGATACTCTTTTAATGATAATACTTCTTCAATATACTTGCGTCTGAGTGTTTTGTATTTTTCATGCTATTTCGTTACTCTACTTATCGTTCTTGACAAAGAATTCTGAAATGTAATATAATAATACTATTTCTACATTTCCAACTGATATAGCACTGAACTCAAAACAATAGTTAAAAATAAACAAAATTGTATCACTCATTCCCATCAAAATAATGGAAAAATAAAAAACGGAGCTAAGCAAAATGTAAGAAGAAAGTTCAGCAAATGAAATAGTGCACAGCTAAAAACGCCGCGAAATGATACACCGTCATTGGATGTGAATTCGCGACTAAGGACGTTCGTGTGGGTGGAAGATTCCAAATACAATGAGAAACCTACGATTGGTCGAACGAAACTTCGCCTTTCGAAGGGGAAGCAGGAGGAGAGAGGCGTTGCAAACTTAACGGATCCAAATCTGGTCAGAGCGTGGGACTTAGAAAAATAAATGGGCTCTTTTTTGTTATTAGTAGTGTACAATGCCAAATGAAATTATCACCATTAAAAAGAAAAATTAAAAGTTATAGTATGAACTATTTTTTAAAATTTGTTTTCGTGGAGGTGGGCTTCAAGAAAGTAGAGAGGAGGCGCAATGGTATTGCACTTTGTGAATATTTATTTATTTAACGCCTTATGGCGAGGTTCAACGTCATTAGGTCTCCAACGAACCGTGAATGGGGTTGCCAGAGAATTTGTGGGCAATTATTTATACTAGGGAACAAATTATTTTAATTCCATCCTATGCTTATATCCAGAATGAACGTTTCTGTGTTATCATACATCCGATGCAAATTGTAGACTTGCGACTATTGGCATTGGTTTACTCCTTCGTTTTATTTCACGTGATGAGATCCTTGAACACAACAACAATTGCTCAACAGCTAAGAAAACGTCATTCCAGACTCTGTGGATTTGTGTAAGAATCTAGGTGCCTCAAACACGGCTGAAGCATGGCAGCATATTTTATAAAAGAAACATTTTTTGGTTCAACCATCTAATTGTTGGTCTTCAACTGTGGATTCGTGAGACGTGGTTCGGCACATGATGTAATCAACGTTCCGAACATAATTCACGGAAGTCTCCTCTGAATATTTTTAACTAAAAAATAAATGATAATTAGTTTCATTACACTGGTACTATTTAAGTCAAAATAGTTAATGGGACTTTGGTTATTTATGATAGATACATACTCCAGTGCATGGAAGGTTGAAGACCAGTCCTCTAGTTGGATTGTGTTGACCTTTTTTACCTGCTTGTTCATTTAAACACTCCTCTCCGACTTATTATTTAACTTATTTGTGTCATCCTCTTTGAAATCTGTCGTCAACGGGGGATATTTTATACTTACTGGATAGTAGATGACGTTGAGGAAATTTTCCCTTTCATTGGTAACTGGAAGCGATAGGGAAAGTTTCCAAAGTCTCTCTCGTTCCTCTCATCCTCTCGATTTATAAAAATACACTGCCTTACGTCATATCCTCTCTTCTATCGAATTATTCTGATAATTATCGAAGAAAATTATCAGACACGTATTTTACTTTCTCGTGTGTTTAGCTCAGAGAATATATTGTGCACTTACAGATAATCGATAGGTTGTCTATTCTTCGCAGTCTTTCATACCGGGGATTACTTCATTGCAAGTATTGCTTTAATTATTCCGTGGAGATGTTAACTTTGATAGCAAAATTACTTTAAATGTTACGAGATAAAATTTAAAAACATATTACAACAGTAAATATATGGTTGTATTAATTCATAAAAGTGGTTTAGTTCTCATAAATCGAAATATCGTAATACAAATTTTATTGAAGTTGAGTTATTAAAAAAGATTCGTAATATCGGAAATGAAAACAAATCCTTTGCTGATTATTCCATGGTTTGGAAAAATAAGAAAAATTATTATTCGCTTTTCAAATTTTACGCAGGCCCGTTCAGGAGGGTCAAAATCGAACAATCATGGGATCGTTTATCATGGAAGACAAACCACAGTAGATTCCCAATTATCGGAGCGAATGTACATGGCACCTGGCAGAAGAAAAAAATAATTTAACTTTATGGTACAAAAACTTCTTCAAAAAACATTCAAAACATTATTGAATAGTTACATTAGGAGAACCTATAGTATTTTCACATTGTAAAATGTAATTGTGTAGTTTAATCAAGTTATACGTTTATTGGACCGAATTAAAAGAGAATTGCAGTACAGTAATAATAACGTTTTTTCGCATGCCACATTTTCTTGGAAATCAGCTGCTGTGTCACATCCCATTTGTTTTCTGACAAATTGGCCATCGTAAACCATGTTGCGTGTATGGAACAAAATTTTCTACTTTTGGATGGGATATGACGTTTTAAGATTTTTCGTATTATTGGCGAAGTCGATTAATTATCGCCGTAAAACGAGAGTATTCTGTACTTGTAAACATATAATAGGTCCACCTCTGTCCATAAAATTTTAAGTTATTGTTTAAACGTGGGGAGAACCTTTGCATTCTATTTGATATGTTGCAAAAGAAGAAAAAAAAGAAATGGATCCATTCATCCAGTGAAATGAACTATGTGACGGTCATACTAACACTTCTGAATTGTTTTTGTTTTCCCTCGCAACAGTTAGTGTCATCTGTCAGCTTTAATTTATTATGTTATATAGAAGACTTTCTATAACCTCACGTACCCAGGAAATACACTGCGGACAGAGGAAGGAAAAATACAAGTGGCACACGTGCCGAGATGAAAACAAAGTGTTATTGCTAGCGGTCCGAAAAAAAAAAGAAAAAAAAAGAATTGCTGGAACAAAGCATGCCGGCCAGGCCACAGAGTGAAAAAACTGACGTCGAAACTTGCCTCAGGATGCAGTTCATTTTATCTTTTTTCCTTTCTGAACGTCGATCAATGCCATAAATTGCATACCAATTCGACTGTGCAGCATCAAAGTCACTAATAAATTTTCTATGGCGTGTTGTGAACTATTCATGGAGAGTCACTTGGTATCACGTGTGGAGATGGGAAAATTCCTTGGTCGGTATATGAAATTGGGGTGGTTGTTTCATTTTTGTAAATACAAGTTTCAGAGGATTGTCGAATAAACATAACACGATGATGTGTACATCATGGTCAATTATATAATAATTTCGTACGATAATATTGTGGTACGTAAAATAATGGATGAAGAAGGAAAAATGGAAGAGTTTATTGGTCGATAACGTTGGTTGTAAAACGAGGGACACGGTGGGGAGCGACCAAAGATGGGGTCCCAAATCCCCGCGCATAACTCTTCGTTTCCAGGAGCGACTTTCCTTATAAGTCTGTCCCCAAAGGGAAGCACTATCCTCAAACAAACGACTACGCTGCGTGTTTCTACAAGGAGAGAGTATGAGGGGAACATGATCGCACGAAGTATACGATCAATATTGATCTTCAAAGATTATTCATGTAACGTGGACATTAGGAACAAAAAAAAGCAGAATAGTGAAATATATGTGGGTTTAAAAAAGAGAAATAAATGCGATAGAATGAAAACTATGATAAGAGGACAGTTGTAAGTTAAACTCTAGTCGGCTACTTGAGTGTAAAAATAGATCCAAGGAAGAAAATGAATGCATTATGACCTAAGGTATGTTTCCCCAGTCACCATAGATATTTACTCCAAGTCTTCTTTGTAGAACCCTGTATACACTACAAGTGGAAGCGCGAAATGAGAAAGTGAGTGACTATGAGACACAAAGCTGTCTCCGCGTTCTCTTCATGAAGAGAACTTTATTTCACGTGATCCAGAGTGCATGCGTTTAATTAAGTTGAAACTGTGCGGAGGGATCGAGCGCGTGCAATGTGCTGCATCTTCTTGTTTAGACCCCTTCGGTACTTGGAAGCTGTTGCTCCAAAGGCCCATCCTGAGTCCTGCGAACGCAATGCCCCGCTCCGCTACAGTCATTTAGCTTCTGGAGGAAAAATTGGAGAAGAACATGTGGGAACGCCTACTACGTATTCAATTACTTGCAGCAAAGGTCAAACATCCTGGGGAATGACACCTCAATTTTCTATTGTGTATTTACTTCATTTTGTCATATTTGTGTATTAATATGTGGTTTTAAAAGAAACATGTATTGATAAATAACATAAAGGAAGTAGTATGACAATGTGAAAACTTTTAAAATGCGCTATGAACCACGTGTAAGTCGAAATTTTCACTACAAATCCAGTTTTTTTAAACTTGACGCAAAAACATATTAAATGTTTCATACATCGTTTACGTACTCACATAAATCAGTGGTATACTCTATAGCTTTTTTTTGTAATTTTTATTGCTTTAACCTATTGGTTGTCTTTTGGTCAATAAATTACTAGATTATAATGACAGAGTTGAGGAGGAAATGAAAACGAAGAATTTAAAGATTTAAAAAAAGTGTCAAAAAGTGTTTAAAGTGTAAGAGAGGAGATTCCGATGTAAGACTAGTTTGAGAAGCGAAAATGGAAATACGTTTAGAGTATTGAATCATAATTAAATTGTATATTTCAATATTTTGTATGTATATTGTTCTTACGAGAGATAAATCAGTTCCTTTCACTTTCCAGTATGTATTTTTGTCATTAGGAATATAATTAACAGATTCAATTTTGCAAAAAAGCTAATTGTTGATATTTGTATTCTTGTTTGTAAGGAAGAGTATGGGGATTAAACGTATGGAAAACTAGTTGAATACCCGAAGCTTTGCTCGTATGAATTTTGTTATTTTGGTTTAAATATTCTTCCTTAAATCCCTATATTGTGAACTATTCACGCCAAACATAATATATATTATTAGCTACACACCCCGAATAAGCTCGGGTGTTTTATGTTGCACTTATACTTTATACTTTAGAACAGTCGGATATGGGAAGGCAAAGTGTTTGCTTCACGTGAAGTACCTCATGGCGGGTAGCGCACCAGTCGAATGCTTGCGTGGTCTTCTCGAGACAACGCACGAGGTATCGGCGACGGCGCGGCAGATGCTTGTAAATCTAAAACGCTTGGAAAATGTAAACTATTTGTCCAAATTTTACAACTTAAAAGGCAGTGCTCGTCTTTTTTAAATGCACAAAACACAGAATGCCTTCAATTGCATTAAGATTCTTTATCCTATATAAATAACTCTCTTTAGTTGAAGTATTTTACAGGTCTGTTTTCAATAACTCTTTTTCGATAATTTAGGTTAACCTTTGTAGATAGACATATGCTGTTGCGAACTTTTTTGTAGAACTCTTTGAGTCAAACAATGTTGCCATTCAGTTGTCACCTACCTCTAACCGTTTAGGCAGAGTAAGTGAACATACAAGATTGATTTTCCCCCCGACTTGATTGTGTATTACCGTTATTGCTTACTACTTTTGTTACCTTAGGTAACGAAATATATACAAAAATCCTGTGAATCGGATGAATGGTAAAGGAACGTATAAAGGAAAACCAAACAAATATTAATTTATATATACGTAGATTACAACTTTACTTGATCATTACAACATACTGGAGACTTTCGATCATTATTACTGAATGTAAACATTACTCATCCATTTTGCATTGGTGGCTTTGGCGTTTTTGTAAACGCATTAAATAAATAATGATATATACTTTGGAATTCATAAGACACTTATATTGCAAAAAGGGATAAATATAATCCTTAATGGACATAAGGCAATATTACATCCCTTGTATAATTGTAGGAACTCCAGGATATTACCTACTAATACGTACGAGTGTAGAAAAGGTAGGAGTGGAAATGTAATCATAGACATCAAATGCCTGAAAATATATTACCCATTTTCATGCATTGAAGAGTGAAATGTCGAAAAGTCCAGGAATTGGTTTCTAGTTATTTTGATTAACAACGGTTTCTAACAAAGACGAAGTAAAATCTCAAAATAAAGAGAAAATACGAAATATCACACTTTACTCCAATTTACTTCTTTAAAATAATAACATTGAAAAACATTTTCTTTGTGAACCTCTACAATATGAAAGGAAATGTATCAACAAACTTTAAACCTTCTATCTTTAATAGTTTTCTCTCCAATGATTTATCAATTAGGACTAAGCCACCTATGTGTGTAGATACATTTGCATGGAATAAAATCTGATGCAGACATACTACCAACACCAACTAATAAATTTTCGAAAGCAGATAAAGTTTTGTGTCTTTCTATAATTTATGGGAGACCTAGGGTTCTCACCCTATGAATTTTTGATTTTTTCTAATATTCTGTCACAAGTCCCATAGCTCGTGGGAAATATTATACGAACTCATATATACACGTAGAAGTGAAACACATCCATGTACAGGATGAATTTCTCTACATTTTCACATTTATGTATGGGCGTATTATGGGTTGCATTCTCACAAATACAGTTTTTAATGTCTAACTTGAAAAACTTAAAAATCATAGGACTTTCATACAATCCCCATTCCAACCCCCACTTCTCCCTCATAGGAATAGATTTTCGTAAAATCCTTTCTTAACGAATATTGCCATAAGTAACCCACTTGCAAAATTTCAAGTTTGTAACCTTTATAGTTCCCGTGATTTTGTGATAGTGAGTGGTATTTGTTTCTATAGCACATATAACACTTTTTCCTCAATGAATCTTTACAAATTTAGTTTTTTTTTAAATTATACAGTCATAGTCTTTGGACAACTTCAGAACTCCAACAGATCTTAATGTCCGTTAGTGTAAGATAACATCCACAAATGTTCGACAACGATCTGATCTGTTTTGTGCAATATTCTGGCTATCACTTCTAACAAGGGACTGAGATCTTATCGGAAAAACTTAATCACCGCGATCGACCCGCGGTACGGTCTACTGCCCAAAGCTTCGCTCGTTCCATACAATTCAGCGCATTCCTAATTCTTATTTGCAGATCGATCATCACTGAGATAAGGCGTTTCATTAGAAAAAAGTATTTATTCTTATTTGAAGTTGCTTTATTTATTTGAGTGTTTGTTTCCCACCGAGGTTTTTCGTCCAACGTTGTACAACCATAACCAGGAGCCAGATTTTCCCTACTTCGCGAATAAGAGCGCAATATATTTCATTGCTCCGTTCTCCTTCGCATACTTCTCTTCTCTTGTTGGCGTTCCACTGTGTCGCCTTCACGAACCACGCCTTCTCCGCCTTCCCCATCCACTATGCCACGCCCCAGCGTTCCTCGCTACGTCACCCACCGGGGAGATCCCCCTCCCATTCCCCGTCCAACACACCTGCCGCTTCCGATCGAAGAGAGGCGTCTCCACCACCTATAATCGCATCTCTCTTCTGTGAACTTTGCTTTTCTCCTCCTTCCTCGTGTTCCCTACTAGTACTTTATTTACCTAAACTAGTGGTGTAAAACCATTGCACATAGTTTCTCAATCTGCAGCATAGAGTGACACAAAATATCGTAAATGTGTTATGTAAATGTAATTTCGTTGTACACAGAAATTGATGTATTTTCGTATCTGCAGTGCGTTTACTATCCTCCTACGTATTTTATCATTATCATATCTTTCATTTCAGTTTACTAAATGTGTATTCTACGTCTTCTTGGTCCATTTACACTTAAAAATTATTCAAGCTTCTTGAAACAGTAAACCAATGTGTAAGCGTAGCAGACAGAAATTATTTTACTGCGTCTATACCAAACTTTCAAGCGTAATACCGCGAATGCGGATGTAATGCGTACGAATTGAACCTTACGTACAAGAAATTTAAGCAAAATCGTTAAAGCTGTTTTTGAGAAACATTCGAAACAGTACTTTGACCTTCATGTGAAGTACGTTTTGTTTTAAAGTTTAAAAAAAAGAGAGAACGTGCATCGATAGCAAGTAAATTCTACAGTGAATACAAAATATGAATTAAATATATTCATCCATTTACTCAGAATTGCTGCGCACAGACGGATAGACGTTATGCCAAATACAACTTTTTCTGAATCAGGAATACCCAAAACGGATATTTCCGTCGAAATCTCGCTTTCGATTTTTTTCACGATTACAAAACTTTCTATATACTACGTATATGAGAAAGTAAAAACACGCAGCAAATAAATTAATTCCCGTCTTAAAATGTTTCGAATATTGGCCAAAAAAGTGCATACTTGATGCGCAGTTCTTTTGTCGTAATAGTAGTCTTCATTTTAAGGGATCATGGTAGAGAAATAAATTTAATGCGTTCTGACATTTCTACGTGCCAATTTTGAGTAACAAAAAAAAGTGACGTATGTAATACCCTATTCTGTTTAACGAGCTTACGTTTGTTGTGTATCGGTAACGGTTCGATCGATTTCAGTGAATTTAAGTAGGGTTTTAGAAATGCAAAACAATTTTCATCTCATCTCAAGACAAAAAAAAAAGTATTACATTCAAAACAAAACTCCCTCAAGCGCATGAAGATGTATTGATACCCGTACGTGTGCTTTCAAATTCGAAAATTGTGTCAACTGATTTCTCTCTCGTAAAAAAAAATGACATAAAACAGTTCAAAACAATCACCATTTTGTTGGATATTTTCCTCATTGCATTACGACGGAACTTTATTGAGAACTTAAACAGGGAAAGAAAAAATTGAGGCATGTAGATGGAAAACGTTCTAAGTGCCAAAAGCATGTCTACAGGAGACTTAAAATACTATTTAACTGAATTATGAAAAATTATGAAAGCATCATCATACATTACTTGTTTGATATTACAACTAATAGTGCTATTAAAATATAAAATTTTATCCAAATTTAAGGTCTTGTGCCGAAACAGTTGTAAGTGCCAAATAATTAAATTATGTCGAGGTATATTGTTAAACCGTTGTAGGTGTCAAATCACTATTAGATATGGAGAATATTGGAAATGTCACATTTGATTTCCAAAAGACGCTGATTTGAAACAGATCATCTAGTATCCACCAAGTCTTTTCAGGGTATGTTATTTTTCTCTCCTTGTTTGTTGATCTATCTCCTTTAACTATATCTGTTCAACTTTTAATGCCATGTGGCAGCAGCTCATCACTTCTACTTGACAGCCTCGTTCCTTACTACGAACTGGTGAAATATCTACTTTCTATAGTCCAGTTTACATATCTTTCATGTCTCATTCGTGGAGGGGGTTCATGTCTAGAAATACAAGATATCTGAATTCATGAGCAACTCGTATTCAAGGTTAATTACCACACATTTTCCTATTATTTCCTCCTTTGTTCGGCATCTATTGGAAAATAACACCAACAATGTTCAGGGTATTATACCTATTGTACGTTCATAATTTTTAAAAATTTCCAGTTGATTTTTTAAATGTTCCTCAAAAACTAAAATTCCCGTGAATGAAATAGGTTCTCACTTTTCCGGATAATATTTACATCCAGAAAATAAGAATAACAAAAATCTGAAAATAAAACAATAATTACTTTTTGGTTTATCTAAGTAATTGTAATGGTCCTGTGTTCGCATTTTATACAAAAAATCGTATCAAGTGTTTCCGAGTGCAATTTGCTTTGTTGCCGTTTTCTACACTCTCGTGTGTCTTCATTTCTCTTTTCTGTGCCATGGACAGTGCTGACGACATAGCTCCTTCTGCTGCTTCGCGATATCTTGTTTCATTTTTTCATTCCCTTGTGTTTGTGTCACATCCCAGCCTTTTCATGCCATCCCCTGCTATTATCTCTCGCTGGCACTCTTTTCTACCGTATCTCTTCATACTCTGCTTACTTTTCCCATCTAGATACTTTAATTTCCCCGGTTTCCTCCTATCTCAGCCGTCTATCTCTGGATTACCCGCTTTCATCCTATCGTTTCACATTTTTTCTATTACTTTATCGTTTCTCCTCTCATTATTCACGTACCCTCCAAACGTTGTTACTTGCAAGATAAACTAGTGTTTGTCCTTAAATTCGAATTTGAAAAATATATTTTCCAGGTAAAATTATGTTGTTGTTCCTGGTTACAATTTTTTCAAATATAATTTGAGTTAATATACACCCTGTTGTGTATTCAGTGAAGTTCGTGAACCTAATTTCAAATTTCTACAAAAAAAAAAAAAGAAAAAAAAAACCGTCACAGTATGTAAATGTAATTAAATTTGTAATTTATGTCCATTCCATTCATCTCACTATATTAATTGCTCATGAAGCGCTTTTAACTGAATACATCCTAATAAGCCAAAACTTCAGCTTGTACATCCTTTCCTCACGAAAACAGAAAATGTATTTTAACTTTTATTGGTGTTCTCAGCACATCGATTTCTGAGTAATGAGATCGTTGTGTGTTTTGAAGGAGTCCTCGTTTCTGAAAGCTCTGTAGAGCACGAGAGGTTTTCATCTGCTCTCGTCAGCACTCTCTCCCACATGTAACAGAGAAATATGAGAGTAAATATTTCTGGAATTCACATCCCTTTGCGCCGAGCACTGCTCTGCAAGTACAATTGATAAGAATCGTAATTCAAGAAACTGTTGACGCAGAAAAGTAAAATAACACACATTTTGGAAAACGTTGCAATCAATTCGAATTTCCCACCCGCGTTTTTTTTTAAATTAATCTAGTAACGACTGTGGTTTGTGAAAGATAATAAGGGTAATAATATAATCTTACCCCCAAATTTCTTGTGTTTTTCTTCGCTTTCGTGTAATATCAGTGAAATATATTTTGAACTTATAAAACAAAATATGGGAATGTAAGATGCAAAACTCTCTGAACCATATCTGATCAATAACATTTTGTTATTTATTTACAACGTGTTGTAACCACGTTGGTTTGAAATATAAGATGATTTGTTATTTAAAAGGAGTTTCCATTACATTTTTCGTTTAAAGCTTTCTGTAAATTGATTTTTACCAAGGAAACTGAAATTTGATACTTTATCATTTGCCCGGATGTTATGAACAACTATTCTAGGTTCTATGAGCAATCATCTCCTACACGTTAGACTTCGATGACGCATGGGCTTTATGATGTAGGTTTGGTATTAGGGTATCGATAACAGTTAATCAAGCTTGCTATTGGACATAATCTGCGCTGCATCCACCCAATTGGATCATTCTATCCTTACGTCACCGATCAATGCTCTTCGCTCCAGGTGCGCGGACCACCGACCGTGTGTTAATTTACCAATGGGTTGTTACGCTGTATGTTTTCCGACCATCCGCGAAAACGAATGTGCCGCTCCGCCTGAACACAGAAAATTCACTGCGCACATTCATTATTTTTAATTCAGGTGATCAACATGACCAACACGTCAATACTGGTGGAAATCAGTTCGTTCATGTCAGTGTCACAAATGGCCCGTACTGTATCTGTCAACTGCCATACATTTCTTATGACGCAGCTTTCAAAACTTCAAAACTTTCCCAAATTGATGTTCCAAAACTCGCCCTTTTTCTAAAATTCAATTCAAACTTAACTTGCTCTACACGAGTAATAGAATTAAACACATTCGATGTAATTTGTTTGGAAAATGAATAATTTTTTGAGAATGTTTTCTTGTGTAAACGCTTCTTCTTAAAGGAAATGTCGATTCCCAGAGTATAAATATTATATAACGACTTAGTATATATTAATCTATAGAATCCAAATTGAGTTTCTGTATTTCTGTCCCGTGGTGCAGAGACGGATGAGCCAAACGCTTCGAAATTCGACTGTCGTGTTCTCCAGAGTCAGTTGAAGAGTACCACTTTGCAATTTTTAAATTTTTATTTCGATTTGTTAATTAACGTTCAAAGTACTTTAATTTTTTCTCCTAGGACAGAGGTTCAAAGACCCTGAGCTTTGAGATTCGGCATGCCATTTTCCCAGCGTTCTTCTGTATGGACCTTNTTTTTTTTTTTTTTTTTTTTTTTGAAATTCGATATAGAGGTCATAGAGAAATTTTTTTAGCGTTTTTGCTCACCGTTGTGGGACGATTTGACCGATGTACTTAGAACAAAATTCGACAAGCGCGGTAATTCTCATTTTTTATTTGTTTATATTACATTTTATTTTATGAGATTTTGCTTACTTTCTGAATTATTACCATTAAGTGCGTTATATAGCTAAGTACAATAGTTGCATCCTAAGAAACTAAAAAAATAGACTACATAATTAGTTAGTAGTTGCAATCAGGCCATATTATCAGTCATGATTTCTTTTCGTATCGCTTAGTGATTTGTAACCATAAAATTCTACTCTAAAAATAAGGGGTTATGGATGCTAATGAACATTACTCACGTATTCTATCATATTGCAAATATTGAAAACACATCTCAATATTTATAGAAACCTCATGTGAGAAGAAATGTGGGTAATCATTTAGTTACACAATGCATCGCCTTGAACGTCGTAAATATTTTTAATGAAACAACATTTCTATCAAGCCATGGACTGTTTGGGTATTAACACTACTCTAAAAATTGAATCGATTTGATGGTAAGAATACTATCCACTCGTTTCAAAATGAAAAGGAAGTGAAGACACTTCTGGTCTTGGATAAGTGTACCTTCTCTGAGCAATTACCTCTCCCTTTAACTATAGCATGCTCACTCGAAGCCACGCCACACCTGCCCTCTGTGATACGTTCTCCGTGAGCCATCCTCCATCACAGCGGTGCTTCGTCTCTTATGTTCCCCGAAGGGCACTAGATCCTCTCGCCTCCTACCACAGCTAGCACCCTATCACAGCTGTCTCCAAGCATGGACTATACATCAGCGACCTCTATCACCCCCTCTCACACATCGTGTGGGTAGGCAAAAGAGATACGATAGGGGGATCTCATCGTCCAACGATGTTTCTCACATTTTGTAGAGACCAAAGGTCGTTGATTGTATTTTAAATTAATTTAACAGTTTTTTTTGTTGTATTATGACTCTGTATGACCATGTTATAGGCATAGTTAAACAAATAAAATAAAAAGGTCGTCCAAAATTAAACTAGTGGTGCAAAACCATTGCACATACTTTCTCATATACGTTTCTCCGTCAGCAGCATAAAGTGAGAAAAAATTATATAGTGACTATTAATTTTTTTTTCTTCTCGCTTTATGCTGCTGATAGAGAAATGTATATGAGAAAGTATGTGCAATGGTTTTGCACCACTAGTTTAATTTTGGACGACATTTTTATTTTATTTGTTTAACTATGCCTATAACATGGTCATACAGAGTCAAAATACAAAAAAAAAAAAATATTTGAAATTTGAAAGCAAAACGAATATTCAGAATATTATTTCAAAACATATAGCGACGTGTCAGTCGTATAAATATCGTATAAGTGTTATGTAAATTTAATTTCGTTGTAGACAGAAGTTGATGTATTTTCGTATCTGCAGTGCGTTTGGTGTCCTCCTATGTATTTTAACATTATTATATCTTTCATTTTAGTTTACGAAAAGTGTATTTTACTTCTGCTTGGTCCATTTACACTATCTCTATCGTTTTGTAATTTGGTAATTTTTCTATTAAAATTGCACTGTTGATCCAGAAATATTGAAAATATGTCTTTCATAATGTAATTCAAACCAGTGATTAGGAAGTATCAACACACATTAGCCGGTCATACGTGGAGAGACACTAGGGCATGAATCCCACCCTCCAACCCCAATCTTCTTCTCAGATTACGTATTGGCATTAAAAGAAATTTGTAATTAGGTACTGATTCGGTATTTTGTTGTTTTTTTATTTCACCTTTCTAGATTATTTTTAATAATAATATTCACCTTCATACCTTACTTTTATCTGTATTTATTGACACATGTTTTTTTTATATATCCAAGTCTCCATGCCTCTTCTTTCTCTGATTGCTCTTCGTACGGGTGTTTTACCGGTACGAATGTTTTCTTGTTTTTATTAAATAAACCTTAACACAATTTTCCTTTTAAGGTACATGATTTTCTATTTCTGCTTTTTATATCTTTCAGTAAAACAAAAATACTATTCCTCCATTTATTCTCACTGTAGTAGCAAGCAAACCGTGGTCAACTGATTTAACTCTGGTTGACTTGCATTTATTCTGTGAATTCTACAAGCACATGAATTACAGTTGTGTTATGATTCTGTAGGAAACTAAAAACAAATTTTTATGTCAATTGAACAAGTAGTTTTTGAGTTAAACCGTGAAATAGAACGAAGTGGATTTTTCTAATGTTACGTTATTCTACAACTTTTTTTATAAAACAGCAATTCCCAAAATTTGCAATGGGCGCATTGTATTGCAATATTGAAAAATTAATTCACGGTACTATTTTTCTTAAATATATAAAGCAACAATTAACTAATCGAAGATATTCGGTCACATAACTCTCATTGCGAAGGAAAATTTAACTCATGTTTAGTTTTCAGTTATTGGGGATATTTTTCTAATCGAAATTTGTTTCTTCTGAGTCTGATAAATGTTTAATCTTTTTTTATATTCTTAAAATATATAAAGGGAAGTCAATGAAGACACCAATTTTAAAATTTAAGTTTTTTTCTGGAAATAAAGCTCTTTAGACAAACTTTTGTAACTTTACACTTAACTTAAGCTGGAAAATTGTACTGTACTGTACAGTGAATAGTTTATAGCGATCCGTAGATCGAGATATCTGTGGGTATAAAAAGTTATGGTATCTCTCAGATTAAAATTTGAGTTATCTATTTCATATTATTATTTACGATTTATATTGTGTTTAAATTGTGTTATGGCAATAATGTTGATGCAACGCCACCAACCTTCTGTCACGTTCACCGCATTCTTTTCGGTCGTATTGCAGTCATCCCTCACATTTTTCTGATAAATTACTGTAGCCCTTTATTTTTGGTTAATCTATGTCTCATTAAATATTCATGCAATAGAAGTTCATTTCGTTACTTTTGGTAAACATTGTTAAAGATAAAGACCATAAAATATTTAGTGACTGTTATATCGTATTCTCAAGAGACATACTTTTGTAACTTTACAAAAGTTACGAAGTGTGTCATATCCCTTTTGCGAACATAATATATATTAGTTCCTTACACTTATTCAAATATAGAAATCTCTTAGATTGCGGTGAATCTCTTAGGAGGCGAACGGGATGGCGAAGTCGGTAAGCGCATGAGCGCGCTGAGTTCAAAGTCCCGGGTTCGAACCCCGGTCCCGTCTCCCATTTTCATTGAAAATAACATAATTAACTTAATCAAATGTAAAACATTAAATAAAATTTGATAAACTAGCTATGTAACAGTGATTTTTCTTTGCGTGAATGTTGTGATTATTTTACATCATTTCTTAAATGCTTAATGATATCAAATAAAAATGTTATTCATTATTGTTTGTGATTTGATCGTGTTGGTGTGTCATGCTCACTGATTCGATAGAGGATTTGTTCCTGACGAGTACTTTATTGATCAGTTCGTAATAGCTTCGAATTCTTCAAACGACCCCTCGAACGGACACAGATTCTAACACGTGCCCTAACGTTATAATAATACTCCGTATAACATTAACATAGTTGATGACTTATTTATATCTCGCACAATTCATACAACAATTTAAAGTCAATGTTTGATAGAACAAAACTTATTGTCTACCTCGTCGGTACTACCGTGTCTGTGACATCTGATTTAATCGTGTTATTGATATTTGACTGTGAATATTAGTTCATAAACAAGCACTTAATATTTATAACAATACTCCAAATTATGTTTTTTGCCATGGAAATGGTCCTTCCTGTTCCACGTTTCCTCGTGTAGTGTTGTAAAGGAGAGGGCTTTCGCGAATACTGTGTGAATTCCTGTTCTTGTAAGAAAGGACAAATTTTAAATAGCCTTCTGTCCCTTGAAGGTCCTTACACATCAATTCATCATGTTCATACATATCCATTTAATGAGATATCTACAAATCTTATACCCACATAATTTCGTTTTCATAAGGTACACGTTACGTTCAGTGCATCGGAGCACATCGGAACACTCATAAACTGTATGCTGTTTACTTTCTATCGATGTATCACTGAAAATTTAGATTTGATATACACTGTCGATCACGCGTTTCGACTAATCCCTAATGAACACATCACTAAGTTTGATCTTATCAGTGATGCAAGATAAGTTTCACATCTTCTGCAAAGCGATCAAGAATTTTTAAATTTTTGTCCACATTTCACAAATATTGATCAAACAGCTCTGTTACGCTGTGCTTTGATTGCAAGCTCTCATTCATAATCGAATTTTACTTCTTTGAATAGGGCACTGCGTCGGGACGTGTGACGTGCTCTGTAAATAGTGTAATAATGCAAAATATACATGCATATTTCGTCACTGCTTAGAGAAATGGTTTGGACACTTTCTTTGTGCAAGACCTCGCCAAACTTCGCCACTTGTGTCACCGCCTCACATTACATTCTGCGTGAAGGATTTTCGATATGATGAGTAGACCATTTCAAACATCTTACACCGGATCTCACCATTCATTTATTTTGAATTTTGTCCGAGGTGACATTCAAAGAACAAGATTTGTCAAAGTAAAAGACAAAGTTTCAACAAACCGCGCACATAAAAATGTTGTTGAAAATGTTGTGAACCGCATTCAATTTTTAAAGCAGTGCAATGGAATATATATATA
>NNCF01126816.1:164925-179925 GCA_002313205.1 Laupala kohalensis | reverse complement strand
TATATATATATATATATATATATATATATATATATATATATATATACATATGTGTGTGGAGACAGAGAGGCGAGAAGCAATTTAAGACATATGAGTAAGAAAACCAGAATATGCATTTTAGTTCATTACAGTAACAAATAAATTAAATTTAGCTCCTTACAATACATTCAAAAAGCAATCAATATATAAAGCAAGTACGGTACTTCAAAAAATCAATTTAGAAAGAATTTGAAATTGCGTCCAAATAGTGTATGATACTGTGTTTTGACATTCAGTGACTAGTCAACTGAGAAAAATTCTCCGTTATGCATTAGAGATGGTAGACTAGCTTCTCTTTTGTTCCATTCGCGTAGAGTGGACGGATACAAAGAGTTTCCAAGAGAAGTGGAACACACGTATTCTCGGTTATTGGTCAGCAAAATTCAATTTTACCTCAACGATGTCTCGCTGAAGTATCATCGACAAAACAAATACGTCGGGGACAAGGAACGTATATTTGGAATTATGAAGTATAGTGGTATATGCTTTGAAGTGTAATCGTTGGTTAGGCGTTTTATCAACAGAATTAAATAGATTACTTGAAAACATAAGTTGTTGTAGCAAGTATGAGCAAGTTTTCAGAGAAATGTTTCCGACAATATGTGGAGAGTCAAACAAATTCATGTATAGAAACATGAGATGAAAAATGAAATACGCTGTGAGTCCTCCTCCAACCATTGATTTTAAGTATCGAATTAAGATTATGTGACAGCAAGAATGTAGGAAAAAATATTCTTATATAAAATTCTTAATATAGTATGAAGAACATAGAATGCTTTTTATTGGGACACGCAAGTAACAAGAGAATTCTTTGTGAAATACCTCGAAAATTTTATTAAAACAATGAGTTGAGAAAAAAGCAGAAAAAAATCGGAGAAAATAAAGATATTAAAAAGAAGATGGGAAGGGATTTTAAAGCAACATATTTAAGACATGGTATATTTTAAAAAACGGAAACATCAAAGAGAATATGCAACTGAATAAAGAAAAGGAAGAACAGATCCAAGAGGCAGAGAGAAGAACCAAAAAACGTTCTCTGTACGAAACAACTACTTAAGGTAACGAGGAGATTGTACACCTCTCAGTGAGTCCATTACAGCACGAAGCAACTATGGGTGCAAGCGAGTAAGTGGGCGCATGGTGGGTGAGTAGATGAAGCGAGGTCGAGATAACGCTCGAGGGAGGCACGGACGAGCGGTCGAGCAGAAATTTCCTATCTGACCCCGCGGCGCCCCGTCAACCCTCAGCAAAGCATCTCCCCTAGCGAAGCCCATGACCTCCTACCTGCCTATGACCACGCATCCTTGGAGATGCAGAGTGGGAACGCGGAAATTGAGTGAGAAGGTGAAAACTACAGTTACTACTCTACAGATAGGATACCAAGTACTATGGTGTTTGTGAAAATTGTTGAGAACACACATCTGGAGAAATAGGAACACAATTAATTAAACACTATAACTACACGTACGAGCTGACAAAAAAATCGAAATACCAATTTTTATAATGTGTCTGTTTGTGATAATGTTTTATTCTTAATATTTAAAAAAACGTGTGCCAAATTGACAAATAAATTAAATTACGTTCTTTTTACGGTATATTTTCGCACAGTATAATGTACGTAAATAGAAGTAGTATTCAAGATTGGTTTTAAAAATTACAATGAATAAACGAAAACAATATTTTTAATACATCGTAATTTAATTATTAGTAAAAGTATTGCTGTAGCTGTACATGGGATCGATGATATGGTGTTAGAGTAGTAATACCAGGGGAGAGAGAGCTAGAGTTGTTGGTGTTATATGTGTGAATTATAGCATTCGATATTATTATAGCATTCGATAGAGATAACTAAGCAATTACGTAGTTGGTATTATTATAGAAGTACCAGTGATCATTCTAACTTCTTGTGAAGGCTGTGCGAGATGTCGAGATTAGTCGAGTACACAAGAAAGTAGTAGGAACATATCGCGGAAGTACCAGCCTCGAATGTGACACCACAATCCGCATGTGAGTATGTGAGTGTAGCTTTGATGGTGAGGGGTGGAGGCGCTTTTGGTAAAAAGGGTGGTGAGTGTGGGTGGAGAGTTGGAAACTATTCAGAACGCGGCGCCAGCGAAGTGTTGTTACTGGCATAGAAACACTGCATAGTGGAGAGATCGGTCAACAGGAAACACGGAATGGAAACTGTAGTCGAGTTCACAGAACATGTCTTCCACATCGATCTATTGATTCCACTCCATGTCCTTTCCCGAGGACAGTCACCAGGCAGCTGGTATGCGTTCCTTTCGCTACGAAGAGGGGAGCAATATATGAAATCTCAGTGCAGGGTTGAAAGGACAAAAAGTGTAAAACGTTGATAAACGTACGTAGATGTGTATTTTTGTAAAAGAGAGACAATTTCGAACAATTGTTGAGAAAACACATTTGAGGAAATGGAAAAAATAATTAAACATTTTATACTTAAAAGAGTCACATGGAACATCAGTTATTCCAAAGTGTGTGGTGTTAGATAAATATGCGTGTTAAAAATAATGTACGAACACCAGTTCTCAAATTACCTATAAATAAATTTTAAAATTGTGATTTTGATTGTAATGGGGTGCATTGGGGTAAAATGTGGTATATGAAAAACATTTGCTATTTTTAAAAAAGTAAATAAGATATTACTTCGGTTTTTGTTTGTAAAAAGTAAACAAATATCCAAATTTCTGTCATTCTCAGTATCTCAATTTTAAATGCGAGAAAGGGGTAAACTTATTTTGGGATTAAGTCATCCACCTAACTATTCCACTCCTATCTATTCTATATCCATGCGTACTCATGGGACTCTGGAAACTTTCGTGGTTAAGTATCGTTACATATGATGCGATATCATTGCAAATATTATTTTCTGAACTTGAGGAGAATCATTTTAACTATTTATTGATGATTTGTTATAGCGTACAAATAGAATATCAATTATGGTAAGTTCGTAATATGTTTCCAAGGTGACGCTACTTACTGTTCGATAATTCAATGAAGAGTTCTAATGACCTCGATGTTGGCGAGCCCTAAAGCCCCATTAAGAAAAATTATTCCATGAATAACGCACAGAATGTAGTAAGTTCACAAACTATGCCCCCAAGGAATTGTATTTATACTCCAATATCCTTCATTCCGTCGTAATTATATATTTAAAAAATATTAATTATCGGTAACTGCTATTTTCAAATCGATGTTTCGTGACTCCCGTATGACGAGTTGTTTGTGTGACTATTTGTTGACTCATCTCGCCTTCAATGGTACTCCACTGTTAGTCGAGTTCAGCAAAAACCGTTTGACGTAGGTAAGATAACTAACAGTTCATGCAATCGCACATTTCCATTTCACTCTATCTTTTTATCCATTTGCTCGTCAAATTTGGAGGTCCATTTTTGGGTTATCATTTCATTCGATGTGTCGTTAAATGACTTGTGAACTATGAGGATAGGTGTACTCCCACATGTTGCAGAGCGAGAAAAATAACAGAATAACAACGCAGTTTGTTCTCGTCACCAAGGAGATTTCAGTGAATTAAGAGTTTTTCCTTGCAGTAAATGAAAAGCTTTATTCCGTACCGTATGTTATTACAAACCTTTGAACAGAGTAAAATCTGTTGATAAATCATAAAAAGTGAAAGATAGCGTTTTCCTCCAGAGTTGTTGTCGTCCGGATAGCACATCGCGAATAACTTATCCATCCGGTAATAGTAGATAGTCTTTCTCCGCGCTCTATTCGTTGGATAGCTCCGCTACTAGAGAGGTAACTTGAATGAAATTTTTTTACTGATTATAGTGTGTGAGGTTTGTATACTGTGGTTTTGGTAATTGTCCTTTTTTATTTTTTTAAAAATAATGTTTCTTTCGAGTTTCTGCGTTTTCATTCCGCTCCTCGACACACAAGTTTGCGTTGTAACATTTTGCGTGGTAGTGTCAGGTGTTTTGGAAACAAACCGTGTTTGTGCCCCCCTTTTGCTCTCATCTTTCGAAAGTGCTTCATAGTTAATTCTCGCGAAAGTGGCAACGTCGAACGGTTTGCTAGCGGGAGTCGCCCTACCAGATGGATGAACGTGGGGAAACGAGTAAGATAGTTTAGTGAAAACTCTGCTAGTTACCTGCTCAGTAAGTAACGGGCAGATAGTGGAAGAGTAGTGAAAGACGTCTAGAGTCGTCAAACTTTTGTCGCCTTTACAAGCTGTGCGCGTCAAGTCCGATTTGATGGAGGTGTGAAAGTAGGCCAAAAAAAATGTTTTCAGAACTTAACCCGAGAACTTAACTTCTGGAATTCCTTTTAACAGCTTTATACGATTCGATATACGAGTTATCTAAGTAAGCACAGTCACAGGAGGGTAACATTGCTCTTGTAGTAAAAAGGGAATTTTTCACATTCATTTCTCCTGCAATATATCCTAAACTACGCTTCCACGCAAAAGAATTAATATCGCAAGAATGAATAACCATTAAACTCTACGTCGAATAAGCATCTGACTTTCCTGGTAGTTCAGTCATAATCGACACTCAAGGAATATTTTTTCGCATTGTGGATCAAATTCACATTTGGTGGGTTTTTTTTCAAGCGTCCTTGACTCAAAGGGTTCTTCTTAATTAAAACACAATGAACCGAAAACTATACGTCTTAATTAAATTCTACGTCTCGAAAGCATAGAAATTTCAGAGTTTGTCAAGTTTATGTAAATTGATACGGGTCACTCTTTACGTATGGGAATTGATTACTGAAAAAAATGCTGAAGTATACAATTTATGTTTTGACTTTGAAATGCCATTTGGTAAACAAAAGTAAGGAACTTTTTGACTTGTCACAGTAGAATGAATCATAAACATTCAAAATCTTATGGGTATATAGGCAAGATTAATTTTAATATAGGTGTTTTGTTGTTTGGCGTTCACTGCAACCCTAGACTTATCTTTCTTATGATACGGACACGGAGTAATTTTATGTGAAATAATCATAAGATTATGGAATAAATTATATTTGTTTTAGTTTTTAATGGGAATGTACTGATACACAAGCTTTAGCCGATTTTCAGTTGTTTTTTTTACCCCTACGCACAAACACAAAATTGTCGTTGCACGGAATTTTTAATATTTTTTTCGTCCTGCATCAACATGGTCTTTTGATCACGAATCCAGGTCACATCCGGTGACTACCTAACAATATTTTTAATTAAACTTACATAATCATTGCAGTGTTTAACAGATGAGTAAACGTAATCAGTGGAGACAGCGGTGTGAAGATATCACAGGAGATTCTCTCTTGCTCATTTATAGATGCGTGACGAAGCAAATATATCATTTTCTCATTCTTTGTTTGTAGGAATACCATAATTAATTATGTTATTACAATTACATCTCTTAAATCCAGGTACATCAATTATAGCCGAACATCAAAGGAATTCTCGGCTTCCTTAAATTCTAAAATACGGACTGTACCTTAATGAATGAGAAAATTCGAGAAGTGTGTCAACATAAAGTGGTGAAGAGAGGGACTTACAATACCTTTTTATAGATATTTCATTTAATTACTTCATGTATATTTAGATGTGAGGTGTTGAGCTATCAGGACAATTTGATATGCGTACTATACTGAGATATTATAACTGAACATACGTACGAAGGAGCTGTGTGATTATTATATCTTGAAATAAATGTGTTTCGCGTTGGCGAATTTGTATATTTCCCGAAGTAAATATTCTTGGTGCAGTGATATACATATCCCACTTTAAACTGTCCCACAACATCCCCCGAAGGAGCCCAAGGGGTTCACGGAGGGTAGATTTCCGCATTTACTAGGCCATGGCACTAGGAGAAGCCACTCGTGGCTCTGTGCCACTGTGGCCAGCTCCGGCCGGTTTGACCTCAGGATAGATCCGATGCTAATTTTACAGCAGGCTGAGTAGACCTGGGAGTTAGACTGGATGTTGAGGTGTGAGGAAAAATCCCCACCGCACCGGGGATCAAACCCCGACCATCCAGCCAGCAGTTGAGCGCTCTATCGTATTCCATTTCCTTTTAGAAACTTAAATATTCCATGTCAGGTTCAATAAATGTGAGGTGTAAAACGTCAACTTCCTCCTGTCTAGAGAAACACTATATAATAGGTAGAATTTGAGGTGTGTTCTGTTAGTCTTCAACGAGGTTGAAATTAAAATCATTTCTTTGGAACGTTATAATTTCTACTCTCCTATGTAAAACTCTACAATATAAATATGTAAGATAATGACCAAATGCAGTCAATACATATTTTATAGTTTCCATTTTTCAGTATTTACAACAGAAAAATGTAAAGAAATCGTGTTTTTTAATCGTGAGGATAATGAGTCGATTTTTTTGAATCCGATGGCAACTATTTCAAAGAAGAAGAATTGTTTAAATACTTGGTGGTAAATAATTCTCTCACAGTATTTACGATTTCCCTGAACCTACGCTATGTAAACATAATTAACAAGAAATTTCAAATTCTAATTCAGAAATTTCTAATAAAACACACTTGAACTCTCAGCACTTAGCTTGATATCATTATATTATTTCAAATAATACATAGTAAACTATCGCTGCAAAACAAAATAGTGGTGAATTTGAATCGTTTTATTTGAAATTTCGTATGTGTATTTTGAGAATCAGGAAAAGAATTGGTGTTTGTTCAATATTTTCATCAAAGTATACATTTATCAACGAGTCATTCAAAATGAACATTTAATTGATTAGAATTGGGAACATATTTTGAATTGAACTATCATTAAGTAGGCACAAACTAGTTTTTCATATTTCGTTCATTGCGATGAGTCAGAACAGGAATAGATCATTTATATTCCCCACTGATGTGCTGGAGAATACAGAAGTTTGGAATTATTGAGAATTATCAACTTGTCCCAAGGAACATAGGAAGGTTTTCGCATCTTCGTTCAAAGCTCGATGAAAAGTAATGAATTATACTGTAAAAAAAGTATCTCGAGGTTTTGCTGAGGCGGAGATAATAATATGGAGAATAATAAGCTGAGACGGTTCAAAGAAGATAAAAATGGGACGCAGCAGATGGCTAGCAATAAGTGGTTTAGTACGTGAAAATAATCTCAAGAGATTGAGGAGCGATATAATAAGCCCTAAAGAACGCAGCCTAGGGGTAGGTATTGGATGGCGAAGGTTCAGACCGCGATGGCGTGACGTAAACCCTTTAGAAGCGAAGAATGCACCTCGACAAGTGCCGGAAGCGATGTTGCAGTTGGGAACGCCGAGAACGTCGATTGTGGCACGCCAAGGGTCGACCAAGGGAACACGCGTATTGTTAGATAGAAGCATACAAAGCAGATGAGAGAGAGAGAGACTGCGAAAGTGTGCAGATGTACGGGTGGAGTCAGGTGAGGAATTGACGTCACTCAACAGAGGTAATGGCAGAGGAAGAAAACGGAGACAAAGGAATGAACGCTCGCTTGACTATGTACACCTACATTGAGCTAGCAAAGCAGTTGTAACAGAATTCAATATTTTTATCATAATCAGTTGGTGTATATTTAGTGGTTATTAAGTGCACAAGAAAAAAAAATTGTGCATTGTTCTTTTAATTGTTATAATATTTTTTGCTGACTTAATATTAAGCCAGAAGAGCATCTCATAAACATAAAAATATTCCATTATAATTGAATGCAATCTATAGAAACTTTTAGTGTTTGACTAGTGCTACAACAAAAATACTCATCTGACCTTGATTGAAAAAAATGTTATAAACAAAATACCAAAAAAATCTAATAAATAAATTAAAAATTGAACTCGCATATCCTTCACTTTAAGAAAGCACTTACAATTACATTTACAATAGTGCTCATTACCTAATTTTTTTAGTGCAATAATTTTTACAATGTAAATAAATATTTTCCGTCTACTATTTGAGCTAGCAGTGCACCAGGAAAAGAAGGATAATTCCTTCATGATTGCTTTCAAAATAACAAATCTTTT
The DNA here is from genome assembly GCA_002313205.1 of Laupala kohalensis. Taxonomy (NCBI): domain Eukaryota; kingdom Metazoa; phylum Arthropoda; class Insecta; order Orthoptera; family Trigonidiidae; genus Laupala; species Laupala kohalensis. The sequence continues at coordinate 171,898 of NNCF01126816.1, read as the reverse complement.
AATGCTTGACCTCTTCTACAATGAAAATACTGACTAAGTATTGTCTTATCAATTGTGATTAACAACCTCTTATAGTTCACAATGAATAGAATCATTGGAACAATATTTTTACATTCAAAACTACTTGTCTTTATTCACCTTTCTCAGGCAAACACAGGGAATATGAGCTGAATCAGAATGACTAAGATACACTACATAGTCACGCAAGAAAAATATACAACTTAATAACTATACATATAAGATAGAATCGTATTAACAAAGAAATTATTTTTTTACAAACACAGTTACATGTTATCGCATTCTGACAAATGAACAACATCACGTTAAAGTCATAAACAAATCCAGTCATGTCCAACTACCAAATATAATGTTCACAACGAACAGAATCATTGGACCATTATTTTTACATTAAAAACTACTTGCATTTATTCGCCTTTCTCAGGCAAAACACAGGGATTATGAGCTGATTCTCATCAGAATGACTAAAATACACTACTTGGTCACGCAAGAAAAATTCACTTTTCAATGAATAATTGGAGCAAATAATTATACAGTTGGGAACGCCGAGAACGTCGATTGTGTAATAATTTTGTTCTACACTTTGGTAGATAATTAATTCTGGATTACACGAAGTGAATGATTGAAGTTTTGTTTCTTTGCTTTTCAAATCATCGTACTCTAACCAGATATTATTTTTTGTGCTGCAAAGTGTAGTATAATGGCCAATTTTTGTGCATGATCTTGTTATTGGAGCTTTGAAATCTATTAATCCCCCGCAAGTGTAATGATAAAATTCACCCTGATATGGTATTGTGAAATCCAGACAATTATTTAAAGTTTCTAATGTCATTTTTTCTTGTAATTTTGGTATCTACATTATTATGTGACGGAAATAGTAGACGGAAAATGTTTATAAATTTTTGAAATTTATGAACCTAAACTTTTTATTGATGCTTTTATTATGAAGGTAATGAGCACTTTATGTATATGCCATTTATTTGTTTTTTTCCATAATATTGAAATTGCATTTGAAAATTTATATTTTTATTACCAAATTAGTATTTTCTGGGTAGTAGAGGTCAAGCACTAAAAGATTTGCATATTTTGAGAGAAATTTGTGGGGAATTATTGTCGTATTCCTGGTGCACTGCTAGCTCAAATACAAGACGGAAAATGTTTATAACTTTTTGAAAATTAATGCCCTAAAAATTGTATTACTGCACTAATTTTGTAGGTAATGAGCACTATCTTTATATTCCATTTACTTGTTTGTCTCTACAAAATGCATTTAAAATATATTTTTTAATATCTTTTTCGTTTTGTTACTAAGAATTCGTTAATGACCATTGATGTGACGTTATCAAATATTTTCTGAGTCGCAGAGGTCAATCACTAAAAGATTTGCATATTTTTAGGGAAGTTTTGAGGGATTTTTTTTTCAGTTGAACTTCCAGCTCAAATATTACCAGGAAAATGTTGATAACTTTTTTATAATTATTGCTCTTAAATTTTTATTCATGCATTTTTCAGGAAGATAATGAGCACTTTCTGTATATACCATTCAATTGTTTTTCCCTAAATTATGTAAAATGCATTTGGAATTTATAATTTATTACTCTTTTGTTTTGTTACTAAGAGATGTTTATAACAATTTATGTGACAATACCAAATGTATATTTGCTTGGTAGTAGAGGTCAAGTACTAAAATATTTGAGAAATTATTAAACAAGTACTAAAAACTTTGAGAGACCTTTTATAGGAATTATTGTTTTTTTTCCCTGGTGCACTGCCAGCTCAAATAGTGGGCNGAGTGTTGAGGAATATTTTTGGCGAAAGGCATTCGCCAAAAATATTCCTCAACACTCAGTGTATGTTACTGACGATGGTTGCTATGCAGCCGAAAAAGCTTTTTAACACCAATAATAAAAAAAAAATGAGCAACATAGAAACGTCTTTCAATTTATCATGCTTTGATAATGTTGCTAAAGCACCACAATTACCAAGTACCAAGTTAATCTACTTTATATATATGTAATGAGCACTTTCTTTATATGCCAATTACTTGTTTTTTCTGTTATATATAAGATGCTTTTTAAAAATTATATATTTATAACTTTTTTTGTTACTAAGAACTTGTTTATAACAGTTGATGTGACAATACCAAATGTATATTTTCTTTCAGTAGAGGTCAAGCACTAAATATTTGCGTATTTTGAAATACGTTTTAAGGCAATTATTGTTTTTTCCTGGTGCACTGCTAGCTCAAATAGTAAACGGATGTTTATTTACTTTCTAAAATTATTGCACTAAAAAAATTTAGTTCTCTTTTAAGGCAGGTAATGAGTACTTATTGGAAATGTGTAAACGTATTTGTAAGTGCTTTCTTAAAGTGAGGGATATGGGAGTTCAAAATTTAAAAACAATATTATTGGTATTTTGTTTATAACATTTTTTTCGATTATGGTCAAATGTGTATTTTTGTAGCACTAATCAAACACTAAAAGTTTCTATAAATTGCATTAAAATATAATGGAATATTTGTGTGATTTTGAGATTCTCTGCAGGCCTAATATTAAGTCGGTAAAAAATGTTATAACAATTAACAGAACAATGCACTAAATGTTTTCTTGTGCACTTTATAAGCACTAAATATGCAGTAATTGATTATGATAATAATATTGAATTCTGATACAATTGCTTTGGTAGCTTAATGTAGGTATACACGCGGGGTTTGCGGCTCTCAAAAAACATTATTTTTCCGAAAAAAAAATGGACTGAGGGTTTCAGATCGATTGTGGAATATTTTATTAATGAGGTACAAGAAACAGTTGCATGTATTTTCATCTTTTTGAAAATAAACTTGCGATTTCGGAAAATTGAAAGTGGTTGGAGGTGCCTAGTCAATGTGATTTTTGAAACGAATATGACATGACATTCAGTGGTCCCAGTACATTGAGAGAATTCGAGCATCTTCGAATAGGGTGTTCGTAAATTGTAATTACAAACAATATATGAGTATGAAGTCAGCTATAGACGTTCCGGCATGCCTGTCAGTTACGCCGGAAGACCGACGGACTGTTGAACTGAAAGACCCACACACGTTCCGGCAGACCTTCAGTTACGCCGAAACACGATCAGATCCATAAGTAGGTCGACAAGCGTCCGACACATGTGATCATGTTCCCCAGTGATGTGTGCGTGATTCTCGGTTTAAAAGCTATTTTAAAAGTCAATAACAAAAGAAGAAAACAACGTGATGGATGGTGCAAAGTGTTATTGCTAAGGAGGCACGCATATTAAGACATCAGTTTACTAAATGGATTGAAGGTGGCTCCAAACGATTGGCACAACTACCTAAGAATGGAGGAAGATATGTATTTACAACTTTTGACATAGGTTGCAACATTAATTGTGAGAGAAAAAGCGGATGAAAAATGCGAACTCTCCCCACTAACGGTTGGCAGCAACGCTGAGGTTTTTAGCAACTGATAGACATTTTGAGGACCTGAAGTTTTCTACGATCATATTACCCCAGGCACTCGGTAAAATTATTCCTGAAACCTGTCAAGCAATTTATAAGATTCTACATAGGAAAAATTTGAAGGTAAAGAAATGCACATGTCAAGTAAGACAATCTTAATTCATATTTTATGAGAGATAGAAAATAATACCTATACAATTTAAATCACTCACAAAATATAACGATTAAGAATTATTAATTTGAATAACATAACTAAAAACTTTGTATAAATCCATACTCCGTACTAAAATATAAATGCGTAATGAGAAAGCGTGTCTGCCTGTTTGTTACTTAATCACGACTAAACCACAGAATCGATCGTGGAGAAATTTAGCAAGGAGATATTTCAGGATATGTCCTATGTCTAGGAACATAGGTTAACTTTTATTTTTTTAATGTGTGAAAAGAAGGATACAAAATTATCTTGAAGATAAATGTCAATGAAATCGGGGTGAAAAATCTGCCATATTCTCTTATGCTGCCTAAACGGTTAGAGATAGATGACGACTATAAGTGGTAATATTCTTCGCCTCGAAGAGGTCTACAAAAAATTCCGCGACAGCATATATCTATCTACTAAGGTTAATGTAAATTATCGAAAAAACGTTATGAAAAATAGAAGTGTTGAAATGCTTCAAAATAAGTCAGTAATTTAAGAAGGAAAAAAAATCTTCATTAAATTTAATGGGTTCTTTGTTTTGTGCATTAACCAGAGATAAAATCGTGTTTTAATCATGAAGTTTGGATAAATAGAATAGATTTTACAAGAGTTTTAAGGTATGGTATCTCTTAACCGACGGCATGCCTCCGTGCGCGTGCCAATTGCTGCTTTGAGAGCGCTTGATTCAATTTTCTATGAAATCCTCTTACGTAAAATAATCTGAAATTTCACAGATTAAGTAAACACATATACATATATATATATATATATATATATATATATATATATATATATATATATATATATATATTTCAGAGATTTCGCGATTAGTTAGTCAGTCCGTCAGTGGTAACAGTTTGCAAATTTATATCGCGAAATCTCTGAAAACACAAAACCTACAAACATGAAATTTGGCAGTTAGATTCCTTTTATGGTATAGTCATTCGTTAGGAAAGGATTTTACGAAACTCCACCCCTAAGAGGGTGAACTGGGGGTTAAAATGTTTTATGTGGGCATCCTATGCGACCCACTAAAACTCTTAATTAATCTCGAGAAATTTTAACCACATAAACTTTATACACGTACGACGGACTATCTTCCAAGAAGTACTTTGAGGGTAAGAGATTTCTGGTTCCCCTTGGGAGGGGTTGGGAAAGGGGAACGTAAAAAAATATAAAAGAAACCCTTTAACATATTTGAAACTATAGTTATCAGTGCCGTTGGGACGTATAAAGACACCCGCAATTCTTCGTAAGTTCATAATTATTTCAAATTAGAGATATTAAAGCTATAGCTTACTTGGGGTAGGGGTCACAAATTATTAAAAAAAAACGTCCGATGTTTGTGTTGAATATATGCGTTTTGCGGTCGCAGAAGAGAAGAGTCACACTCTCAATGTCGATTAACTCCACAATCACCCCCAATGAGAGAATATACTCCTTTTGGTTAAGGGAAGAAATGTAAAAATAACGCATATTAGTGGTGGGATCATAGTTTTCGGGGTCAATGAGATTATTTATGACATTTTCGAAGACCCTCAAATCCAAAATCAGGCCACATACACCCTTTACACTCCAAGGGTGACTCACTCACTATATAGAACTTATCGAAAATGATAGATATCAGTGACGAGTACACAGTTTTCAGCATTACCGAGTTGATTGTCACATTCTGTAGTCGTATAAGACTATATTCAGCCTACATTTGAAATAAGACCTGCTAGCACCCCCTTGGTTAGGGATGGGAATGGGTAGACATGTAAAACTAATCGAAAGTTACCAATATAAGTGTGAAGACCAAAGGTTTAGGGGTCGCTGAAATTATTAAGGACATTTTTGATGCTGCTTAAGTCCGCGATGGGTCTTATAAACCCCATGACCTCGGGAAAGGGTATGACATAGAAAAGGTGTGACACCTCAGGATATGACGAGTTCAGAATTTTCTGTGTCTCTGTGATGAATGATATCACCCCTATGAGGAGGAATGAAGCTGGTATCATATTACATAATTCATGCGAGCAAAACTGCGAGTAGTAAGCTAGTAATTTTATAATATTTTTACAATATTTTATATTATTTTATAATAATGAAAATGAATAAATGATTTCCTCTTATTGTAATTTTATTGTTGCACTATACTATGTTTATCTCATAATTTCCATCTACAAGCACGTTGCTGCTGGATTATCTAGGAGACCGTAGCACCACAGTTTTGGCACATAAATATCATCGATAGAAGATCCAGTTTCCATCGACCCCCTAACCTTTTTAATTCCTTCTGGTATCTATTTATGTTCCTGAAATTATGTTATTTTTAACTGTCGATTTGGTACACGTGGTTTCCATCTCCATACATACATTAATCAATCGAACGTATGCTGCCACATTTCTCACTATCATGACAGTCCGAAGATTTCACGTTCAAACAACAAATTTCCCTTCAATAAACATTTGTAAAGTCCTCCAAGCACTGGTTTTTCCTTTCACGAGTCATTTCAAAACTAGTAATACTTGAATTCACGCAAGAGGACGCTCAAATCCCAAACACCTATAGTTGGCCTGTCGCCAGACCCCACTCACGATCCGGTCTGCCTGAGCTGGCTTCAGTTCTGCCGGATGAACAAACATGTTTTCGATCGACGACCTGTTCAGTTCGAACTACGAATCCCACAAACACATTTCGGTTACCGTCTTCCGCAAGACTGTTCAGGCGAAACTGACAGGCCTACCGGAACGTGCATGGCGGCATAAGAATCTAGACATCATTTAGAGACATGAGTGACATTTCGAATAGCTAACATAAACGTTAGCAAGGACGACAGAAAAAGGATTCTATTCATGTTTACGATTGTGGGGACTACGAGGAAGGTTAGCGTCGTGTTTGCAATGTGAAGGTGGTAAGAGCAGAGCGTTGTGGTTGCTGCAAAATTCTCAGTGAGAAGTGACATCTTCAGCAGCTTTCTAAGACGTTGTCTCACAAGAAGCAGAGCAACACCGGCGATGCTGTTCCGTGGGGCCAGCCCTACATTGTGCTAATACTCGAGCCAAGAGGCGACGCAAGGAAGAAAGGGAGGGACATGCACGGTGAGGGAGGAGCTCAGTTAAATCGAGAAAACTTAACAGACTTATTAAACATGTTACGTCGAATGAAAATGGGAGACGGGACCGGGGATCGAACCCGGGACCTTGAGCTTTGCGCGCTCATGCGCCTACCGACTGCGCCATCCCGCTCGCTACCCGTGCCCGTCTACCATTCTCATTCAACTTGTGAAACCCAAAGACCTCTGAGGTGG
>NNCF01126816.1:146158-164765 GCA_002313205.1 Laupala kohalensis | reverse complement strand
CTACGAGACCACCTCAGAGGTCTTTGGGTTTCACAAGTTGAATGAGAATGGTAGACGGGCACGGGTAGCGAGCGGGATGGCGCAGTCGGTAGGCGCATGAGCGCGCAAAGCTCAAGGTCCCGGGTTCGATCCCCGGTCCCGTCTCCCATTTTCATTCGACGTAACATGTTTAATCTGTTACCTGGCGGTGAGGTTCACCGCAATCTAAGAGATTTCTATGTTAACAGACTTAGCATTATTAGATTCCATGTTTAGACATGAATGGTAATATATAACGACAAATTCAGTAAATGATGCGTAGAAGAGTTATGATGGAAAATTATAAGAAAATCAAAGCTTATGAAAAGCACGGGATGGGGTTGTAGGAGATACGGATTCCAAGAGAGCTCCGAGGTGGGAGTACGCGCCGGAAAAAACAATGTAGAACGTCTTTAGTTTAGCAAAACTAAGCAGAACACTTGGGGATGTGGTTCACAGGAAGAGAAACGCGAGAACAGCGTCACCGGAAGCAGAAATGGAATTCTGTGAAGACAAAATATATGGAGGAAATCTGTGTAAGAAGAAAAACAGTTAACGAGAAAATAAATGCTAAACATCCGGGAAAGTGAAGGCTGGGACATGAAACTTGAATAATTGATTTCTGTAAAAAATAAGGAATTCACAGGAGATAATAAATCCGGTAGCATAAAAAGGCGGGAAAGTACACTTGTTTTATTCATGAACGTGTTATTGTCCCTGCATGATAAATTTTACACAAGTGTGCGTTGCAACAAAATGGGTTTAGACTTTCACAGAAAAAAACGCACTGAACAATGTTATATCGATATATTACACACAAAAAATGGATTAAAAAGGAACTATTCGAATCATTTGAATTCTACACAATCAGATCAACTGACATCCTGTTTCTACGTTATCAGTACAACCAAAAAATAATAATAAACGTATAAACCAATAAATAAACGTATCTCTTTTTTATTTAATACATTTTTTCTATGAAAGTCTAAACCCACGTTGTTGTTATTTCAAAGATTACTACAAGAACATAATATCAAAACAATCAATACAAGTAAAGAAACTTCAATGTAATATTAAGTTACATAAATAGAATTTGAATGTAATGATATCAACTGTACTCCTACAAATAGGTTTGAAAACACTAAGAATATATAAATGAACTTTATTGCCAAAAAAACAGTTCTTCTTCTTCACCAGGCTCTACAACTCTGACGGGAGAGTTTTGGCCTTCTCAACAATCTACTTTCTCGCTTTCCTATCTTTGACCTTCTTTGTCCAATCCACTTTCATTCTACTTAAATCATTGTAGACGTCCTAAGACAATTTCTTCTTCGATCCTCCTTGAGGTTTCCATTCCCATACCTTTGTTCTCCCATTCTGCAGAGATGGCCAAACCAGCTCAATCTTAGAGACTTAATGCAATTTATTATATTTCTATTATGAATTAATTTGTTTAATTCTGCATTTGTTTTAATTCTCCAAAAGCAACTTTCTTCTCTTGTAGGACCAAATATCTTCCTGAGTATTTTCCTTTCAAACATTTCAAATTTTTCCTTATTTGCATCTTATAACACCCATGTTTCACAACCATATGTTACTATGGACCTTATAGTCCAATATAGTTTTAATTTCATGGTTTTGGTTACTAGTTTGCTGTTAAATAGTGTTGCATTCGCAAAATATGCCTTATTGCCCTGAGTGATTATTTCTTTTATTTCTTCGTCAATCTCATTCATATCATTAACTATGGATCCAAGAAATTTGAATGAGTTACCTATTTCTATTTGAGTGTTGTTCACTTTGAGATATTCAGTCCTTTTGGCTTTATCGAAGCATTGCAGAAATTTCGTTTTCTTTTCATTTACTACAAGGCCGAGAGGTCAGATAATAATTTGAGCTGATGGTAAGTTTCTGTTAATGATTGTTTGGTTCTTGCGGTTATTAATACATCATCTGCGTCTGCCATGATTTGCTTTAAACGTGTGGAAATGTTCCCAAACAAATCAACAATACATAAAATCTTTATGATCAGGCAAATTTTTGAAAAATGCCTTGAATATAGCATTGACATCTATAAAAATTTTGTGGACTATACTAGAGCCTTTGACTCAATTAAAAGAGATAAAATACCTAATTGCCTATATCTAAATAAAGTTCCACCTAAGCTTGCACGACTAATTATGCTAATATTAACAAATAACAAAGTAAGAGTAAAAGTTAATAAATAGCTCAGCGACCAGTTTGATGTGTTATCTGGTGTCAAGCAAGGGGATCCTCTATCTGCAACCGTCTTTAACATAGTAATAGACACAGTCTTGAAACAAATGAACACAAGAGGGAACATTTCCACAAGTTTAAAGCAAAAAAGCAGTTGCAAATTGCATGTGTCTACGATGGGGGTAAGAAACTAAGTTACTCTCCGGAAACAAGCTAGGGACCATCCCATCAATTTCGATCAGTGGTGTATTTAAATTTTATAAAAAGAATTATCTAATAAATACGCACTTTTATCCATTAATTATTCCAACATGAATTGTTTTTTTATACTATGTGCAGTAAAAATTCGCGATAAATAATAATAAAAGAATTAATGACATTCCGCCCATGGAAAGTCCGTCCGTCTATGCGCAACACAGCTCACCAAATGGAAAAATATTTTTCTTTCACTTTTCGTACTTACGGCAGAATTTACTTGTCATATACTTGTGCTTTCAATTTCATTTTTACTTTAACACTAAGGGCACTTCACGTGAAGGTCAAAGTATTGTGTATGCAAAGTGTAATTAGTATATAACAGAACTGCATTAGCGATATAGCGCTTAAAAGTTTGAGTATAGACGCAGTAAAATAATTCTGTGTGCTGTACTTATACATTTGTTTACTACTTCAACAAGTTTGAATATTATTTAACTGTACACAGATGAATCGGTGGTACAGTGCACTTTTGTTAAACTGTAATGAAAGATATGATAATGTTAAAATACTTAGGAGGACCGAAACCGCACTCCTGATACGAAAATACACCAACTTTCTGCCTAGAACGAGATTACATTTACACAACATTTTTACGATAATTATAAGGCTCCGAAATAGCTAAATGTCTTAAAATAATATTCTGAATATTTATTTTTCTTTCAAATCTCAAATAAATTACAGTATTAACTTGAATTAAACCCGACTAAAAAGTTAGTTTTACTTCATTAATTTATCAAACACTCTATAAAGTGTTTTTATTTCTTGTAAACATATTTTCTATATTTGCTCCCACGCTCTCGGAGTTACACTTACACACGCACGCACACACTTACACACATATTAATGACGTGTTGTTCTGTGTTCGCCAATGGTGTAAATTCAGATAGCATTGGTTTGTGGATGTATCATTTTAATATGTTATTTTTAAAAGGAGATTAGAGGAATGTCTCCATCCTCTGTTACTCTTGGTGCCCACGTAATCTCCTACCCTCGCGATTTCTACGCACCACTCGTGTCCTCTCATCAGGTGATGCTGCATCAAATCGCTACGTAAGCTTACGTATTATGTATCCACTGCTACTTTTACCGGATGTTGTTAACTTGTGGATGCTGCGTGTTTAATTAATACATTCGGGCACATTATTTGATACAATAAAAGTAGATTATTTTGTATGAATACATATGTTTTAATTTGAAGAATTAACCAGTCAAAATGTTTTTGTCTTGTGGGTTGTGTATAATGAAAAACTTTTTTATTCTTATTTTCTGAATCTTCTGTAATTCAATGGTGTATTACTGTTTCAATCGTTACAAGTAAAATTATTTGAAATAAAATATTTTAACACTCACAGAACAAGGCGAGAGATATAAGGAGTGTTACTAAATAAAAGAAAATAAATAAAAGCAGAGTGTCACTTATTTAACCGAAATTGATCATAGATCTGATTGATTTTTATTGAATATAAACTTGCAATTTCACATTGCAAAGAAATTAATTTCTTAGTTTTTAATTAAATTATATAACAATATTAATTGTCTGCTTGCTTGGTTCTTGCGTTAATAATACCGTAAATATCTTTATATTTATTTGTACATATATCTTTTGTAGTTTTGAGATTTTGTAAATTTGAGATAGGGACATAATGTGTAAATTAGAGATTCTTTTATATAAATGCTAATAAATGTATTTCTAAAATAATCGTTTTAAATAGGTTAACATGAAGATGATCAAAATATAATAACCCTCTCTATATCTCTCAGCTTTAAATAACCCTCTCTTAATAGAATTCTTTAATGCCACCCTCTAGTGCAGACTGGGAAACGTAGATGTGAAAGTATGTGCAATGGTTTTGCACCACTAGTTTAGCTTTGTATCTCCTATCTTTTGCTTTATATCCCACTCTCGCTTCACAGAAATAAATAAATTGGAGTACTATGTTTTGATATAAAAGTGTTACTTGCTTTAAGTGATTTTCATATGAAAATTCGATGATTTTCATGACCCACGATATTTCAAAGATGTCAAGGTTAGTGAGATGTTACATCTCAACTCGATGTTATTCCAAGATCTCACTAAGTTGATGAAAACTCATTAGATATTATTACAACTTTCAGTACAATAGAATCTACATGACGTCAGTTGTGACAAACTAATATTATTGTCTTATTGCAGCCTACGTCTGATGTCGAAACCCCTCTAAGTTCGGAGCACCAAGTATGAGTGCATCACTTCAATGAAAGAGAGTAAACGCAAATTCCTTTCCCTGAAATGATAAGAAAGTATCACCGTAGATAATATAACATTCTTTACTTGTAGTACTGAATACATTCAATTTTCTATACTTTCTCCATTTTGTTTTTGATATCTCTGCTAATATCTTGCATGTCAAAATGAACTGCCGTAAAATGTTTACTAAAAGATTAAATATTAAATTGTAATAATGAAAGCGGTAAATTTATCTACCAGGAAAAGTTGTTAGGTCTACACAACCGTAGGTCACTGCTGTAATTTTGAGATGTTTCATTGAGAGAGGGGCATGCGACCGCGTACATCAAACGCCCCACGTGCTTCGTGAGTGCTCGTTGCGTATGCGGGTAGATATAGTTGCTAATTTTGCTCCTTAGGGCAGACAGGGACGTCATGAGAGGCAAGTGAGTGGGTTGCTTTGAATGTGGTTTGCTGCGAACGCGGTTCAATGTTTGTGGAAGACTCTGAGAAACCGCTCTAGCCTTTTGAAGAAGAAAGGTCCTGAGCATTACTTTATTCAAATCCAACGCAATTAGAGGTACGGGTCTAATAAAATGAACGTAAAAACAAAATTTGAATACAAGATATTATATAAAACGTACTGTATTAAAAAGTAAAAAATAATGTAAGTAATATTGAAAACACTAAACAAAAACTTCAAAAAAATACCTTTCTTTGTCACTCATCATTGGTGTAAGTACATAAACGTACATAACGTAGATATTTTACGTAGAAAGATACATAAACGTAAATATTTTTTAAATATAAAATACAAATTTTACTTTTATAAATTATATTTTTTCTTAATAAATAATACTTTTCTAAATTCAAATCTTATAGGAAATGAGACACCCCTTGTACCTTGGGTATGGGGTGGGAATGGGGTGACAAGTAGAAATAATCGAAAGTGGCCGAAACTGGAGTTGAATACGTTATTTTTGGGATGATTAAATAAATAGTGTCATCCTCATTGCCACTGAAGTACATGATCAACCTCCATACACTACTAACAACCCCAGGGATGGGGATGGCATATACATATCGTCAAAAATGACGTATTAGTGTTGATACCATAGTTTTCCGGGTCACTCAAATAAACAAACTCCCTATGCTGCTTGTATTCACAATTAGCTCCACGCACCCCAGCACCCCTAGAGACGAGGTAATTATCAGAAATGGAATACCTGAGACAAATATTCAAAGTCGTTTAGATGAATGATGTCGCCTCTGATAGCGTACAGGTCTAAATTCAGCCCCCCATGGAGAAAAAGGGAAGGAGGGAAAACGGTTAGCAAGGAATGAACGAAAAATAATTGAAAAGGAAAAATTTGCAACAGATTCATAGTTATCAAGTTTTCTGAGAAGTATTATCTACCACTGTTGTCATTTGCTTTGTCAAGCGGTACTAGGCATGTATAGGGACTGATAATGAACTCATCACCACTATTTTCAGAGGTCATCTGAAACATCACTACTAGTTTCAGACATCCCGAAAACTATGATCTCAACACTAATATCGGTCATTTTCGATTATTTTCTATCATCCCCTAGTCAAAGGGTAATTGTTCCTCATGGGGTGATTGTGGGCTTAACTTGCCTGGGTAATGTCACACTTCTCTGCAACCATCCCAAAACTGATGTACTCAATACGAATATTGGATGTTCTTTATAATTTTTACTTGCTACTGCATTACCAACCCTTAGCCCATGGGTACTAGGAGCACACTGTATCTTATGTAAAATAATTATAATCTGACGCAGCATTGGGGGCGTCCTTATCCTTCTCAAATGCATCAAAGACTTTGGTTTACAAACTAATGTAGTTTTCTTTCCTTAATTTTTACATTTCATACCCTTCTCACATAGTCCCTAGGGTACCAGGGTTGTCTTATTCCCTTGGTGCTTGTTAACAGATACTCAGTTATACGTATACCAAGCTTGGTTGAAATTTCTCCAGGCATTCTAGGTGGGATATTACTTTTCACCCCCTTACGGGTAAATTCTAATAGCTGCAGTAAGAATCATTTATTGTCAAGCAAATCTCTTATATCTATAATATTTCAGCTCGATTAGGAACTTGGAAGTGGCTGGAAAATCAATTGTCAGTTATGAAACGGAAGGACAACATACTTCCATACATACAAACGAAGCAAGTTAAATAAAACCATGTAAAAAATAGAGAAAGTAATATAGTTATCTAGTCAGTATACGCTTAGAAAAATATACTTTGGCATGCAGTAAGAGAAACAATTTGTTCCTTTTTAAAACAGCTGTTAACCCACTATGAACCTTTCACATAAACGCCACAAGGTGCTTCATGTTCATAGAATGTTGCAGTTTCAAATTCAATAAAATACATAACTTTTCAGAAATAAAATGGAGATGTGAAAAGATTTAACGTGAAATATTTTCCTGTTCAGAACTTGTCCATCCATAAATGTTTCTAAGCACTTACCCTTCATCAGAAATCACATATAATGATATAATGTTTTTAAAAAAAGTTCATTTTAGTAGGGTGACTCAGACCATCAGGTCTGCTCTTCTGCTACTTCACGGCACAGTATTAAAATATTAATACATCAATTAAAAGATAGTACTACTTGAAACATACAAAATAAGGACATACAAAAATTTATCTATGCTACAATATAAAAGAGAAATTTGAATTTAATGTGTGCGTGGGGGGGATGTATATCCTTTTACAAATGAACATGTTCGGACGAACCACTGACGAAAATTTTACGTGATTTGGTTCTGAAATATTAACTTGATTGTTAAAATAATAAAATAGCATTGAATTTTCACTGTGGAGATTTCAGTTAATATATTGGTAACAGTTAAAATTAAACATACTTCTTTATTTAATGTAGTTCTTTTATTGATCTGGCATAAATCCATTTATTGTGAATTGTTTAGATAGTATCGTTCTTGGCCAACCTCTTTCTATGTTTAAGTTCATCGCTTTGGACTTTGTTTACTATACTTCACAAACGTTATTAATGCACAACTTCTTTTTGGCAGATGGTTCACTATCCATTATTTATGTGACGTTGTTGACGCCTACTGTTGAATGGTAAATCGTTTTCGGTTTTAGAGAAATGAATTATGGTCAAACTTTTGTGAATTATAATTGTATAAAATTAAATACTTCTGAATGAGCTGAAGGATTTTTCCACTGCTTAGAACGATCATATAGTTGAAAATAATGGTCAAAAGTTATATTTGTGGGGGTATAATTATTTGTTTGGTTGAAGTTGGAAGCAGCTTATAAGTGTAAGCAGAGAAGCATTCTTACTGTCGTTGTCTACGTGTTTATACCATTGCAAGATATCATCATTCCAAACGTTATGTATACACTAAGGGTTACGTTTATCACGAATTTCGATTATATATATATATATATATATATATATATTGCATTTCTCGAGCTTTGTGTGAGTGTTCAAATCCCATGATTAGACTCTGCGGTTTTGTAGGAATTAAACAGACCCAACAACTGAACTCTTTGGAGACTATTGTGCCGGACGCAAATCTGTGACAATATTGACTTCCCTCGAGATCGTTTCTATGTTTCAAATTTACTCATTTGAGTTTGTGGGTGTGTGAGAGGAGGGCAAGTTTCTTACAGACCCTATTATCTCAATCACTAAGATCTCAGTACCTTTCTTTTCGGAACTCTCAGGGGAAAACATATCTCATTTCTTATCCAGCTCTCTTGTAATATAATATCGAATACATTATAGTACTAATTATCATGCATCAGATCATTTGTGTTCGTTAGGATAGGGAACTCGGATCGATGCGAAAGGCTGCCGTCCATCTATTGGGAATGACTCTTTGTGCTGCGTCACAATAGCTAAACCTGCACATTTACATTCAGCCAATTATATTTTTGTGCGTTATACGTATGTTAAGATTGAGAACTTTTCGTAAGTACAAATATGTGTATGAGGAAAAGAAAGAGCGTTTTTAAAATTTGTTTTAAAAAATCTTTTTTTATTTTGATTGTAGACTTTAATGTATGATAACACTTTTAAAATGTATTTGCAATTAGTTTCACTTGACAGAAAACGTTTAATGAATCTGTCTTTAAATTCAAATGAAAACGCGAATGATTATTTTACAAACTTCTTTATGCTGTTTTGTAGTTTCATATACTACATCAGTTCACAGAATTGAAGTAATATGGAGCTGTTGTTTTTTTATCTTCCATTATTCTAAACTAAATTGTAAAAATTGTAAACAAAATTAAGACATTGTGGGATTGGAAGGAGGATTAATAAGTGTGTCGTATTTCATTAAAAATTCTCGCAGTTTTTCGTTTAAAAAGAAGTAATTTGATTTGTAGAGTAAATAATGAAGGCAGCTTGATTGATGAAACCATCCAATTGATTTCCTCCACAAACCAAACTAACATAAGTACCTGCTATGAGGCAAATTGATGTAAGATTCTGCGCAGGACATTTCCAAAAAGAGGACCTCTGCAGGAAAACATATCCTTTAGTGTCTCAACACAGGTGCAGCAAACGAGAATAGGGATGAGGAACGACGGGCAATTCGAGAGGAAGAAAAGGAGGGAGGGAGGAAGCCGCAGAGGCAAAACTAAAATTGTGCATCTATTCCCTCCCTCACTCCTTGAGAAGGAAGGAAGTGGACGATGTAAGGAAGGAACAGGGGCGGAAGTTGAAAGGGAAGGAATCCGAGGGACCATGCAGTAATGCGCGGTGCTCTGAGTAATGAGAGACCGCGAGTGTTGCAAGTCAAGTGCTGAACTGGAGCTGTGGCAATTGCTACTCCAGGCGAGCTACGACGCCAGGCTTCAAATGCTTTACTGCCATCATTTATGCGCCGCGACTTCCCATAGTCCTCGCTTCCCTTGTAATAAGATCACTCTTCGTCATAATAAGTCCATCTAATACATTTAGATTAGTTTATGGAAAGGTGAGGGGGTTGAGAAATGAAAGGTTTTGAAGGTAGAACGAACGAAATTGTGAAAAAGCTCCTTTTTACTGTTTTAAGTAGTATTGTTTTATTTATATTTTGATTATTATAATAATATAGATTAATTAAATTAAACGAAGAAACATGTTCATAATTAAATAATCAGATTTTTTATTTATATTTATGATAGAACAATTAACTTAGGGAAAGTAGGTCTTACCTTTCCAAATGTCAACTAAAGTAACAAAAAATATTTTTAAATAACCAATTTGAACCTAAAACTGGAATATAGTATAATACAAAAATAAAAATAGCTCTTCGTTCGCTTATATATAAAATCAGAAACTTTACTGAAGATCAAGACAATTTTGGCACGAAAATTTCGCGTGCTCCATACTGGTGCACCATATGTGATGCAGACGTTCTTAGTCTAGAGATCTTTTATACATGGTCAGTCACCACATCTCACCTAACGACAAGGTACATTTACAGCAGGTCAGGTTCACAAGTTGGCTCCAGATTCTCTGACAAATATGAAGTCGAATGTTTTGTTGTTGTTTTGTGTGTGTGTGTCTTTTCTTGATTATAAATGTTCTAAATTAGCGACAAGCCCAAACCATCTATGAATTACAGCTGCCGTATTTAGAATACCGTAAATATCGTCATAGGTCCACGTTTACTGTTTTGAGAAAAATTTTAACTGGCGCTCAACATCTACCAAGACGACTCCAGCATTGGTTATTACTTCCGTTTTTCTCCGAATTGTATGTATTCGTTTCGACCAACAATAGACTATGATAAGGAGCTCTAGTGAGGTCCAATTGTACTTGGGTTTAATCTCTACACATGCTGTGAAATATATAGTGGGAAACAGCGTCTAGATGTAATCTATATTGCCATTACAACTGCGATGATAAGCCACGGAGGGTTGAGGTGAATTGAGATTTTGATAACACTATCCTTGAGCTACCGAGGGAGTTATAAAAAGAAATACTGTCACAAAAACGAGTAAAAATAGTTTTTGATGAAAATCACTACAAGTTTATATCTTAAGTGTAGACAGTTGCGGATCTACACCCTAATGAAGGGGGGAGGCGCTAAATTTTATAAATATTACAAATTTTATTATAGATACTATTGTAAATATTATTATAAATATTATTGTAAATAATATAAATATTATAGCAATTTTATATCTTAATATAATATATCAATTCATCAAATAGATAATAAACCATTCATTAAATTGAGACCAAATATATTAATTGTTGAAAATGGCAAATACATATTAAGGGCAACATATAAATCAATATTATCTGTGGAAAGTTCATGTCCAATGGAGCAATAGCCCCCTTAGCCAACGAGTGCAAGTCAATAAACGAGTGCAGGTCAACATCCATCTTAGCCAACGTTTCCATATTCAGTACGTCATCCTCAGGGCTGTATGTACGTTATGAAATGTCACAGATTTTCTCTATGTTTCGCCTACTGTGCCATCGAATAATATGTTTATAAAATTATCGGGCTAGTTTTCTAAGTTGATGATGAAAGTAACAATATCATAAACTTTATTTAATGATGTTTTTGAGTTAACACAGTGTTTCAGTAATTACCATGTTTTATATCGAGATGATTCGACTAGATTCATCTAGTGAACAAGATTCGAATCAAAGGTCTGCTATGAACATATTCATTTTTTATTTCATTACGCTAGCAAAATAACTTCAAAATATAACAGTTTAAATGTTTATAGTTGACATATATTTTTATAATTGTAGCTGCTCCCATATTGTTGCTACTGGTTGGAAAGTCATAGTTTTTAGATGAATCAGAGGTACGGTGAAATGATTGCATTAGTTTAAATATGTTTATAAATGTTTAAACGATATAACTTATTTAGTGAGGGAAATAAAGAATTGAAATTCTCTTTATGTATTAAATTTCCATTCGAATTGTGTTAATATGCTTATTTTCTCAGTTTCAAATACGCTTGTTTATTTGAACTTTTTATTGTAAATAATGTATTTAGAAAGTTACAAAAATTAAACAATAAATATTATGTTTATTAATGATTATGTTAGTTCTACATTAATTTTTCGTTTTCTTTTTTGTAATATAAGATTGTTTTGTGCATATTTCTGTTCGAAACATTTTTTGAGTTTTTATGCTTATATTAGTTTATACAGTTTTTTATCAATTAATTAATTAAGTAATTATTAATGACAATTTATTTTTACTCAATTGTTATCATATTTTGTGTTAATATTCTTTTGATAGATTCAGACACGTTTTAACGATGTGACTACATTTTAATTTTTCACTGGTATATAAAGAAAAATATTTAAATAATTGTTATTGATAAAAATTTGGTATTGTTTTTACGTCATTAAGTAGCAATTAATTCAAATGCAATTATCAGCTTGATGTATTTTTTATAAGCGTCTTATCAAATGGTTGTCAGGTTAAGAAGAAAGCTGACCTAACCCGTTTTAAAATACTGGATATTGTTAGAGATTTTATTTCTGGGTAATTAATGCGGAATTAAATAGTACCATACATTGGCATTAGTTTATTGGACTGTGTTATAAAGGTTGTTCCAGCTTAATAGACGTCAACCAACATGATCAGTCATTATCTCATATCAACAAATAACCAAAAACAGAAAAACAAATTATATGAGTATACATAATTGCTAAGAATATCTAAATATATCATTTTCATCGTAAGTTGTTAGTGGAAGAGTATAAACTATCCAGGACAGGTCAGCACATGTAATATCTCTTTCGACATGTCTTGCAGCACTGCGATCACACAACTATCCCCTCTCAACTGTCTTCTCTCCAGCTACTCACCGCGCCAGTTTTGCTAAACAATTTTTTTTATATCTTTATATTTTTGCTGCCCTGGGTATGTAATAACCTATTATATGCTCGCCGGGTTAACGCTCTCAAACACTAACAAAAGTTAGCTCACTGTGTCACTTGACTCACAAGTGGACAAACTTAACTTTATGTATTCTCGGTACTCTACAACCCGTTAAAAAAAAAAAAATCCCGTTTGTCCTATAAGAAACAATAGTAAAATTGCGAATTATTGCGATTATTGTGTACGACACATCGTTGGAGATATCCGCGCTTGGAACCTGATTTTGACGGAGAGCCAATGAGCGTCTGGGAGTCAATCTCACAGAAATAGCAAATTTGCCAGGGTAAAACCGGCACTTAAGGGTGTGTGGGAGAAACTATTGTAAAAGTGTTTTAAATTTTGTTTAATTGATTTCGTAAAAATGTGTAGATTGAAGAATATTTCCAAATTTAAAATGAAAAGAAAGCTAGTAATTAAAAATAGTACTCGAATTTTGAATACGGAACACTGCTAGTACATTTAAAAATGATTATTTTTTTCAAAAACAATCGAGAAGAGTAAAGTAAATGCAAACACTGTGAGCTCTGAGAAAAAGGGGTCTATTTCGGCTCTATTCTCAGAGCTAACAAGTAGAGGTTTTTATCCTTTGGTTTCTCCCGCGAGTGCAGCAGGTGAAGTTTTATGGTATAATTCCAATAGACAATGACTCAATGGCCTGGAAAATTACTATCCAATAAGAGTATTGATTACCTTATTGAAATTTCCACTTATCGCATGGCCTTCTTTGATTAATAATTACTTTAAAAAAATAGATAAATATTTTCATCAAATGATTGAGTATTAGCTTTCATTAAGAAACTGTAATATACTTACACACTTGTTTGGAAAAGCATTATTATTAGTTATAGAAAACCAGGATTATTGCAGTTTGACCAGAAATAAAAACATTAATTGAATCACACAGTTGTTTCGAACATTTATATGCTCATCCTCAATTTTGACATAAATAGCCCAGGAAAATTCAACAAAAAAGGCCTTACCCTGAAAAAAAACAACAACCTAAAACTGGAATATTTTTTAATCGATAGTAAAGGATCACCATATAAAAAACCTTCTAGAACAACATACTAAAATCCTCGCACTTTTCCCCGCGGGCTTCCCCCTTTTTACGATGGGTGAAAAAAGGGACATTTAAAAAACTTTGTTTGGAAAATTTACTTAATTTTCCGCTTTCTTATTTTTACCACATAAATATATCTTCATTATAGTTTAAGTTCTCTGATCAAATTAAACATTCTAATTTTAGGTTGTTATATTGACCATCGAATAAAACACTAAAGATTACAAGACTATATTAGGTGTTGTACACTCGCGACAGGTAGCTTGTTTACGTTACCAGTGAAGTGATAAACTAGACTTGATATATATGAAATAATGAGAACAAAAATGGTTCTCTTGTGTTGCTTCTGGAAATTGTGGTTAGATATTATTACAAGAAATTTTACACGTATAATTTAAATTAAATAATAAATGGAATAAATCATTATTTTCAACATGTGGTCTAGTTTATTTACTGACGCTTGTCTAAGAATATAATAAATTATTAGCTTTAAAACTGGATTTCTCAATTAATATATCAATTACAGTCTAATGTTTATTAAAATTTCCAAATCACACTTTGAATTAGGACTGAATTAAATTGGTAAAAAATTGTCATTCGCAAAGCAAGTCCAGGTATAATCCCAGTCCATCATGACTAAATGGCCGGCAAAACTGTAATATCCGTGAATCCGACAGTAAAAGACTACAAGCCTCCAAGCCTCCAATACTCATATTTTTTAGTAAGTTAGTGTCTCTGAAGTTGAAGTGTTGTTTTGCCAATAGCCATTTAGGTGTTCCATGAAAATTTTTCACTGGTATTAATTTAAATCAGAAAGTAATGTCCATTCAGAGATCTCTTTCTTAAAAATTTATAGCTCTTCAATGAAAAAAATAACCAGAATCCTATATTATTTAATGAAAGGATATTTTATTCATTTTATTTCTTAATTTTTTATGATGTGATGTTTAGGTTTTCAGACCGGTTCTTCCACCGAACCACCATTTGGACGAAGCAGTTGGGGAGGGGAGATGTTGAGTGTGTTACAAAGGATACTATTTTTATTAAAATCATAAAATAAACCGGTGCTATGCTCTCTTACTTTTCAATGAATTTCACAAATAACACATGTTTCATGGAATCAAGGATGTTTTTATAAAACAAAGAACTAGGGACCAAATCTGAGACAAAGTCCATTTGGAAACATTTCCTCGCGTTATTCCATGTCACTGAAAGTTCCTTCTTATCGCACCCACATGTTTTCATTAAAAACATCAAAACTTTCTCCGCAGCTGACAAACCGTCACCACATCAACACAGTTCAACCTCGTCGAATAATAATACTCTCTCTCACTCCCCTTGTTCCAAAAAATATCAGACGCTATTCACCCCTTATTTCCCTTGCCACTGTTGTTCGTTATAGGCGTTTGACTGTGTTGCACCCAACTCTCCACGCGTCGCCGCTGAAATTTGTTTCACAACCACCCTCCGCCGCCAGAGCGCTCTGGTGAAGCGTCGGTGGCGAGTGGTCCTGCGACGGCGGCGGGGATCCGAGGTGCGACATGGGAAGTGCGGTTACGCTCCTGCGACAGAAGGTTGTGACAGAGTTGAGGGGATGGAACATGAAACGACAGGGAAGGAATATCAGACAGGATTCCGAGCTAGAAAAAGATGGTGGAAAGACTTTAAAATCAAATAGTAAAAGACATAACTGTATATTACTTCAAGGTACCTTCAAGAGAAATTATGGACAATGTTTTCAAGAGAAATGATAACATTTTCAAGTCCCAGAAAAATTGAGGCATATTTTTTTCGATCATATAATTAAAACAAAAGATTTAAAAGCAACAACAATGAATGAACGAATGAATAAGGAGTAAAGAATTTTTTACGTTAGGAGTAGAAAATGGCGTATTATGCCCGTTACTACGACACAATATGAAAAGAATTATAAATTAAATATTTGCTCAGCTACGTAGGTAATGAGAAAAAATAAATTCAAAACCGGAGAGATAAGAAAGTGAATGTATAACGCAAGCCCTAAAATAATGGGTATGTTCGAGGATTGCTTGCTGTGTAAATGTTAATGCACGAGTCTCTTGAAAACCTGAAAGCAATTTCGCTTTGTTTGCATGTTAGTGCCACGATATAACTCTTGTAAAATATGTATTTCATGCTAACATCATAGCAGTAAAAGAACAAACTTTTTTGTAATGTAAAATAAACATTAAGCTTTCGCGTTTTTGTTCACACTTATCTTTCTCATAATACATGAAATACATTTTACCACCGAACTGTTACTTTATGCGAGATGATAATAGACAAATTTTGTATTTTGATATGTGTAATCGATCTAGAAAGATGAAAAGAGAGAATGATAGGTTTACGCAATGACCAATAAAATTTATTTGGGATCGTACAAGACCCTACAGAGCACGATGATAAAATTAAATATTCTTAAATAGAAACTTGGCAATAAAAAGCAACGTCGTAAAATAAGAGTCATTGGAGTGAGACCCGAAGAAGAGGGTTCGCAGGAGAGCGATGAGTGACACGGCTGGTCCAACCGTTCCTTTAGCAAGAGGACGTGAAGTGCAATGTGCTGCGGGCAGTCGAGGCTGATGGCCATCCTGTGCAGAAGGGAAGGGGTGGCGGAGAGGAGGGTGAAGCCCTTGTGAAGGGCTGTCGGCAGGGGATAGGGATCGCGACGGAAAGAGAAATTCGCCAAATCCGCACTAAAGTTCGCGGTTCCGCAAATGACGACCGTGTGGCTGAGTTCCCGTGGCGGTGTCTCCCTACCCACTCTCTCACCACCCACTCCTTTATTTCTCGGTCCTCTCACCATTCCAGTCCTGGCTCCTTTAGCGTCACGACCATTTCTTGAAGATCTTCCAATGCAGCTGACCGCTCTAACGGATGGGACGTGGAAGTCCCACAACGTCTTAACACAATGATGTTCGAGATTTCACGGAGCAAATATTTTCGAGTTCATACACAATTTTTTGATCTCACACTTTTGTTTTTCACGAAATAAACAGGAAATTTCTTTTGTTATTAATATTTTATTTTAAAATGATTATATTGTATATGTGAGTTTGGCTCTTTATTGGGTAAAAAATAAAATTGTTTATTTTAAGATAATTTAAACACTTTTTTCTATCCCGGATCCATATCCTATAGAAATAATTTTAATAATAATTAGTTAGTGAATACTGAGAACGAAAAGTTTTTTGTTTGGACTTGAAGAGTGATATGAAACATGTGCTTTTTCTATTCCATGAACTGTTATATTCATCTGTTGCATTCAACATTCTTAATAAGAGTTATCCGTCACATAATAATTGCTGAAACGTGCGGAGTATACAGTAAAAAGTTTGACTCGGTATTAGTTACATACTCGAGTGATCTATGGTATTGTTTTATATTGGAAACACTTTACTCCTAAAAGCAAATCATTGCGGAGTAAAAATGAGAACTGACAGCAGGTCATATATCCGTCACTCATAATTCTTAAGAGGAATGATACTGAATGGCAAAATGAGTTAATTTAGCTGGTAGCGTTTCGTGAAAGACACAGATTTTTTTAATATTTTGAATATTGTAGAACTAGAGACTAGTCACTAGAAATCCCTATTAATTCAAATTTATTGTTCGTCAATATAACGCAAACAATGAACCGAAACATCAAAATCGCAAGCAAAAAGAAAAAAAAAGGAATATACAATGCAAGTTTGTGTAAATTCATATATCAGAAATTCATATATCAACTTATTTCACTCTGATAGTGCGATTTGAGCTTAAAAAAAGAGACGNCGGAAGCAAGCAAGGGACCATCCCATCAATTCCGATCAAGGGCCCTAAGGCAGAGGCGGATTCAAAAATTTCAGCAAAAGTTCCTAGATTAGATAAAAAGTTAGCTGCGAGTTATAATACTAATTAAATGTCAATATGTTTGTAATTTAACACAAAAATTTACATGTACAAGTTATTATCGAACTGTAGATAATTCTGAGTATAGTGTTTAAAAATCATAAGAGTTGAAAAAAAACCCACTAAATTCACGATTTATTGATACAATAAACACGCCCCTATACAAAGACTAGAGAACCTGTATAAGAAATACGCCTCTACCCGAAAGAAAAACGGAGAAAAATCCGGGCCAGGATGGGGCTACAGAATTAATGTACACAACCGTGCCAAAGTTGAGTACACATAAAACTAAAGTAATATGAATCATACGGCAACACAATCATGCAAGAAAATAGTTTTTGAAATTGTTATAAGTTATTTAAAAAGTACTACAGCAACGGCGTGATAAAGTACAAGACGGATTTAACTTTTTTTTAAATCAATAAATTCTTTTAGTGAAGAAGCGCTGGTGCAGAAGGTAAGCTTTTAACAGCGGATTTGAAGATATTCAATTTCATATCTTTTATATTTTTGGGCAGGGAATTAAATAGAACTATTCCCGAATGATATGGTCCTTTTTGACAAAGAGGCTCTAGGGCGATGAATATTATTACTATTGCGAGTATTGTGTTCGTGAACGAGACTGTTTCGTATAAAGCAAGGGTGGCGCTTCAGTAATTCGGTCTTAACAAACACGACCGTTTCATAGATATAAATGCAGGGAAGTGTTAAGATATTTAATTCCTTGAATAAAGGTTTACAAGAGTTTCGGGGATGAGATTATCCGAACTATCCTCTTCTGAATTCTGAAAGTTTGAATGCTCTGACCGGAATTGTCCCAGAAGGTAGTGCCGTAACGTAATTGGGAGTAAACGTTTGCAAAATAAACACAACGGGAAATACGTGGACTAACTGCGTTAACTAAGTTTCGGAATGCGTAACACAATTTGCTTAATTGGGAATTAAGATTGTCAACGTGACAATTCCATTTGAGGTTGTCTTGAATATGGAGACCTAAGAATTTTGTATTCGTAACAGTTTTTAATTGTGTT